>CALNVZ010003426.1:35764681-35800190 GCA_940671915.1 Paracentrotus lividus
ACAGAGAGAGATTGGTATTGGATGCCATGCTGATATGCATACTCGAGGATTGGGAGTATGAAGATTGTAAAGTGAGAAATATTGCAGCGGTTGAAGATTTCCCTGCAACTATTCTAATGAACCCAAGAAGGCGATTTGCCTCTTCACAATAATTATCAAACATGTGTTTTCCATTGGAGATTGCTACTTATTGTAATACCAAGATAACTTGAAATGAGGATACAGATGTAAGGCAAGAATCTGTCATGACTATACACAGGACATTGTACATTTCTACTTCTAGTGATATGGAGGATTTTAACATTTGGATGGATTGAATGTCATGGAATTGAGAAGACAGACCAATATGCAACAAATGTAAGTCATCTGTAATACTGCTTCATCAACGGGGGTCTTACTACGATAGCAGAGAACATCGTCTGCAAAAGAACACATGGGAAGAAAGTTGAGAGGATATATCGTTGATAAAAAGGTTAAAGAGTAATGGGCCAAGACAGCTCCCTGGGGACTCCCAGAAGTGACATTGACCCAGGAAGAAGAGGAACCTAGAAATATCACTCGCTGTTTCCGCCCTGTGAGAAATGATTTCAACCACTTCCAAAGTGACCCTGTGATATTGAATTGGTTGGAAGTTAGACAGAAGTGTGTTGTGAGCCATCTTATCGAAAGCTTGGGACATGGTCTAAAATTGCGGCATCTACCGAGGAGGGCGGTTTTTATCTAGAGTTAATGACACTCATGGATAACATTGGTGAGGCTGGGTAACCAACAAACGTTTTTGTGTGAATCCATGTTGATTTGGATTGATCAGACCAAACATTTGAATGTGCTCAGTGATAGATGAAACTATAATTTGCTCAAGAAGTTTGCAGATACAGAAGTTAGAGCCACAGGCCTATAATTCTTCAACAAACTTCTTTCACTTTTTTGAAGACGGGGGCGATGTTTGCACAGCACCAGGAATCTGGTACTTTCCCTGAAATTAGTGATAATGTTAAAAGATGTGACAAAGGAATAAGTAAGTTCTCGTGCACACATTTAAGGACAGAAGGAAGGACACCATCCGGACCAGGAGTTTTAGAAGGTGAAAGCCTTGTGAGTTGCCTAAACACCTGATATGGCTCTACCCTGTACTGAGGAAAATTCAGGAATAAGAAGAGGGCATGGAGGTGGTTCTTCAATGACAGGTCCCCCTGGATGGAAAATATGAAGCAAAATAATCATTGAAGCAACTAGCAATAATCATTGGGTGAGTTACAATTACATCATCTACAGAAAAAACTGTGAGGAGGGGGAGATTGCTCCTCTTACTTCAAAAGACCAAAAAGCTACGCCTATTGTCCTTACGAGCAAATAAAGTATCTACAAACTCCCAATACAGTCTCTTAGTGTCATGTTTAACTTTGTTCCTGATTATCTTATACTGACACCAATCTACATCAGATTGAGACCTTCTAGCTTTTCTAAACAACCTATGTTTAACATAAATCAGTTTTCTTCAGTTCCATCGTAATCCCATGGCGAGTTTTAGACTTGCGTTTTGTCTTGAGGGAATAGAGTCTGAATGGCTGCATCAAACAAGTCCATGAATATTTCCAGCGAAGAATCAGGGTCCAAGGGTCCATGAAGGCACTCCAAGGAATACAACTGCAGGAGAGAGCGCAGATGATCAAAGTCCCCATGTCGGGTGTCCAGGAATTGACGGATGGCAGACGGCCGGGGTGCAGATCTATGACTACGAAGCCTCATGTCCACTGCAAGATGATCTGACTCCACACGGCGATGGTGTGACTTCTACGCTCGGAATCCAATCGGACGTTGGTGAATACAAGGTCGATGAAGATCCTCGTTCTCAGATTCATGCATGTCTTGTCAACGTTGTTTACAATCTGGTAGAGAACCAAATTCATTTGTAACATCGAGCAGTCTATTCGTATGGCAGAGGTGGGTATGGATGACTCATGTCGACGTTAAAATCACCAAGCAAAAGACATCCATCGTAGTGCTCAAACTGAAGTGATGAAAGGTTTGCTGAAGGATCCCAAAACGAAACATTGCTAGATGGTTGGCGATACAGAAGGCAACAACCCATGTTTCTCTACTCGTCTTGATCGAACACCAAATCTTTCAATTCTCAGGATCCAGGTTTGGGAGTCTAGTGGGACTCAAGGAAGCATGGATTCCACACCAAAATACCACCACCACGTCCTTGACCTCTGTCACGACGAAAGATTATGTAGTCATCCGGTAATCCAAGAACAGAGTCCATCTACAAGACTAGTTAACCATGTCTCAGTCACACATATGACATCGGGTTGCTTGGTGGCAATATAGGCCTCCAGCTCAGAAGTCTTGTTTTTTATACTTCTTGCATTGAAAAGGACACATGATACATGCTTCCTACTACTGGGATGTACTGGACCAGGATTACTTTCAACATCACCTGCCAGAAAGGGGTGACTCATTGGCACACCATGAAGTTGCTTAACCTGGAAGAGTTCAATCTGGAAACTCGCCGTACTATTTGCATAGTATGGCGTCCTCGATCGAAGGTAGCCGGATGTTACATGTAACCATGTTGGCATTGGTCAAGTTCACAGTTTGATGTAAAGAAATGTTCTCTATTGAGTAGCACAAGAAGCAACAAAGACGAAAAGGTTGACCGATCCCATTGTGATAGCAGGTAACAAAAGTAGGGTCCAGAGACACAATTGAACAAGAGAGATTGTGTCCATTCAAGTTTAAGCCTCAAGCGATTATGAATGAGGAGTTTAACTGTAATGGTGGCAACATGGAGATAAACTGTAGCCAGCACAGGAAAATCCAAAAAACATGAAGGCTTGATGTGGCAAATCTGATACATAAACTTGTTCCAGAATCATCTAGTAGATCCTTTGAATAATGATTAGCAGTTGACAAAACAGTAATATAGCAATGTCAGATATAAAAGAAATTTTTGCTGTAAAGTGGAGAGCAAAAATTCAACCTGCCAGCCTGTCTGCTTGCTTTTTTTTTTTTTTTTTTTTTTTTTTTTTTTTTTTTATTTTTTTTTTTATACAAATCAATAAACTCTGCTATGAATCCATTTCTACCAATATTTGGTTTCTACTGAATTGCAAGTACACCATGAGAGCCTCTCACTGAGGACTAGCCAAAGCACACTCTGCAGTGAATGGATTACATATCGTTAAATACTTGTTTACACTGCCAATGGTTTTATTTTTCACTTACTTCCTCAGTGTGCAAAGACCGTGCTGAGCAATAAAATCATCAGCAGTGAGAAGGATCTGATAGGCGTGGTGTTCTTTGGGACTAGGGAGGATCAAAACAGTGGAAGCTTCAAACATATCTATGTCGTTCAGGTAAAAAATATTGTGCAATGCATCCCTTTTAGTGATAAATTCTAGGTTAGACTTAATAACTTTATTTAGAGCCTCAAGTTTTTGGTTGTGTTAAGAGGCAACTATGGCACAAAGAGGGCCAACAATTATATTGAATACCTCAGCAGAAAAAGCAAAATATTCATTGTATATCCATGTTTGTTTAATCATTTGGTGTTTGACATTAGGAATTAGAAGAAAAAAAAGAAGAAGAAGTATTTTAATCCTTCATTTGTCATTGCACTGTTGGGTTTGATTTTTTTTTATAACATAATAATGATTATCTGAAACATAGCAAATGTTCTTGTAATTTAGATCAGTTTAGACACAATATTTTGCTTAGATTTATGTTTTGCCAAAGAAAATGCCAATGTTGAAGCCAAGAGCATTTAATATCCACAATTACACCTCAATGTTATCACCTCCTCAAAAAAAACCAAAAAAAAAAAAAAAAAAAGAAGAGATAAAGCAATAATATTTCTAAAAATGTTTCCTCCATTTAGAATATTTTATGTCATGATGAAATTTAATATTGATATTTGTCTTTCTCTGTGTTTGTAGGACCTTGATCAGCCGAGCGCAGTCAGGATTCTTGAATTGGAGGCTTTCCTAAAAAAGGGTATGTACATGTTGAAAAATATTGGAGTTGGATCGATTGGTATAAATGATAATAATGATATGAATTTATTATACTTATAATATATATATAAACACAACACAAAAAGAAAGTTCCCCCTATTTCAGATATCAATAATTTTTGAACCAGGAGGAATTTAGAAAATCTAATTATATGGCCATGTAGGGAATTTAATTAGCCATAATGGGAGCGAATTTTAGGAAAAATCATCAAGTCGTGCTTCAGTGAGCAATGGTTAAATGCAAAAATGTCATTTTTAGAAGTTCGCAAGCCTAAAATGGCAACTTTGAATCAATGATAACGGACCCATTTTCAGATTTTAAACATTTTACACGTCAGAATGTATACAAAACATGACTCCCAATACACGGAAACAAAATTTGTGTCAAATTTTACGGCTGAGTGAGCATGTAGCAAAATTGCCCAAACTGCAATTTTTACTTCTTTGCCATGGTAAAATCGATCAAATATGAGGGAATTCCTGTTTTGGAAGTGTATGCAACTAATATCCATTCATTCATGGTTGAATGAACCCATCAAACAACCAAAAAATAGGCCATTTTAGTATTACAAAGAGTCATTGTAGTAATTTTATGCACTAGAATGCATCTCAATAACATTTTTGGGGTTGTATTTATATTCTTTGGGCACATGTCAACGATCCTATGGCATTTATTTACAAATTCATGCTTCAGTGAGCATGTGAGACTGGAAAAGCCCTTTTCTCATGTGTGGACTAAAATTCAAATTCTTACTTTGATTGAATATAAAAAATCTTTTTGGGGAGTACTTTTGATTTTATTTTCACAAAAATCCCAATGTATCATGCCTCAGTGGGCACAAGATACAAGAAAATCATGGAAATGAGAAGAAAGTTTGGGGCTTCGTCTTGGTTCAGTGACTTTTCGAATAAGTAATTTTAATCAAGGTCATGTCAGTTAGAGATCAGTTGAAGCTGTGTGCCAAGTTTCGTGACGTAACTCAAAGTAGAATTAACAATAATCATCAATGAAATTGGCCGACTTTCACATTTGTCAGGTAATGATTTCATCCTCCAATTAGAGGTTTAACAAAGGTTTAACAAAAGTGAAATTTGGCGTATTTTAATTGTCAGTTTTTAGCCAATTGACTGTAAATTATTTAATGAAAATTTGGACATAGCTTCAACTGGTCTCTAACTAATATGATCTTTATTCAAATAACGTATTCGAAAAGTCACTGAACCATGACGTAGCCCCAAACTTTCTTCTCATTTTCATGATTTTCTTGTATCTTGTGCCCACTGAGGAGTGAATTTGTAAATAGATTCCATAGGATCATTGATACGTGCCCAAAGAATATAAATACCAACCAAAAAATGTTGCATTCTAGTGCGTAAAATTACTACAATGACTCTTCGTAATTATAAAATGGCCTATTTTTTGGTTGTTTGATGGGTTCATTCAACCGTGAAAGAATGGATATTGGTTGCATACACTTCAAAAACAGGAGTTCCCTCATATTTGATCGATTTTACCATGGCAAAAAAGTAAAAATCGCAGTTTGGGCAATTTTTGCTGACTTCTCACTCAACCGTGAAATTTGACACAAATTTCTTTTGCGTGTATTGGGAAGCACGTTTTGCATACATTTTGACTTGTAAAATGTTTAAAATCTGACAATGGGTCCGTTATCATTGAATCAAAGTTGTCATTTTAGGCTTGTGAACTTCAAAAAATTAAATTTTTGCATTCAACCATTGCTCACTGAAGCATGACTCAGTGATTTTTCCTAAAATTTGCTCCCATTGTGGCTAATTAAATTCCCTACGTGGACATATAATTAGATTTTTTAAAATTCCTCCTGGTTAAAAAATTATTGATATTTGAAATAGGGGGAACTTTCTTTTTGTGTTTTGTTTATATATATATAGTCGAAATAAAAACAAGAGGAAATTGGCCTTGCTGAGAAAACCACTCTTTTTGCCAAGCTTTTCGGCTATATTCAATCAAAGTAAGTACAGAAACTCAGCCCTTGAAGAAGGCTTCATATAGCCGAAAGCTTGGCAAATAGAATGTTTTTTTCAGCAACACCAATCTCCTCTTGTTTATATTTCGACTTCATTTTGCGACAAGAAGCAGTCGCCATGTTAAAGAGTAGTTCCCTTCTCACATTTATATATATATATACAGTGTGTCCCAAAAAGAACTATACACTTTTTAAATAGCTACCAAATAGAAAAATATATGATTCTTGGGGGAAAGATTTATATGTATATAAGGCTCATATCCTCAACTATCATTACGACACAAAAAATTCCGAAAATAACCCATGCTTCAGTGAGTAATGCCCACTTTTGTAAAGGACATAAAAATTAGCCTGAGCAGGAATTCACGATTCATTTTGCACCTGGTTATGGAATGCCATGAAGGAGTCAAAATTAATGATGTAATAAATCAGCCAACAAAGACAAAAATAAATTGAAGTCAAAGCATAAATCAATTATATGAAAACAAATGGTGAAACATAACATTTTTGCATAATATTAATTGTTTTTTCTGATTTTGGTTTATCTTTGACTCCGTTGGCTGATTTATTCCATCGTTAATTTTGACTCATTCATGGCGTTCCATAACCAGGTGCAAAATGAATAGTGAATTCCTGTGCAGGCTAATTTTTGTGTCCTTTACAAAAGTGGGCATTACTCACTGAAGCATGCATTATTTTCGGAATTTTTGGTGTCATAATGATAGTTGAGGATATGAGTCTTATATACATACAAACCTTTTATCCAAGAATCTTATATTTTTTTATTTGGTAGCCATTTCAAAAGTGTGTAGTTCTTTTTGGGACGCACTGTATATACGAAATCTTAGGCCCCCATTCCACTGAGTAGAGACCCTAGAAAGACCCATGAAGACTGATGATTTTAAAGGCCTTTCAGCAGGATCTTAGATTCATGAAATTTGCTGTCTCTCTTGAATGGCTCTGAATAGCCCCTGAAAGTCCAAAGAACAACATTTCTAGCAAGATCCCTGTAGTATATGTACCTTGAAGACGCCTGGAAGTTTACTGAGAGACCAATAAGAATATATAGATTCACTAAATTCATAATTCTCAGAGTTGGTGGGAGAGAATTTCATAGTGCTGGTGCTGCTGTTGCAAAGTTTTTTGAGATGATCAATCTAGTGTTTTCACCCCCAGTAAAAGAAGCTCTTTGCATTAATTCCCCACAGTTTACCCCATTTGCATGAGAAAATGAGTGATGGGCGCATGAACGTGAGATGATTTGAGATTTGGTAGCTCTGCCGATAGTGAATATTCATATCAGCATAACTTTTCATGGTAAAATGATTGAATTCGTATTGGGATTTTCAACCCATATTTGTTACGAATAAAAAGAATATTAATCTTTAAATTCATCCTTTTTTGGTGGTTTTCTTTTTTTAGATGGAAACAATGACTTTGCCAACCAGTTTGGATTCGATAGTGGTTACAGCCTTAGCGATGCTCTTTGGACTTGCTCTAACATGTTTTCACAGAGGTATGATACACATCATTTGATTTGATTCAATGAGGTATATTCCGGCATGATTTTTCTTCGCTGATTTTGACATTCTTAAAAAAAAAAGAAAAATAAATAAAAAGCTAAAAAAATGTTGTTTTTTTTTTTTTTTTTTGCATGTACATAGCGGAGGTGTTTTCGCCACTGTAGTTTTTCGCCGGTGTTTTCATTGTGTATTCTGGAAATATTTTCCGCTCTCACTGGTGTAATTACAGTCTACAATAAATGAAGACCATTGATGATAGTGATCCTTGTATAAAGGAAATAGACAAAGATGTGGGCAACAAATTCAAGTGGCAATTGTTAGATCATGAAATCGAATTGACGAAGTCACAGCCAAAGAAATCGTGAATTTTCTATACCCCCGGTACCTAAAATTGGGGGAACCCCCTCCCGAACCCACCCCCAGGAAGTCTGGTTGCTGCGCTCCCTCACTGGTAGTGATTTCCCTCTTTTTTTGAAATTTCTCTGTCTCATGCCTGTAATATGTAGGGAGAAGATCTGATGAGATGGCTTAGTTATTAGTTCAAATGTCAAAGGGTTACAGAGGTCATCTAACAAAATTCCATGTTTTAACCTTGTTCTTGTGATACCTCAGGAACCATTTGAGATGTAAAGTCCTTTAGCCTGATGGCATCATCGTCGGAAAGAGATTTGATCAGATTTATCCCACTTTTTTATAGTTTGGTAGAACTAGATCTAAAATACTAAAAGTTATATGAATATTTATTAAATTAAACCTCCAAATGAAACTATTTTTACATCTTCTTTCTATTTATATGCACAGCACACAAAAGGTTAGCAATAAGAGGGTGTTACTCTTCACCAACAATGACCACCCCCATGAGAATAATGTGGCGTTCCAGCGACAGGCCAAGCAGAAGGCCAAAGATTTGTATGATATCGGAATCGAGATTGAACTCATGCACCTGGCCCGACCTGAAAGCCCCTTCCGCTTTGGTGAATTCTATCAGGTATATTTAAGAAAAAAAAAGAGGAAGAGAAAAGTTTAGAAAGTAAGAGTGAAAAATAGAACATGTTCGTTTTACTAAATCCTGATGCATCAGAGAAGTTTGAGCAGCTCTTTAACTTTTTAAAACAAGTTGCGCCCAAAGAAACATAAATTATTTGTCCAAAAGGGTTCTAGGACAACTACCCCTAGACAATTACCCACTGGGCAACTCCCCCCTGCCAAAAAGCTACCCCCTAACATTACACCTAACCCTATTTCTGGGTGGTAGTTGTCCTGGGGGTAATTGTCCAGGGGCACTTTTCTTGATACGGTCCAATTTTTAGCATTCCTTGGTTTCTAAACCTTCTCTTTGATGTTTTGTTGGAGGACATTGTTCACAGCAGTGAAGACGAGGAGTTCGTCCTTCTCAATTTCTCAGAGAAGTTATGAGGAGTTCTTGCCTAGGGTGCAAGCAAATAAATGCTACCTATTTGTCCAAAATTTTTAGTATGCTTTTAAACTTTCATTGTTGGTTTCTCGCAGGACATTGTTAATAGCAATGAAGATGAAGAGTACGTCCTTCTCAATTCCTCAGAGAAGTTATAAGCATCTGTTGTAAATATATTTATTCAAAAGTTATTAGGCTCGGTTTCTAAACTTTCTTATTTTGACGCTTTCTTGTAGGACATTATTCATAGCAATGAGGATGAAGATTGCATCCTTCCTGATGCTTCAGAGAAGTTTGAGCAGCTCTTGAACAGAGTGCGAGCAAAGGACCATAAGAAGAGGACTATGGGAAGAATCCCCTTCTCTCTCGGTAAAGGACTGGAGCTAGGTGTTGGCGTGTAAGTTACACCTCAAACTTGTTTTGCATTCTGTCCAAAACTTAGACCCATGTTGATTTTATTCATGCAATAGTCATACACCCTCCATCACAAATGCTCTGCAGGCCTAAGATGTAGTGTATGAGCCAAATTTTCTGTGTATACAGATGTTTTCATGATTTTGGACTAAATGGGGGAAATTTGTGAGAGCTTAATTTTACGTTGTTTGTGATGTATCTATTACTTTGAATAGACATACATTGAAGTGGAAATGAACGCTAGGAGTGACTTGCAAAATTTCCAAAAATAAATGGCAGACTTTGATATTTCTGTAATGGAGGAAAAAAGACGAAGAATCGTTAAGATTTCCTATTTATCAACTGCACCAAAAGGATTATTATATTTATTTCTATCACGTTTCTGTTTAACCAATTGAAGTCATACCATTGCTTCTGATGAGTTCAATGACCTTCACAGACTTGTTTGTTTTGTTTACAGGTATAACCTTGCCAGAGCGCAGACCAAGCCATACCCTGTGAAGCTGTACAGACAAACCAATGAAGCCCTCAAGGGTAAATCTAAGATGTACTGTGAGGTGAGATTCAACCACAAATTGACAACAATGGTCAAAATTCACAGTTATGAATTATTGAGTCCACAGTTTATTCAAATTAGTAACAGTGGACCCAACCATAGCAACAAGCTAAATATGTAATAATGTAATTTGTCCTGTATATATGAGAACTATCCATTATTCATTCTATTATCCTTTTCTGTTTCCCTTTTATATTGGGTCTTTATATACATTTTGTGTGCTCTAAACACTGCGATTTTTGTGCGATTGATTTATCGTGCTGAGTGGCCTCAAAACATATTTTCGGTTCTTTAATTGGCTCTGTAATCGCACTAAACATGGACAAGACACAGTATAAGAAACCATGGTCGTACTCATGTTATGTATTCATGTATTTTCAAAGCTGGGCCTGCCAATCTTAGCACAAAATCTGCAAAACATTAATGTACATGTACCACAAATATTACTTATTTCATAATCTGGAATGTTCATTGTATTTTCTGTCATTACTAACCTCCATATTAGCTTTGAAAATACATGTACAGATAGTGTTATACCTTGGCTGCCTTCTTTGACGTTGCTTTGTAGGACACTGGAGAGCTGTTGATGCCTTCAGACATCAAGAAATATCAGACATACGGAGGAAAGAACATCATCTTTGAGAAGGATGAGGTCGATCAGGTCAAGAAATTTGACGACCCAGGTTAGTCAAATGTGTATTTTGTTGCCATTTTACATGCCTTTACGGTTCTTACATGGCAATGCATGATGGGACGGAATTCTATTCAACTCATCTCATAATTGCGTGTGATCATATTGTAAACGCTCTGAAAATTCAATTTTTCTTTGTATTTGTTGTGTGTATCAGTTTAAAATTTTAAAAACATTTTAAGGTGCCATGTAAAGCTACAGGTGATCTCCAGTCGTGGGTGTTGTTTCACCAAGTGGTTTGAAAATTCATGAATGACTTTCATGAAGGACTGGAACATAGGACACACACTATTGGGAAAGTTTATCATTGATATCACATAATGAATACTGGATGTGCTTGGAATTTGAGTGCAACTGTATCAAAGTCATACCAAAATTTTGTGAATCAGGCCTCAGAACTCATAAGCTTTTCCTAAAAATGTCTTGGACCGTCTCAGAACAAGAGTGCTTTTCGAAGGTTCTATTAACCTTTGGGAACTGCTGGTCCCTGTTTTAAGTCTACGGGAAAGAGAGAACTCGGTAATCAATGGGTTGAAGATGTACAGTGGTGGCCAAAATTATTAGACCACCCGACACTACACAAAGTCTTCGGAATTACACATGCCCTAGTATATTTGCCGAAGTGAGATTAAATATATCTTTTGTGTGCCATGAGCTTTCATGACTTTTTGGCATAGGGTCTTACGTATATTTTTATACCAAATTTATACAGTTTTGACCATTAGGTAATGGGCAGCTTTCAAAATCATTGCGCTCTGCGCTTTCAGTTTCCCCATAGATTGTGTATTAAACTTGTATTCCCAAAGGCAGAAACATAAAATGCCAATTACATATGCTGATAGCTCAAAAAGTATTTGACGTAGACGTATGAAACTTTGCAGGCTTATTCATTCTAATAGGCCCCAAATACATGCCAAGTTTCCGAAAATTGAGGTAATGTGTAATATACCACATGCAGCTATGACTTTAATTGCAACTCTAAGTCTACTTAACTCTTTGTGAAATACCCTCCAGGTCTTACTCTGATGGGTTTCAAGCCCAGGTCTGCTCTCAAGAAGTACTTCCATGTCAGACCCGCCCAGTTCCTATTCCCGGACGAGACGTCCATCACTGGCAGCAACACCACCTTCAACGCTCTCTTGCAGCGATGCTCCGCCCGTGACGTGGTCGCTATCTGCCGCTACATTCCACGCAAGAATTCACCGCCAAAGTTTGTCGCATTGCTACCTCAGGTTAGTGCTTGCATATTTTTGGAAAAAGGTTTTTTTGTTGTGGTATGTTAAGTTTTGAAAAATGAAGCCCAACATACATATACTAAGTAAAGTTATTAATTAGTTGACATAAATCTATCTTTCATTCATTTATCTGCGTTTGTTTTGCTCCATTCCATTCTGAATAAATGAAATAGTTGGCATTATTTCCACCCTAGTAATCATGATATAGTAGAATAAAAGAAGAAGAATATTTAGGAGCGATTATTAAGTTCACTCTGTGATTGAATAAAGGGATTCATCGTTTCTAGTTGAAATAGATTATGAAACTGCCTGATGCACTTATTGATATATTATATTGATCCTTAGAGATTATGGCAGCTAAAAAAGTCAGGGAAATGAGAAAAGGAATGTTGAATATGCAAATTACTATTATACAATGTTCTATTTTTGATCTTTTCTAGAAAGAGGAACTCGATGAGCAATCAGTTCAGATTGCACCTCCAGGCTTCCATCTCATCTTCTTGCCGTTCTCTGATGATATGAGAAAACTGGAACATCCAACTCATCCAAGGGGTAAGTTTACTTTATTCAGGAGGGGGGGGGGGGGGGGGGGGAGATTTGATTGATGATACCTTGCTTGGAATCTATCTCATCTTTTTTTTTTTTTTTTTTTTTTTTTTTTTGAAGAAGAAAAACAAATGTTCATCAATTACATAACAATTGATCTTTCCTTCATTGGTTTTTTTTTCTCCAGCAAATCATCACTATTCTGCTTTTATTAAAACTTACTTGTAAAATATCACGGTTAAGTTCCTCTTTGTTAAAAAAACTCAAGAATATTATTATTATTAATCACTGTATTTGTTATTGAATCCCTAGCAACACCAGACCAGATTGACAAGGCCAAGAACATCGTCAAGAAGCTGCAGTTCCAGTTCTCACCAGAGAACTTTGAGAATCCTGTCCTTCAGACCCACTACAGAAACCTGGAGGCCCTGGCTCTGGACAGAGATGCACCTGATGAAATGGTAGACCATACAGGTAAGAATAAACCTACTTAATAAAGACCATGTTCTAGGCTGGGTTCTCATAGAAGTATACGGTATTCGCTGTTTGGTATTCGGTATACGCTATACGGGCACGGCGGTATATTTCGTAATTTTGGACATGGATGTCCAATGACATGGACACGTTGGATGATGAAAATTTGGCTTCCCTCCTAGTAGCCGAGGCCGAGAATGCACATGTGACAAGAAAAATAGTTCTGAAAATCCAGACCATTTGTAAACATGAATTGCAGCTAAAGGACAGCATACCCTGAAAAAAATGAACATGCCAGATTCCTACATATGAAACGCAAAAAAAAAAAAAAAAACCATGATGTGTTGGCTCAGTAGATAGAGCATCCCCCTCATAATCGGGAGGTTGTGGGTTTGATCCCTGGCCGCATCTTACCAAAAGATGTTAAAATATGGTAGTTGCTGCTACCCTGTTTGGCGTTCAACAAGAAGGGGATAGATGAATGTCCATATGGCGGTGCTCAGCGGCTGCTGTGCCTACGAAAATAGGGGCAAAAAGAATTTCTGTTCACCTTTCTTTCAGACAATAAATTTGGATCATTTTTGGAGCATTATTTTGAAGTCGTAGTGATTGAAAAAGGAGTATGGCACGTTCGATTTAAGATATTTGGGTGCCCTTGCAAAAAGGGTTCGGTGTAAAAATGGCAGAGGTAAAAATGGCGGAGGTAAAAATGGCGGTGGTAAAAATGGCAGAGGTATAAAAATGGCGGAGGTAAAAATGGCAGAGGTAAAAATGGGGCAGAGGTAAAAATGGCGGAGTAAAAATGGCAGAGGTAAAATGGCAGAGGTAAAAAAATGGCGGAGAAAAATGGCAGAGTAAAAATAATTTAATGGCAGAGGTTGCATTTGCGGTTTAATGATCTGACAGGGCCACGGCGTACAAAAACGTGAAAATTACCACCTCATTGTGTGTTTTTCATTGCATGTCGGCCATGCCACTTTCAGAACCGTTTCCGGGATTGAACTGAGTATAATTAAAATAAAAATGATTTAAAACTGTGATTTACTTTTAGCAGTCGATATTATCTCACGAATATAAATCTCATTTCATGATACGACAATCGAAAAAGACTGCACCTTTCTGTCGATATCAGCATAAAAATAATAATCACATACTTGTCATAGACTTTTATAACGTTGTCAGGACTCTTGTTAGTAAAAAAAAAAAAAAACTTTAATTGAGCTGATTATAGGCTTATATATTTGTGTTATTTCATTTTCATTACAGGCATATTGTATTAATTGATACCAGGTGAAATTTGTAAAAAAAACAAACAACAACAACAACTTCAATTGAGTTCATAATATTGGTTAATCATGCGCGTATTGTGAGGGCACGCCTGTCCGCCGCGCCCCCCCCCAGTTACGTGCACATGGGCCGTCGAAAAGAGGAAAAAAGGTAGAAAAGGTAGGGGCGCCATGCAGATGGACCTGAAACAAAGGGGGCGCCGAAAAGAGGAGCACAAGGGTAGAAAAGGGGTAAGACGCCAAATGGACCTAAAACTAAGGGGTCGCTAAATTGGTCTTCAATAATAGGGCAAAATTGATCTATAAACGCTCTACGCCTTCTGGTGCTTTATACTCGAGTATAATTTTCGCTCGCGCTTCGCGCTCGTCTATTTTTTCTTGTTACCATGATACTTTATTTGGATTCTGACCTCCAAAACATCAATTTACATTGGTTTGATTCAACATTACATGATACACATGATTTGAAATGAGTTTATACCAGGGAAGAAAAATAAATTGAAAACCCCAAACGTTAATATACGCCATAATCACATCAACCCATCATTATTGACAACTTTGGAAACATAATTATACGTCCACTTGCACTAGTAGTCCTATACCTATCTTCCTAACAAGTTACGTGTCAGTGCATATGGGAAATGTCATTTCAAACTTGGTGTGCATGGTCATGGATAAATGCGGATGAACAACAAAACATATTAAACGAAAGTAATTCTTCTTTACTTTTACATCATAATTATTATAAAGGATAACATTACCCAAAATATAATTTGTTATAACATGCACAGTTATAAGGCAATAATGTAAAATTAATATATAACAATCGTTCACTTCGGTATGACAACATCTCATAACGGATAGTACAAATAGAAGTCAGTCAATTCTAAAGATGAGGACCCCTCCGGGCAGTCCAGAATTGATTTTTGAAAATCCCTTCTCATTAGTTTTCTTTCTTAATGTTTTACCCCTTACTTAGGGAATTTGCCGTAATTATATGCATGTGCTTTGCTATGACAAATGGATTGCGTAAGACATTCCATTTTACTTCTGTCATTTTTACCTCCGCCAATTTTACCTCTTCCATTATTTTTACCTCTGCCATTTTTACCACGGCCATTTTTACTTCTGCCATTTTTACCTCTGCCATTTTTGCCTCTGCCATTTTTGCCTCTGCCATTTTTGCCTCTGCCATTTTTGCCTCTGCCATTTTTACCTCTGCCATTTTTGCCTCTGCCATTTTTACCTCTGCCATTTTTGCCTCTGCCATTTTTGCCTCTGCCATTTCTACCTCTGCCATTTTTACCTCTGCCATTTTTACCTGGCACCGCAAAAAGAACCCGTATTTCCAAGCCATATGCTCCAATGTGTACCCAGCCTTAGGCATCATACTTGTAAGTTAGATGTCCTAGACCTACTGTTCTTATAGTCTGAAATATATGAAGACTCCTGTTCCTAGAAGGACATTAATATCGATTTGCCACACTCCACTCAGGTGAAGTCAATGCCTGAGGTATCTAGTAAGAAAATAACCATGATTCATGAAAGTCTGACTAAAGCATTGATTACAGTGTACCATATTTAGTTCTACATGTATCATCAGTGAAAGGCACTTTATAAATTCAACTTTAGCCAACGTTGTGACTTTATTAAAATGTTTCATGGAAAATCTAATATTATCCAAGTTGAACTAAGTCCTATTTATTGACCAATCAGCACCCAACATTGACATGATTAAGAGGAGGGCGGGGCCTGCAATCAGAGAGTTCATGGAATCCGTCTTTCCAGAGGGGTACGATCCAACAGCTAAGCCTGCTGCTAGAAAGAAGGTGAGATTTCAAACTTTATACTGTATTTGTTGAAATTTTTGCGTGATTAATTTTTTTCGTGCTGAGCAACCTCAAAGCATGTTCCTAGGTTTTTGAATTCATGGTGCATGTTCGTAAGTACGCAAATGAACCCTCCAAATAAATACATAATAAAGCATGCCCTTTTATTTGCAGGTTTTTAAATCTGCTCCTGCCGATCTTCGCGCGAAATCCACGAAAATTAATGTAACGTGAATATTTCCACAAGTACAATATTCTCTCTAGAATTGTTGTAGTCTAGTGATTGTATCACTTGACTGGAAATGCAAAGGTCAGGGGTTCGGTTCCCCACACACTGAGTAATAAATTGTGTAGACATCACAATGGTACTGAAAGAGGAGAGGATGTTAGCGCCCATTCCAATATTGGCTGGATAAATTCATCTGACGGATGGGAAAGCCATGAAACCAATCGCCAACCAACTAACCCTTGACTGGCACTCATATCCTTGGGCAAAGCATGTTATCTACATGCATACATGCTACACCTCACCAAGGTGTTGATAATGGGTACCTAGTAGGATTCTTTCAGTGTGTGTGCTTGAAGAATGGTCACCCAAGATTGAATCCAATGACCAGGATAATAATATGTAAAGCGCTTTGATCATTTTATAACTAAAAAAACATGAGAAAAGAATTTTTAAATTATTGTTTGTATGCTTTATATGTTTGAGAGAGGATGAAGCGGTGAGAGAGAGAGAAAGAGAGAGAGAGAGAGAGCGAGAAGGGAGGTAGAGATAAAGATGAGGGCAGTGTCTAAGAGCAGGGAGTTGGTAGAATATGTCTTCCCTGAGTGTTGCGATCTGGTCTTCTGCCTGAAAGAAGGTACACGTCCAGGCTATGTATTTTTGTGATTTTGTATTTATAGAGATATAGAGGATAAAAGTTAGAGAGAGAGTTGCTATCCAAATATAATGCTTTTTATTTGCTAAATATTAGTCAATATTTTCAGGTACAGATATTTTCACAATTTTTGACACTTTGGAAAATTGCGGGTGGATAATCTTGCAATTTTTGTCCACAAAATTAAACTTTTGATCCAAAATGCAAACTGAAAAAAAGGCAAAATATATTCACCTCCAAATTTTTGACTGAACACTTCAGTCTTCTTCAGGGAAATGACCCGTCTGATCACCACCGCCGGAAGTGATCAGACGGGTCATTTCCCTGAAGAAGACTGAAGTGTTCAGTCGAAAATTTGGAGGTGAATATATTTTGCCTTTTTTTCTGTTTTCATTTTGGATCAAAAGTTTAATTTTGTGGATTTATCACCAATGCAGTTTAACTTTCATTTGATTGCAATTTTTGTGATTTTTCCCCAAATTACTATTAAATGAAATGGCAATTTTTGCAATAATGGATTTTGAGACCACCGCAAGAATAAGTATGCGTAATTATACAAGTAGAGAATGTAATTTTAAAACCTGTTTTTTATATTCATTCCTCCAGGCTGCAGGGGGTACCATTGATGTTGCTGAGGAAGCCAGGAAGGGAAAGGTATACACTGTACACAAACATTTTATTTCATTAAAACTATATTGAAATCCACAAATAGGCCTACCCCTATTCCAAGCTATTCTTCTTTATCAAATTATCAAATTAATGTATTAAATTTATGCAGGTTTCTTTACTGAATTTAGAATATGTTGCTAATTATAGCAAAAGACTGTAGTTAAAGAAATATCTGGAAATGGTGAAATTTGACCAATGTTTGAGAGCAATACCTATTGATTTCTTCTTGTGTCGGCCATTTAATAACTCTTGAGAAGAGTCTTTATACCCTAAACATCTCTGTGACCTGCCAAAAGTGCCTATTCAAGTTCTTTATTTTTCCCGTTTATTAGTTTTTTTTAAGTAAATATAAAGCTATTGTAACTTGTTTGATTTTTTAATCACATGCTTACAATGTTAAATAAGTCTTGAACTCTTTTTTTTTTTCTCATAAAATCTTAACATTTTTATTTATCATGACAGCTTACCAAGTTGACCGTAGCTGTCTTGAAAGAGTACTGTCAGAAGAACGGACTATCAACAGCAGGGAAAAAGAATGACCTTATTGCGACGGTCAACGAATCACTAGGCTTATAAAGCATGCAGGTGTAAATGGAACAACATATCTACTTCACATTGGCACCATTTATATTGTTGTATTTTTCTTTCAATCCTACATTCATTTGATAACATAAAATTAATATTTATGGACCTTGTTTTGAAAGACACTAAAATTGCAAAATGGGAACGAAGAAAAAAAATCAACAAAATGCAGTTTTCCATGTAAAAATAACAATTATAAATTCCTCCTTCTATTGCCAATATCGTAATTTTTGTGTTTATTGTTGTTCAACACAGTCTTATTCATGAGCAGCAAACTCTACCCTATTTTTGAGAAAAACATGAATATTCAAATTTTTCAGTGATTTTTGCTTCTTCTGCTTTGTGTGTACATGTATTTCATAGCATTCTTGATTCAGAGATAATTAAAAAATTACACTAAAAGGAGATGTTTAGACCTAGAATGGGTAACCAGGGTTTCATCCACTTGGTCTACTAGCAAATGGTAGAATTCTTTGATTATTTAAAACCACATGCCACTTGGTCTACTATCAGTTTGGGCTAATTGCGGTTTGGTCCAAATAGTACGGTACTTGGTCTAATACTCATGAGTGCCAATTGTCATTTAGTTCAATGTCCAGATTTTGTAATTGCCCCTTTCGTCTACTCTTTATTTCCCATTTCGTCAAATGAATATTTGGCAATGAACCAATTCATCCAAACAAATGTTGTTAGACCAAGTTGATAGTGAACAAAATGGTAATAGCCTGTAGACAAAATTGTAAATGGGCCGAGTGGCAATTAGACCAAATGGTTAGTAGATGAACTAGTTGTAGACAAAAAGGATTAGATTGCGACAAATTAAACAAAATGAAACAAAATTTGTTGTAAACCAATTCACCCTATAGGAAGTAGCTTAGAAGGACTATGTTCTGAATGATTTTCAAAAGTAACACTTAATGAATATAGCCTTTCAAAACCTTTAGGTGTTATATCGGGAATCTTATAGTGTGAATGCTGTCAAAGAGTAGAAAATAGATTGTCATTTGGCTGGCGGAAGGGCCTAAGAGTTTTTATACAGCATGCATTTTACATGATATAAAAAGACCTACGCCCTTCTATCAGCCGGCTACACAAAGAAATATGTTATTATTCCCTTGGGGCATACACATTTATAAGCAGACTATGTGATCCAGAATTTAAGCATTTCGGGGGGGGGGGGGGGGGGAGGGGGCTGTGCAGTTCAGGACTTGTGAATGATTATGATCTAGTGCCTGAAAATCATATGCCTGTCCACAGATTTTAAAGCCCTTCTGACAGCTGAATGACCCAATGTATGATCTGTATTCTTAGGTTTTGTGCTCATTTCTTTGTTTATTTGCTGCTGTTATCATTTATCTTGTTTATTTGAAGTAAATAATTTTTTTTTTACCCAGGTGGGAAATTTGCTTAAAGAAATATATATTTGAAATATATATTTTAGTACCCTTCCTCATAGATTTGTGCCAAATATAGTGGGTAGAGTAAAACATACAGAGAAAGAGAGATAAAAAGAACAAACTTGAGCAAACTTTATTGGAGAATGATGTATTAGTAACTTGAGTTATTGCAGGGATTTGTTATATCACTGTGAAATGGACTAATTTGATATACATATTTTTGATGCCTTCGTAATTGATCAATAAATATCAAATTACTATATTAAGATATCCATTAATTTTTAGAATGTTTCTTTTTTTTTTGTATTCCTATTAAAGGAGCTGTAAATACTGTGTAGTGTATGCAAATGATATTTAGATATTAATAAGTATCATTAAATGTCTTTTTTATGTCCTTATATTCTTTACATTGTTGTAAAACAACATGTAGATGAATTGTAATGATCTGTCTGAAATGTAAGGAGATTATCATTAAAATGAAATGATCTTTTTTCTTTTCTTTTTTTAACATTAAATAGAGCAGTCTTTAGAAGAAGAAAAGCATAACTTGTATTTCTGTTTCTGTTTCATGTAAATATTCCAAAATAAAGTACACTGTAAAAAAATATATGTATTTTTACAGCAAATCTGCTGTCAGCATAGTCGCCATAAAAAATGTAATTCAAAAAACAGTTTTAATGTAAGTTTCTCCTGCAAATAATTATGTGAGTCAGCGGCGTAAATCCGTGTCGAGGAGTGGGGGGGATGAGCGAAATAATTTGCCAACTTGTCGCTATCTTGTATGACTACAAAGGCACGTCGTGCAGCAAGTTTTTAATCGCATATCCAGGGGTAATGGATTGAGAGGGTGGGGGTACGAAAGACATCTGTCTTTGAAATGTATGAATTTTAGGCTTATGCTGTTGAGACTGTTGCATTTTCAGTAATGGAAAACTAATGGCGAGCGCGAAGCCGCGAGCGCGAAATTTTTAACGGTAAATGAGTTTGAGATATTGTGCATTGTAGTTCTATTTAGTAACAGGCGAGCGGGAGCGGCGTGCGCAAAATTTTAAGGCTGAAATCTACATATATGTTTGTGCATTAAAGGATTCCTATAGGTAACGCGGAGCTCTAACAAAACAAAAACAAAAGAAAAAAAACAAACAAAACGGCATATAGTGAGGGGTGTGTAAAGCATTTGAATGGGGGTCTCGGGTGGAAAGAATTGAATGGGGGTTCTCTGGAAAAGAGGCACATTTTCCTGAATAGGGTGACATTTTAAGTTAGATCAGAGGCATAGACCTGAAGAAAATGTATCGGGAGGGAGGAGGTACGAAAGATATTTGTCTTTAATTGTTTACTTTAAAGGCTGCTTGATTCATGTTCATTTTAGTAATTGAAAAGTAATGCGAGCGCGAAGCGCGAGGCAATTTATTAAGCTAAATTGGAGATATTATTTTGGGCAGTATAGATACTATTTTGTATATGAGCGAGGTTAAATAACATCGATAGAAAACAAATCCACAATCTTTGTTAGGAATTTTTGTGAGGCTGCAAGGCCTCCAGATCTTGCACAGCGCACACACTAGATTAATGTTTTCTGATTGTCAACAACACGCTTCTCCAGCAATGCCATTCTGAAGTTTTCCCAGACAAGGGTATTGGATAACCTTTTATATACTAGGTTAGTGTTGGTTACTTAGTAGTGAGGTCGCAATAGGCGACCCGAGCAGGAAAATATTTTGGGAGTTTTCTTTGATAAAAGAGGGCTTTTTTTGATATTAAAAGCGCTTATTATTAAACAAATAACACTTATTCTAGTGTTTTTTTTTTTTCAATTTTTTCTTGAAAACTGGGGGTGGTGGGGGAGGGAGAGGAGGGGTGTTTGTAGGCGGCATCCCCCTCCTCAAAATTCTGGGGGGGGGGGTGATGTATCCGCCCGCATCCCCGGGAATTTCGCAGTGACGTGAGTATTACAAAATATACTCAGGAGTAACACATTTGTTCGTCGTTTAAAATAGATACATATGCTATAAAACTCTATGATATTTTTCCTTCTCTTTCATAATTTTAAGGGAGAAATTTACAGGCAAACGTATTTTAAATTAGGTTTTGTTTTTATGGGCGGACTCTGCTGAATCACTTTTCTAGTATTGTTTTCTGTATTTGTTTTTTTTTAGCAGTGTGAAGATGTGGATGTAGAATGTAATAATAACACACAAGAATGAAAGAAGAAGGTACTGGCCGAGTGTTGAACAGAAAACGAGGGACGAAAAATATATGAAGTGAATTAGATGGAGGGAGTAGAGATAGAGAGAGAGGAGAGAGACAAGAGAGACAAAGAGGAGAGAAGAGATAAGACAGACGGAAGAGAGAGGATGAATGTATGCTAACAGTAGCATTAGTATAGATAGTTGTGTTGTTGTACATCTTATTCTCATCTTCTTCTATACTTTCTTATGTTTTCATTGTTTTACTGATACGAAATTAATGCATATTTCTACTGCTAATATGAGGGTAGCTCCGTGGGGATCCGAAGAAAAGAAAATAATTTTTGGACGCAACCGGACGTAACTCAACGTAAGTGTCTGTGTGACTGTAGCATTAAAGGAAATGGAGCCCCACTAAAAATAAGAACAAGAAAAAGGAGGAAGAGGTGGAATGGGAGAAAATGATAGGAAGAAGAAGGAAAAGGAGAAGAAAAGATGTAATGAATGAAATTTGGAGCAAGATTTTATCAAACGCCCACCTTCTTCCGGAAACAAGAAGGCTTTGAGGCCTACCGTCAATTAAAGATTGAATAAATATTCCAGAGAATGATCGACCTATACTAATATTCTAAAATTAACCACATATCGTTTACTGATCTAATTATGACCTAATACTGTTGACACAGATAAACACTACTTTAATTTGAGAAACCACGTGTAGGCCCGTCTCTCAGCGGCGGTTATAATGAGAAGATCGAAGGAGAAGGGGAGGGCAGGGGAGGGCCTGGGCAAGAGGGTAAGAGTTCATTGCTACCCTTCCCCCCTTTTTTTAACAAGAGCATATCACCAAAACCCAGGTCATTATATTTACCTCTTTCTAGTTTCATTTTTGAAAGTACGGTGAATTGATTTTGGAGCACATGATCATAAGCAAGGCACGGAGAGCATTGGCGGAGCTACTGGAGAGCGGGATACGAGCTAGTTTGTTTTAAAACAAACATCAATCCAACCACATTATTCCGGAAAAGGGCTTGTGGTGTAAATTGTTCATAAAATAAACCCCTCACAAAAAGTTTCGCGAATCGACTTTGGGCCATGATAACTTTTCAGGTACGCTTTAGTTATTCCTGATATTCATACCATTGGAAAGATAATTTATTCTCCTTTTTATTGATATCCTGTTTGTAATGATTGTATCATGCTTCAATGCACAGAATATCAGAATATGGAGAAAAGTAAAAAGTCAAATGTTGTAAAATGCATTTTTATTGATCACATTGAAGTTCTGCAACTTGACTTTAGGTCCTGATAACTTTGGGGATATTTTCTAATTTTTATTGAATTTTATACCATCGTCAAGTTAATTTATTCCTCTCTTGATTGATACCTTATTTGTTATGGTGATGTCATGCCTGGGTCCACAGAACCCCTGAATACCACCTGAATACATGACAAAGCGAAAGATAATTTTCAGTTTAAATTTCTGTAACACAACTCTGAACAATGATATATTTTAATGTGGGGATTTAATCATTGTCAATTTTAATAGCATTGAAAAGTTCATTTATTCTTCTTTTTATTGATACCCTATTTGCAATAGTAACATCATGTTTGAATGCACATAACTCACGAATATAATGCAAAGTAAAAAGTGAAAAGTTGCGAAATGCATCGTTATTACCCGCAACATACAATAATACTCACAATAGGCATTCAATTTGCAACATTTAACTTCTAACTTGTCCTAACATTCAGGTGTTCTGTCCATGCAGGAACAACAAACTACAACACTATCGTTACAATTAGGGTGTCATTGAAAAGAGGAATAAATTATCTTTACAATGGTCTAAAGTTCAATAAAAATGAGAAAATACCCCATAAGTTATCAGAGCCTAAAGTCGAGTTGCGGAACTTCTCTTTGATAAATGCATTTTGCAACATTTGACTTTTTACTTTTCTCCATATTCTGATATTCTGTGCATTGAAGCATGACATAATCATTACAAGTAGGATATCATTAAAAAGGGGAATAAAATTTGATCTTTCCAATGGTATGAATATCAGGAATAACTAAAGCGTACCTGAAAAGTTATCATGGCCCAAAGTCTATTTGCGAAACTTTTTGTGAGGGGTTTAGAAAAAGAAGCCAGTGTATATCTCATTATAGCCTACCGAATTGCACTGGGGTCAATATTTGTTTTGCTGATAATTAAACTAGAGAGGGGGTGGTCATAAGTGATTTTTGTGTCCCGTCTCTCGATCCCGCCTCCCCCCTTTTTTTTTTTGGGGGGGGGGGGGAGGGGCACTCAAGATATAGCATGAGCCCTTTCATTTTCGTAGGCCTATGGAGATTTGGTTCAAATATCAGTCCTCATTTTTGGGGCACATAGACTCGAGCGGATATAGGCCTACGAGCTATCCTTTTGTTTCAAAACAAACATCTAACCACATTATTCCGGAAAAGGCTTTGGGTAAGTTGTTCCTAAAATAGAAAAAGAAGCCAGTGCATATCTCATCAAACCGAATCGCATTGGGGTCAATATTTGTTTTGCTGATAATTCTTTACTTTCAGAGAAACTATATAGGCCTATACAGTGTGTTCCTAAAAAAAAGAGGACCGAAGTTCAAAGGTCAGTCATTCCAAAAGTATATGGTTTATTCTTGTGATTTGTTACCTTAGGAGAATAAGTAAATCATCAGCTTTAATTTGACATTGCTGACGTTCTAAATTGTAATGGGTCACAGAGTTAGGGGTCCTTTGAAGGTAATAGGTACAAAACCCGTTTTTTCCAGTTTTTGGTTTTTTTGGGTACGAAACAAAATTTTGTTATTTTTTTGTTTCATCGTATTTGGGGTATTTTTTCACACAGGTTTTCAACAAATGAAATTCAATCTTTCATTCCAAAGGAACCACTGGCAATGAGATGGGTTCACTATTATGGGCCTCTGGAGTTCGTGGTGAGGATGAACTCGCTCACCCGTGGTGACGTATTCTCTGAGACTCAGGGCGTCGGAGGTAAATTCATCGACAAAAGTCTGAAAAATAGTTCAATCCTGTCGATTTCTTTAATCGCTAGCAAGTTCCGACAATGTTTAGCTGAGAAGTCGGGATACTTCCGGTGCTATATTGTAGGGCGACGTCACGGCAACCACCGAGACGTCACAGAGACTTGCTTGCGTCTGAAAGAGTCTCTAACTAAAAAAATATTGAACATGTTGACATTAATTGGTTTGGTTTCTCGCGATTCCGGAGACTCAGGATCCGTCGCCCAGTGACCTCTCCGAGGGACTCCAGAGACCAATTTAAGAACGCATCCATTACCCAGTGAGAAATCCACTTTTAGCAAAGAAGATGACATTTCATTGTAAACTTGCCTGAAACAGATCCAAGGCCACCAATTACTTAAGAAAAATGTTTGTTCCATCCCGAAAAACCACAAAACTTGGAAAAAAATCGGGTTTGTAACCTATCGCCTTCAAAAGACCCTAATTACTCTGTGACCCATTACATTAGGACTCAGCATTAAATGCTCTCAAATTAAATTAAGAGCTGATCGAGGTTATCTAATATTTTAGAAACGATCACAGAATAAACCCAATACTTTGTATATGAACTGACCTTGAACCCTTACTGTCGCTCTTTTTTTTTTTTGGGAAACACACTGCATAGAGACGAGAGGTATGGGAGAGAGATAGGCGGGTGGTTATTAAAGTGATTTGATTTTTTTTGCTTCGCGTTTCCCGTTCCCGTTACTCAAAGCTTGAAGAAAACCTTATATGATAATAGTGCGACAAGCATTTCGAAGGATTTAAAAAAAAAAAAAAAAAAAAAAAAAAAAAAAAAAATATCAATGGATTTGAGCTGACTGTAAAAAAAAAAAAGTTATACCGTCCATTAATATATATGAAGCAATGACGCACTTTTCTTTTGTTGTTCTTAGGCTTGCTTCAAGAAAAGAAAAATTTTCTGCTAAAATAATAACTAATTAAAACCCAAATAATTAATGATGCTTGACATTAATGAGGAAAATAATCATTCTTGTAGCAATTTTGACGTGGAATTATCGTAAAAGACTTGTTTTTATTGAACAAAAATAAAAATAACACGAATAGGTTTCGCAAGCAACTACTCTAAATGTCAACAAACTTTCTGAGTCACCTGAACAAAATACAATGGTCACGTGTGACTGTGAGGCAACGTCATGCTTATTCGGAGAAAACGTAAACATTGCACTTTTACCAAAATTCTGCGCGGCACAGCGACTCATTCGCACAATACACAAACTTGACAAAGGAGCGAGGTGTTCGATTTTCTATAATTACTTCATTCACTGTTCTTGCTTGAGCTGCAATTTCAATAATAAAGTAATTTGACAGCCAAGGGACTTCAGGAAAGGGAATAAAACCGTTTACTTCAATCGACTTGCCCGCTGGAAAACCACCGGCGCGGGCCACGGCGCCGGTAAATTCACGTTGTTGTTGTGTTTTCTGTTAAACTTGAAGTTGAAGTCAGACTCAGAGAAGAATTTATTTTAGGAACCATTATCATTGAAGTTACATCTGTTTTGGGGCATATAATCCCGGCAGGATGTTCAAATTTGACGTGGTAAGTATCAGTATTGATCAACAACCCTAAAGAGTGGGGGTTTTTTTTCTTGTAGTTTATAAACTTGATATAAAAATTGTTTTATTTTGAATTTTGATCTCATGATAAATCGAGCTGTAGATCTAGCCTGTTGGAATATATACATTGTAATGTCGTAAATGTGCAAACACAAGTGGATGAATGATTGATGACAGGCAAGTTCTTCTGAAAAATAATTGATATCACATAAAGACATAAATAATGTAGTCTAACTTAGATTCTGAGATCTACCCGGTTGTTGTGTGTCCAGACGGGTTGTTTTTCCGGACAAGATGGCAATTTTAGGAACTTTGTTATCAATGTTTCATCAATCGATTGAAAATAACATCAGACAATATTACAAAGCACAAATATTCACAAATATTTTTGGTATGTACTGCACAAATTTTGAGAAAATCCAGAGCAAAAGATGATGTTTTTATCTGCTTAAGTGTCCGGACAACGGACCCCCCATCCTAGTAAGATAGACAGTAGGTTGGGGGGTCCATTGTCTGGACACTTAAGCAGTTAAAAACATCATCTTATACTCTGAATTTATTCAAAAGTTGTACAGTAAATAGCAAAAATATTTGTGAATATTTGTGCTTTGTTATATTGTCTGATATTACTTACAATCGATTGATGAAAATTTGATCACAAAGGTCCTAAAATTGCCGTTTGGTCTAGACAAACAACCCGTCCGGACATACAACAACCGGGTATACTAAAAACGGAATTGACCTGATTGATATTATTAATGTTATAATTTGTAATGAATTTTTTATGTTTTTTCTGAATTCCACAGGCAAAAGCGGTTTGTCCTAGACTTCTCCCTTTCATCAATGGGACCATCCTTTATTTCCTCCTACGACCAGAGCCCTCGTGGTTTGCCGTCGCCTGCAAGTGCCTTCCCATCGTCTGCCTATGCGGCTTCGTCATCCATGAGATCTATCTCTTCTGCAAGCAAGGGTTATCAGTAATCCCCCGTTACCACATTGCCATCCTAACTGGCCTAATCTTATCGTGCATCGGCGATGGATGTCTGGTCTACGTCAATGAGTACTTCATTTATGGACTCATCTTCTTTGCGCTTGCTCACATTATGTACATCTACGCATTTGGTGCAAACCCCTTCAAGCCGAGCCTCCTTCCCCCTCTCATGCTCTTGGGTGCGGTTGTGTACGGGGCCATGTACCCAGGCCTTGCTGCTTACGAACTGTCATTCCTTGGCGCGCTCTACATCGTCGTCATCCTGTTGATGGCGTGGCGGGCGCTCGCACGGCTCCAATTCGTGGAGAACCTCTGGACTTGGACCAAGATGGCCGCCGGGATTGGGGCCATCCTCTTCTGCATCTCAGACCTGGTCCTAGCGTTGAATATGTTCCGCAGTGCCATCCCATCCTCACAGTCTATCGTCATGACGACGTACTACACAGCTCAGCTAGGGATGGCGTTGTCTGTTGTAAGCCACGGACATAGCCCAGAGAAGAAAGAGAAATAATCTGATCTTCCTCTAGGGCCCGAAGCAGTGCCCATTATATTTAATGTAGGATAAAGCACAGATATTTTTATCATATTATAAATTATGATTATTGCTTATAAGTCAGTGCTCTCTATTACTACTTACAGAAATGAATGTTCAGAGAGTATCAAGCATAGTTTTTTTATCTTATATTCAATTAGACAAAATTTTGCTGCATTAAGAATTCCTCATATTAGTGGAATTTTAAGAAGGCTAAGTTCAGTTATCCCCTACATTGTTCATTGTACATTTTAACAAGCCTTTGCATTTTATTTATACAGATGATAATGATGTAGTTTTGTACAGAATTAATATTTTTGTTTTGTACATAATTATTTTTGCAATACAGTGAAACCTGTATGAAGCTTTTAAAGAAAACAGATTTTCATGTAGAAATTCTTCTACAGTGGAAAGTTTATATGAAAAAAAGAACAAGGAAACATTGGAAAAGTGTTACAAAGAAGTCTAATACAATGAGATTCCTGATATATATTATAACAAGATAATTTTGTTGGCCCCTGCTCTTTGTATTAAGTGTAACCCCTCATAAAGAGATTTTTGATAAAACAAAGAAATTTCCATGGTAGGATAGTCCGAAGGATCTCAATATAACAAGTTCCAGTGCTGTATATGGGAAACAATGTTCCATGCAAGAATTCTTTGAGCAGTTTAACTGGAAAACCGCTATATTAATAACCGGAAATTATTATTATTGCCTCTATTTTGGCATTGGGTTAGGGTCAACTCCACTCAATGCCCTTTTATGTAGGAATATGTCAGCCATACAAGAATATATCAATTTAAGTTTGATATTTCTGTAGACATAAACAGTTTATTTTAGGGAGATAACTTGTAAAGATAATTCTGTGTACATGTACTTACAGAAGCATTCAAAGCAACAGTGATATTTAATCAACTTTTGTATGGGTACAATAATGTATTCAAAGGTGATAAAGCCAGTCTTTTCTCTGTTCCTTCCAATTTTGGACATTCATCATGCACTACATACCAGTGCATGCATAGTACTTTATTTGCTGAGACAAAAGAGTGTTTCTTTCTGTGTATATTATATTTCTTTTATTGATCCTTTGTAAGTTATACATTTGTTTCATAGTTGAGAGCTGGATGGGCATTTAAGGTACAGGGTATACGTCTTATTGTTTATACGGGTGGATTGTCATCATTACTTAAAGGGAATTGAAGAGGCTTTTAAATAAAGTTCTAAAAAGAGTGCAGTGTATCTTCAAAGAGTTGCTAAACAAAAGAACTCTTTTCATCTCAGTTATGGTATTACCTTTTTCTTTGTGAAATACTTTTTGAAATTAAATTAAGAATGCATGTACACCTGTATTGGTGTTGTTGCATATTGCAGTACTGGTATTTTATTCGCAGTTAAGCCTTGTAAGAAAGCAAAAAAATAATTGCGCTACAAAATCCTAATTTTACAAAGCACATTTCATTAAGATTAGTTTCAGGAATATTATTCAGTGTTGTGTATGAAAAAATATTTCCTTTTGAAAATTAATCATTTTTGGAAATTACTTCTTTGTTTTTGGTTATGTGTTTATCGGTTGGTGTCCCTGTCTTTAAATCAAATGCACAAAAGTGGTAAGAGGGTGCAAATTGATCATCATTTCTTTTCATGTACGCACAAATTATAGGTATTATATCTGTATGTGCTATAGGGACCTCATTTATTCCTGCGGCTATACAAATCTTTGCTATTTATACTTGCCAAAATGTCCTCGCCATATATATAGATTTGTGAGCATATTGGACTGTGTATTATAACAGTGTATAAACTTTGACCTTTTTTTTTAAAAACTCAAACACAGTGACATCTTTTTGCATTTTTTCAAAATGTTTTATTCATAAACACTGTAAGAATTTGGCAAATTGCCAAGATTCATGACACTTGAGCAAAATAGGGAAAACATATGAATACCTACAACCAAATTTTGCCTCATCAGCGATGTGTTTAAGTTGTCAAAAAATGTTGTAGTTTTTTTTACCTTTTTTGTTGTTGGAAATAAAGAGCTTTCTTGTTTGTTTTTTAAATGTATCATTCCCTTATCAAAAGTGATCTATTAACACCCTTGCTTTAAGTTCCAGCAAAGGAATCAACACTTGATGCCATCAAGTTTAAGGGAAATTTTAAGCAACTGTAAAATAAAGTTGAAGGTACATGTTTATTATATCAGCACTTGACTTCTAACAGTTTTAGATGTAGGGGTACCTTTATTAATGCAATATTTTCTCAAGGGTTTATGTGCATTGTTTTTTCAAACTTCCTATAGAAAGGATGACTGTCCAAGAAAAGACCTCTTGTGTTGGAAGTAATCTTGAAAACCTTGTAAACTTGTTACATGGGTTCATGTTTATGCAATTCAAATATTATGTTTCAGATCTTTTAGAGGAAATGTTGTTGATAATGGAAAGAATATGTTCTTCATATGACAAGATAACACATAAAAGCTGTAAACACTCCCTTCCTGCTGTGAAATAGAAATTAAAAATACACGTCATTGTAGTAAAGGTCAAACAACTTTCCATTTACTGTCTTCCTTTTGGGGAAGTTCAAGTGAAGGTCATTTGAAAGTCATTGGCTGACAACAAATTGGGTCTGACTTGATGCTTTCCTACATCGCTATGAATGATAGAAAGGCAAGTCCTGTATTGTTCACATGAGATTTTGCCCCTCATTGTCAATTTCCCTGATAGAAATTAAAGTAGGAATGTATCGAATTGCTGTCAGAACTACAATTCAGATTTAATTCAGATTGAAATAAAATTTCTAATTTATTAAAGCTTGATAACGAAAAATAAATTCAAGTGGAATCTAAACAGAAATGAATTTGTGTGTAAATGATTTTATCAAATGCTGGGTAGTAATTTTCTGAACATTACATGGCATAAATGATAAGGAAGGACAGGGTTAGTATTAAATGGGCATTGTTTATAACAGCTGAAGTCTTCCATGTTCTGCATCTTGTGTTTTGAGAGCTAGACGGTTGTTAAATTTGTGTTTCAGTGTATGCTGAAAGGCCCTTCTAACTCCTAGCAACAAATGTCATTATATTTAGAGAAGTTTTGTGTGATATATTAAATTGTTCGCTACTTTAGACAACTCCAGTAGAAATTATTGTGACATTATGAACACCTTCATGATATTTTATCATGAAGCGTTCAATTGGATTTGTATTTTTTGTTTCATTTCTGAATTGGTTTTGTAATTTGTTGATATATGGTAGTTGCTCAAAAATTTTGACCACTTATGTGTAGCCTGGCAGAAACGCATTATTATGGAATGCCTGGGTCGACAGATTTAATTCACTCCAATTATATACTGTACATTCTTTTTACTTGATTTTCAATACAGTTTTAGCACAAGTTTAATGTATTTTTTATATCATAAAAGTCTATAAAAAACATCATTATTGACATTATGTGAAAAGGCTGTATCCCATGAGAATAATTACCCATCGTCCAAAGTTTGCAACGGCATCACAGGAGAAAACATAATGGTGTTAGTCAATTCCATGTTTATTATTCAATTTATAATCATCTTTTGTACATACTAGTAGGACACCCGCGCTTTGCGCGGGTTTCAATGATGAATTCCCAATTTCGATTGAAGTTTCTTGATAAATTTTAATTTTGTTGTATGTAGATCTGAATTTCTTTAGAGTCATACAAATTTTTCTATTTTATTGAAGACCCGTCCTTCACTTTTTTTAGTAAACGTGTGAGAGAAAGGGAAAAAAAAAAAGAAGGGGGGGGGGGGGGGAATATAACTAAGCCTCTTCTGCGGCCCGTCTATTCAGCCTCCCCCCTCCCCCCAACTTTCGACGCAGTCCCTGACCCACCCACTCTCAAAAATGCTCTGCGGCCCATGTCATGCATGTGATGCATGTTTAAAGTCCAGTTTCCAGCCAAATCTTAACCATTTGCAACAGAGTAAAGATTACAAACCGATCACTGTTTGTATTAATCCAGTCTTTCTATAATATTTCATTGTTTGGCGCAATTAGATCACTAAATCAAAATTAATTGTTACGTCATAGAGGGGTTCTGCATACCAGGATGTGGCTTAAATGCACACATTGTTACGTCATAAAGAGATTCCGCGTTTGTTTTTTGTAGTCTACAGACTTCATCCGTTTTCACACAATCAAAAAGCAACAAAAATCAAGTTTTACGTCTGGTTCTCAGCCTAGAATGTTCCATTTTTAACCGAATATAGATTAAAACCCGGCCATTGTTTGTAATAGCCTCATGTGTCAATTTGGCGGAAATAAAACAAAAACTGACGGAGCCTTTTACTAACATACATACATACATACATGCATACAACATTGCGTTAATTATAGTATAGATTATGTATGCTGCTCTTTAAAACCTGGTTTATAACTTTTTTTTTCACATTCTTGTTAAAGTCTTATATATTTCTGTGTCAATTATTTAAACTAAATACATGTATTTTGTTCTAGTCTATTATTTGTGTATCAGTTATTTACACTACATACACCTATGTATTTTGTCCTAGTCAATTTACTTCTCTGTGTGTTATATCGAATTTATTAATCCAATCATTAAGTTCTCGATCCCCACTCTTTGGTAAAAGGAAAGATGGTAGATAATGTCCATATTCATGCAACTCATTGTTGGCAATTGTGCTCTTTAATAAGAGTCAACTCTATGCAGTGTATAATCAGGGGCCGCGGAGTGTTTTTGAAAGTGGAGGGGCTGAGCCGAAAGTGGGAGGGGGTCGGGCTGAACAGGCTAAAAATCACAAATCTATGGTCATTTTTTAGTTTTTGTACACATATGTGCTGAAAATGTGGTGGGGGAGGGGGCTGCAAGTCCCTCCCAGCCATAACGGCTCTTTGGCCCCTGATAATTACTTCATAAAAAAATCTCAATTGGGGAGTCTGCCCTGGAAACATTTAAACTCCCCCTATGACAATCTTATCATGAATTTCATAATATCATTTAAGTTGAGACATCTGACATGCTTCATAGATTTGAAATCAATTTCTAAAATGGCAGAATTAAAGAAATAAAGTACAGGCGCGGATCCAAGAAAATCGAATTGAATGCATTTCGGGGGCCCAATTGTCTGGGGACAAAAGCAGCTCTATTATGTTTACGCATGGGCCTGGTGAGTTCATTGTGTGACTCCGGTCTGCGTCCGCTACTGAAGTACATTCCATATGATGTACTCTGGAGCAATACAACAACCTTGTTTTTATTAAATCTATGGATACTCGGTATATGTTAATGTCAATGTGCCCAAATCCCCAATTTTTCAAATTTTCTCACCCCCCCCCCATATGAGTTTGAACATTTCTGAAATTGGGATTGGGAGAATTGCTTCATTAAACTGATGATTGAGTTTGGCTAATCATTGTTATGAGTCATGTTTAGGTGGATTGTTTAATATTACAATATATAAATATATGTATGTTCTGTCTGCTGAGCCAGTGTTCTTGCATTCTAATAATAAATGTGTATGGAGGGCCTATATATGTATCTTTGCTTGAAATCAAAATTATTATATATAACTTGTAAGATTTTTGGAGTCTTCTTTGGTAAAGGAGCTTAAGTTCTGAAAATATGTTTGCCATGTACAGATATATATACTTGAAATATATAATAAACACCATATATAGTATCAGTATTATTTGTCAATATAGAGTTCATGATTGTTTTAAAGAGTGATGAATTTTGTGATAAATAGGGCGAAACATGAAAATATTGAAGTACTAGTGACTGTTGGAGGAGTGAGTGAGAGAGAGAGAGAGAGAGAGAGAGAGAGAGAGAGAGAGAGAGAGAGAGAGAGAGAGAGAGAGAGAGAGAGAGAGAGAGAGAGAGAGAGAGAGAGAGAGAGAGAGAGAGCTGAGAGAGAGAAAGAAAGAAACAGTCGAGAGGTGGACGTGGGAGGAAACTGCTGAGGAACTAATACAGAAAGGGAGAGAGAGAGGGAGAGAGATGAGGGAGAGCACCTAGAAGAAGGCAACCAGCCGGTGTCGTTGACCCGGGGTCGTCGGCGACAGATTGAGAAATTTCAAATATTCTGTTTGAGCAAGGGAAAAGAGAGGGGATAGAAGGAGAGTACAATTAAATGCAAGTAGACTGCCAAAGAATTATTGGAATGAGAGTTTTCAAATACATGTATTATTCAAAAGCGGATCCAGGGGGGGGGGGCCTAGCAAAAAAGAAAAAAAAAAGAAAAAAAAAGAAAAAAGGAAAAAAAAAAAGAACAAGAAAAAAAGCGGAGTAAAAATAACGAAAAGGGCCTTGATCCCCAACCTTACCCTTGCTGATACATAATGACCTTTTTGATGGCCGGCCGGAAGGCAAAAAAAGATAAATGACACTCGAGTCTCCCCCCCGCCCCGCCCCCCCCCCCCCCCCGTTTGAGGATAAAAAACTTTGAGTGTACCTTTTGGCTTTGCCCAGGTAACGGAAAAAAAAAAAATTGGGTGTACCAAAATCTGAAATTCCGATTTCTGCCCTCCCCCCCCCTGTAATGAAATCCTGGATGCCGCCACTGTTATTTTGGAACCAAGGCGAAAGAGGATGAGAGAGAGAGAAACATCATGACGGAGGAGAGTTAGAGATTACTAGTCATTAATATATATTGTTATTGACAACAAACGCCTAGGGAATAGACATACCTTTGAAAAAAGATTGAAATAAAAATAGAAATTAATGATAAAGCGATGGCCGCTTATCAGCCCAGAAAAGACAATATATAAAGGCCGAGATATACACGTACACCAATTCAAAAGTTAGGCATATTTATATTGTGGTTGTTATTAGCAATATTTACTTTAATATTTCGTAAAGGCCCTAGCTAATCTCCCCATTTTCAAATGAACTTTTATACTTAGTAATTAAACTGTAACATACTATAAAGACATGAAAACAAGGCCTGCTCGAACTTGAAGAAGCAGTTCAAGTGAAGAGAAGAGAAACAGCAAAATATATGTGTTCCTCTATAGCTCTGATTTGTTTTGTTTTGTTTTTTTTGTTGCTTTTTTGGCAAACGTCGATTGCGCATGCGCAGTGGCTTTTGCAACGGGTGTACTGCGACGGATTTTGAGGAGAGAGGCAAAATGAAGCCACCAAAAAACGTATTTAGAGGTGTGCGAAAGAGAGAAATAGGAATCAGAAGGAAGCCTGGATCTAGTGATATCCTTAGAAATCATGCAGATTTCATCGGAGCCAAGTATTCTTCTAAAATCATTGTAAGTATGTAGGAGTTTTCTGTCTTCGGTCCCAGGTGCTTGTTTTTGTGTATTGCCGGTACATGACTAAGTAAAATTCTGTGTTGACTGCTTATTACAGTGTTGTCCCATGTTAGGTACCCCCACAAACGCAAGATGGCGCTCTCGCGCACACATGCAAATAGGTACACAAAAATCGGTATCTCGAGAACAAAAGACACTTCCGATATCGCCTGGGAAAAGCGAATGCAGCGCCACTCATTTTGCTACGAGGTCGATACGTAGTATCGACCTCGTTAACCAAGTCCTTTATATTCGGTTGATATTTTTGTGAACCACTTTTCCCACTGTTTTTATGGCAAGTGCGTCCATAAAGGATGTAGAAAATGTTCTACAGTGCTTCCTTAGTCCATAATAAAGT
>CALNVZ010003426.1:35800215-35818544 GCA_940671915.1 Paracentrotus lividus
CAGAAATGAAATTTTGTGGTATAAATGATCTTATCAAATTCTGGTGTACTAAGATGTAATTATCCTGAACATTACATGGCATAAATGATAAGGAAGACGGGGTTAGTATTAATGGGCATTGTTTATAACGCTGAAGTCTTCCATGTTTCAACTTGTGTTTTGAGAGCTAGACGGTTGTTAAATTTGTGTTCAGTGTATCCTGAAGGCCTTCTAAACTCCTAGCAACAAATGTCATTATATTTAGAGAGTTTTGTGTGATATATTAAATGTGTTCGCTACTTTAGACAACTCCAGTAGAAATTATTGTGACATTATGACACCCCTCATGATATTTATCTGAAGCGTTTCAATTGAGATTTTTTTTGTTTCATTCTGAATCTGGTTTTGTAATGTTGCATATATGGTAGTTGCTCAAAAATTTGACCACTTATGTGTAGCCTGCAGAAACGCCATTATTATGGAAGCCTGGGTCGACAGAATTTAATTCACTCCAATTATTATACTGTACATTCTTTTTCTTGATTTTCAATACAGTTTTAGCACAAGGTTAATGTATTTTTATATCATAAAAGTCTATAAAAAAATCATTATTGACATTATGTGAAAAGGCTGCTATCCCATAGAGAATAATTACCCATCGTCCAAAGTTTGCAACGCATCACAGGAGGAAAACATAATGGTGTTAGTCAATTCCATGTTATTATTCAATTTATAATCATCTTTGTACATACTAGTAGGACACCCGCGCTTTGGCGCCGGGTTCAATGATGAAATCCCAATTTCGATGAAGTTCTTGCATAAATTTAATTTTGTTGTATGTGTAGATCTGAATTTTTTAGAGTCATACAAAATTTTCTATTTTAATGAAGACCCGTCCTTCACTTTTTTTAGTAAACGTGTGAGAGAGAAGGGAAAAAAAAAAAGAAGGAGGGGGGGGGATATAACTAAGCCTCTTTCTGCGGCCCGTCTATTCAGCCTCCCCCTCCCCCCAACTTTGCGACGCATCCCTGACCACCCACTCTCAAAATGCTCTGCGCCCATTCATGCAGTGATAGCATGTTAAAGTCCAGTTCAGCAAATCTTAACATTGCAACAGAGTAAAGATTACAACACCGATCATGTTGTATTAATCCAGTTCTTCTATAATATTCATTGCTTGCGCAATTAGATCACTAAATCAAAATTAATTGTTACTCATAGAGGGGTTCTGATACCAGGATGTGGCTAAATGCACACGTTTACGTCATAAAGAGATTCCGCGTTTTGTTTTTGTAGTTCTACAGACTTCATCCGTTTTCACACAATTACAAAAAGCAACAAAAATCAAGTTTTACGTCTGGTTCTCAGCCTAGAATGTTCCATATTTTAACCGAATATAGATTTAAAACCCGGCCCATTGTTTGTAATAGCCTCATGTGTCAATTTGGCGGAAATAAAACAACAAAAACTGACGAGCCTTTTACTAACATACATACATATACATACATGCATACAACATTGCGTTAATTAATAGTATAGATTATGTATGCTGCTCTTTAACCTGGTTTTAATACTTTTTTTTTCACATTCTTGTTAAAGCTTTATATATTTCTGCGTCTATTTTCAAACTACAATACATTATTTTGTTCTAGTTCTATTATGTGCATCAGTTATTTACACTAATACACCATGTATTTGCCTAGTCAATTATTCTCTTTGTGTTATATCGAATTTATTATATCCACATCATTAAGTTCTCGATCCCCACTCCTTTGGTAAAAGGAAAGGATGGTGCCATAAATTCCTATCATGCAACTCATTGTTGGCAATTTGCTCTTTAATAAGAGTCAACCTTATGCAGCTCTTATAATCAGGGCCGCGGAGTGTTTTTGAAAGTGAGGGGCTGAGCCGAAAAGTGAGGGGTCGGCTGAACAGGCTAAAAATCACAAGTCTATGGTCATTTTTAGTTTTTTGTACACATATGTGCTTGAAAATTTGTGGGGGAGGGGGCTGCAAGTCCCTCCCAGCCCAACGGCTCTTTGGCCCCTGATAATTACTTCATAAAAAAATCTCAATTGGGGAGTCTGCCCTGGAAACATTTAAACTCCCCCTATGACAATTCTTATCATGAAATTTCATAATATCATTTAAGTTGACAATCTGACATGCTCATTCAAGATTTGAAATCAATTTCTAAAATGGCAGAATTAAAGAAATTAAAGTACAGGCGCAGATCTCCAAGAAAATCGAATTGAGATATGCATTTCGAGGGGCCCAATTGTCTTGTGCGGACAAAAGCAGCTCTATTTATGTTACGCATGGGCCTGGTGAGTTCACTTGTGTGACTCCGTCTGCGTCACCTGACTGAAGTACAATTCCATATGATGTTACTCTGGGAGCAATACAACAACGCTTGTTTTTTATTCAATCATATGGCATACTCGGTATATGTTAATGTCAATGCTCAAATCCCAATTTTCTCAAATTTTCTCACCCCCCCCCCATATGAGTTTGAACTTTCTGAAAATTGGATTGGAGAATTGCTTCATTAACTATGATTGAGTTTGCTAATCATTGTATGAGTCAATGTTTAGGTGGATTGTTTAATATTACAAATATAAATATATGTATGTTCTGATCTGCTGAGCCAGTGTCTTGCATTCTACTATAATAAATGTGTATGGAGGCCCTATATATGTATCTTTGCTTGAATCAAAATATTATATATAATTGTAATTTTTGGAGTCCTTCTTTGGTAAGAGAGCTAAGTTCTGAAAAATGTTTGCCATGTACAGATATATATACTTGTAATATATCATAAACACCATATATAGATCAGTATTATTGTCAATAAGTTCATGATTGTTTTAAAGAGTGATGAATTTTGTGATAGAATAGGGCGAAACATGAAAATATTGAAATACTGTGACGTCTGAGGGAGGTGTGAGTGAGAGAGGAGAGAGAGAGAGAGGAGACGAGAGAGAGAGATGATGGATCTGAGAGGAGAGAAGAGGAGCTGAGAGAGAGAAAGAAAGAAACAGTCGAGAGGTGGACGTGGGAAACTGCTGAGGAACTATACAGAAAGGGAGAGAGAGAGGAGAGAGATGAGGGAGAGCACCTAGAAGAAGGCAACCAGCCGGTGTCGTTGACCGGGTTCGTCGGCGACAGATTGAGAAATTCACAATATTCTGTGTTGAGCAAGGAAAAGAGAGGGGATAGAAGGAGAGTACAATTAAATGCAAGTAGACTGCCACAAGATTATTGTGAATGAGAGTTTTCAAATACATGGTATATTCAAAAGCGGATCCAGGGGGGGGGGCCTAGCAAAAAAGAAAAAAACAAAGAAAAAAAAAAGAAAAAAGAGAAAAAAAAAAAGAACAAGAAAAAAGCGGAAAGTAAAAATAAACGGGCCTTTTGATCCCCAACCTTACCCGATGCTGTTACATATGACCTTTTGATGCCGGCCGAAGGCAAAAAAGATAAAATGAACCCTCGAGTCTCCCCCCCGCCCCCCCCCCCCCCCCCTTTTGAGTGAAAAAACTTGCAGTGTACTTATTGGCTTAGCCCGGTAACGGAAAAAAAATTGGGAGTACCAAAATCTGAAATTACCGATTTCTGCCCCCCTCCCGCCCCTGTAATGAAATCCTGGATGCGCGCACTGTTATTGGAACAAGGACGAAAAGAGAGAGAGAAGAGAGAAACATCATGACCGGAGAGTTAGAGAGATTACTAGTCATTAATATATATTGTTAATTGACAACAAAGCCTAGGGAATAGACATACCTTTTGAAAAAAGATTGAAATAAAAATAGAAATTAATATGAAAGCGATGGCCGCTTATCAGCCCAGAAAAGACAATATATAAAGGCCGGATATACACGTACACCAATTCAAAAGTTAGGCATATTTATATTGTGGTTGTTAATAGCAATATTTACTTTAATATTTCGTAAGGCCCTAGCTAATCTCCCCATTTTCAAATGAATTTATACTTAGTAATTAAACTGTAACATACTATAAAGACATGAAAACAAGGCCTGCTTCGAACTTGAGAAGCAGTTCAAGTGAAAGAAGCAGAACAGCAAAATATATGGTGTTCCTCTATAGCTCTGATTTGTTTTGTTTGTTGTTTTTTGTTGCTTTTTGGCAAACGTCGATTGCGCATGCGCAGTGGCTTTGCAACGGGTGTACTGCGACGGATTTTGAGGAGAGAGGCAAAATGAAGCCACCAAAAAACGTATTTAGAGGTGTGCGAAGAGAGAAATAGGAATCGAAAGCCTGGATCTAGTGTATATCCTTAGAAATCATGCAGATTTCATCGGAGCCAAGTATTCTTCTTAAATCATTGTAAGTATGTAGGAGTTTCTGTCTTCGGTCCCAGGTGCTTGTTTTTGTGTATTGCCGGTACATGACTAAGTAAAATTCTGTGTTGACTGCTTATTACATGTTGTCCATGTTAGGTACCCCCACAAAACGCAAGATGGCGCTCTCGCGCCACATGCAATAGGTACACAAAAATCTTATCTCGAGAACAAAAGAGACACTTCCGATATCGCCTGGGAAAAGCGAATGCAGCGCCACTCATTTTGCTACGAGGTCGATACGTAGTATCAGACCTCGTTAACCAAGTCCTTTATATTCGGTTGATATTTTTGTGAACCACTTTCCCACTGTTTTTATGGCAAGTGCGTCCATAAAGGATGTAGAAAATGTTCTACAGTGCTTCCTTAGTCCATAATAAAGTTAAGCTAGGCCTAGGCCACTCATATGTACGAGATCAATATAACAGAAGTATATTGACCTCGTATTGAATAAGGTACTTTTCGTTGTAGGAAAAATGTAGACCCAGATATAGGATATAGTTAAGTTAAGGATATGATTAAGAGATACAACAATAATGATAACTAATATATATGTTTCTTAAAGTAAACACAATATATTGGAATTTAAGTTATGAAAGATAGAAAAATTAAGAGAACTCACGCTGGTTCTGGTGCGTGTCACAGTGACGTAGTAAAAGCGCCTCCAATGCGTGTACTGTGTGCAGCTATGGCGCTATTGTTAAGAGTCGTCGGCAAATCAACTTCACCCTGAAAAATCGCATTTATCTAAAACAACTCGGACCACAATCCCTAATTACTTTAGTCGTGTCGCTGACCACATATAATCGTACTTACTGATCCATCACTGGGTAGAAAAACTGAAAGACTCAGTACAATTGTTGACATTGTTCTAGTTTAACGTAATACGTTGAAGCAAGAACAGTAAAGGATTTTCTTGGAAATAAAAAATACATCTATGACGTCTGGTTTCAAGTCTGGTTTCAACTGTCAGTTGTTTTTAATCTTATTTTTTTGTCCTATTATTTCTTTTCTCTTTCGTATTCTTTTCCTTGTCGTTTCATAGTCATCTTCTTTTATTGTTGTTGTTCTTTTCGTCTTTTCAATTTTATTTATTATATTTATTCTTTTATATATAATTATTTTGCGCCCCTAAAGATCGCCCGGGGGCACACGCCCCTTACCCTCCTCTAACTTAGATAGTCACTCCTGCAGAGCGTTGCAGCTCTTCAGAATATCATTATATAATTATATATATTATATATCAAAAATCACAAATACAAAATTGATTTAAAGGAAAAAAAAAGAAGGAAGATCATGTAAAGAACAACTTGAGTCTACCCTATAGCTATATGGTACTCTTCTTGAGGGCCGAAGCGGTATTTTTTTTTTTTTTTACACCCCCCCCCACTATCACGCGGCCATATTAAACGTGGAAAAAAAATCTTGATTACTTTTTGATCGCCAGGCGTGATGTCAAAAAATTTGATGTACCTTTTTGTCCACTTTGCAGATTTCACCCACCCGTATAAAATCCTAGTTAGGGGCCTGCTTAGTGCAAAATATTAACATGGTTATTACAAAAATTTAATATAAATTCTCAGCTTTGGAGAAAAACTAAGCAATGAGTTTTAATGCACGGTAGTGAGCTGCCATCACCGGAAGTAATCTTACTCGATACTCCACGATACCCCAAGCCCTGTTTTATATATATAGGCGCTTGAATTACACCGCACAGCGCCCTCATAAGACGTAAGTTATATAAGTTCATTGCATGCCAGTACATTGCATTCGTCGCTACAGAAACCATTTATTTCGGTTCTATCCAACTTTAAACCCTGTTTCTGATGACACTCGAGGTGGGAGACAGTGGAGACAGACCCCCAAAAAAGGTTATAGGCAACAAGGAAGGATAATTGGTACGTAAAAATATACATTTGTTGTGAAAATATTTATATAAAAATGTAGTTATGCACCTATAAACGTCACTGTATTTGATAGTAGTCCCACGTAGTGGTGCTGCTAGCGTGGCCTAGGCCCTGGAAAAAAATAAATAATAAAACACTAAAAAAGGAGAAAAACTCACCACTCGTCAGGAGAATTACCTTCCCACAGCCTCACTGCAGAGCGCTGTCATTCACTATGATAGTATGCGGCTTCGTGCGGCAGTTGCTATATTGTTAAAAGAGTCGTCCCAGATCAACTCGGCCAATACCAAGAGTCGGCATCGCCACAGAGCAAGTTTTAGTTACATTGCTCGATAGTGTGCGAGCTAGCTATGTGCTAGCGATTGGGCTATATTTTCTCATCGGACCTTTACCGAATCAATAATTTGGTATAGGTAGAGTTGAATCAAGCTTCCTGTCCATAGCCAAGATAAAGTGAACTTGTTTGGACTGTTAGTCTTTTTCAGCCGTTCACATGTTTAATAAAGACGGGGAAGCAATGCACTTGATTTTGTTTGAGAATCTATTTTGGTTTCAGTTACGTTTAGCTTCTCTGTGGTTAGTATGTTGCTAATTACATTTATGTTTGTTCCAGTTTCGTTTCATATTTAATAACGAAATTCGATAATATAGGGCTTGAAATAAATATCTCAGCTTTGAACAAAAACTAATTCTCGATTGAGATATCGCCGCATGATAATCATAGAAGTTTCGTGGCGATCTCAGCAATGAAAAACTACTCTCGGAAGTATTACTTTGACCTTAACTTATATTTTGAACGAGCGCAAGGCAGCTAATCTATCTGCCCAGATTGTGTTTTCGCCATCTACGTTCATTTGAAAATAGTTTGGATTCGTTACCGAAACGTGTGTGTCATCACTGCAAATTTATACAAACACTCATCAAAAGTGATTCAAAACAGAAGTTTGAGGAGTAAAAACAGGCGAAACGGAAGTTTAATGAAGACCTTGGATATCCAAGAAATCATCCATCAAGAAAACGGTACGTAAAAAAATGTATTTTTCACAATAATTATAAATTTAAAATCGAACTCTTCGGATTTCTAATGTTCTTGCCTCGCGGGGCCCGCTAAAGTTGCATGCGTGTGCAGCGCCTTGGTTTTCGTGAGTTTTTTTCTATTTTGTAATTGCCCCAGAATTATTTATTATCTATAAGTCATGTCTACGAGTGTTATGAACGGAAAAAGTTATTATCAACCTCCTAAACCCAGAAATTTTCCCCTGAAAATGTAACGAAGTGCTAGTACTCATTTTGAGGCATTGTTATCGAAACTTACCTTGTTTTTCCCCCTAAATTTTGAGTGGCAAGAAATGTCTTTAAATCAGAGTCTTTGGCATTTTATGGCTGTTTCTAAAGATATGTGTCTATCCATATGTCCTTGATATATTGTCCCCCAATAAACAAACAATTAGAATTTAGAGGCATAGAAATGGCTTGTCAAAGTAACAGTCAAACGATCCTCCTTTGATTTTTCTGTGAATTTTTCTCGTTTTCCGCGCGTGTCGGCATTTCCCGTGCCTGCTGTACAGACGCCCTATCGTTAGGGCTCACCATGGTGCGTGCACGCATGACGCACACATGATGATCGTTTGGACTATCGATAGCTCATGCAGAGACGATTTTTTTTATTGAAATTTTCAACACGGTAAGTGAGCTGTTTTAGCTGTTTTTTGCGCTTTATGAGATTTTAAAGTGAGTTTTAAGTCATGTACATGCTAAATGAAACATTAAACTTTTTTTAATGTATGATTTGTGACTGTCAGAGCATTTTGCTTTTTATCTGGGAGTACCTCCCCATGTTCTGGAGTTCAGAAAATTATATTAACGAAATTACGAAGTCTATTTGACTCACTGAATATTGAAGAATGTCGATGATATCAAATTTAAAAGTCCTGTGCCTGGCCAGGAAGTGCGTAGGTCTACGTTATTTGTGCGATTGCTTAAAATTTAAATTTGATCCTTTTTTTTAATGTTTCCAGGGATTTAATTTAATCATGCACGTATAATTTCTAACTCCATGATTATATGCAAGTACGCTCGAGCAACCTCGTTTGTATACCAAAGACACCCCTAATGTTATACAAACGAGCTTTATTTACATATGATAAAGTGATACAACAAAATTGAGACTCGTCACTTTAGCTTCAATGGTAAGTCCTCATACAAACGAGCTTTATTTACATACGATAAAGTGATACTCACGACAAAATTGAGACTCGTCACTTTATCTTCAATGGTAAGTCCTCATTTTCGCTACGTTTTATTTCCGAATGAATGCATTGCACCATTCGATCCTTTGAAAATTCAAATTGATAATCAGTATCCCTTAGTACTAAAAGTGTTTTATCAGCGGCCAAGCGGCGTGCGTTTTGTGAAGGCGAGTCTTGCTGTTTTGCTTGCCCTAATGGTCTCCATTTTGGCAAAGATTGAGTTTATTGAGCATTTGCATTCGGAAGAAAGAGCTACATGAGAGAGGGGAAGATCAAAAGACCCGATCATTCCTGCTAAGCCCCGCCCCCAGGCCCAATAATAAAAAATAGGCTGCCATTCCTATGTTGCCTAAATGCCATATGACTACTTAAGAATGACATAGAAAAAGAACTTCAATTAATCGAATGGTGCAACTCACATATTTGGAAATAGAATGGAATGAAAGTAAGAACTTACCAAAAAGTGGCAAGTTTTAATTTTTGGCATGCACAAGTGATGACCATGAAGGCAGCGTATGCTAATGAGGATTTTGTATGTAAATAGTAACTAGTACTAGTAAGAGTATTACTAATAATGCTGTTTCTCCAACTCGTAGCCTCTGAGGCTTCCCAGCAATGTCCGCTCCACCTTCCTGGTGAGCTTCAACCATGACAGCGCCCTGATGGCTTCCACTCACGGCAATCACCACATCTACGTCTGGGAAGTCAAGACGGGAAAGTGCATTCAGACACTAGAGGGTCACCCACGTACCCCATGGACCATCATGTTCCACCCCACTTCAAAGGAGATCCTAGCCTCAGGGTGTCTTGGAGGCGAAGTGCGCGTCTGGGACCTTCAGGTAAAGGGATTGTTTGATTGCGTTCAGGAAGAAAACGAAAACATACTTTTCCACCTAATGCCGTAATCATAATTGAGAACCTTTAGTTCAAGAATAGTGTTAGTCCTAGTTCAAAATAGAATTTACAATGGAGCAATTGTCACCCGGATTACATGCCATACTGCTTTGATTTTGAATTGCAATAATCTTAAAAAAGGAAGTTATATTTAGTGCTCATATTGAGTATTAAATGCCTTTGTATGCAAAATTAATAATTTTTTAGCAATTACCCTAAATGATAAGCTGTAAAGCACTTCAAAATCTCTACTAGAAACTGGAATGGCACTATGACACGACAAATTAGCAAAAATATTGTACCTGGTATTATTTGATATACATACCTTTAACCTTTATCCTCTGTATTTGCCGATACAGGGAAGCAGTGAAAAGTGGTGTTCACCAAGCCGGACGACCATCACTTCACTCTCTTTCCATCCTAGAGATAGACTTCTTGCTATCGCCACGGGCAACCAGATCTTTCTGTGGGACTGGAACGAGCCGTCTCCGTTCACCAGTGTGCAGACAAACAGCACTTTTGAAACTGTCAGGTTAGTAGCCTTTTTGTTCCATTTTATTTTAAATATTTTAAAAAGACAGATCTTTGTTTGGGATCTGGAACAAGCTGTTCATTTATCAGCCAGCACTTTTGAAACTGTCAAGTTAGTATTTGACTATTAGAGATACCAAAGTAGTTGGTTTTCCTTCCACTACAGTAGATTGTAAATATAGAATTAGAATCTGAATTTCATCTTACAGTATTGTCTTCAATCAGCTCCCTGAATTTTCCTACATACTGACTCTGATTGGACTTGGGGGTTTAAATCTCAGACACATCTGGGGATTTTCTTGAGAGTTAGGTTTAATTAAAATGGCTATAAAGTCATCCTGAGACATAAATGATCACATCCGGCTTGTACATGTCTGTTAAAACCTAATATTTTACTGCTATTTCACAGATTGGTGAAGTTTGATTCTCTAGGCCACTTCCTGCTGACTGGTATTGCCAATTTGCAGCCTGAACAAGATGCAAGTAACAGTGATGAGAAGTGAGTTACTTTGTTATGGCGTGATTTCTTGAATTATTTTGTACATACACTGTAGTCTGTATTTTTATAATGCTTTAAACAATTTTTTAAAATCAGTGTCCATAATTTGTAAAAGATCCAAATATATCATCATTTTCTCCTTAAATTGGCAATCAGATAGGATCAAACTTGCGATTGTAGCCACTTCTCTCTGAAGATCACCTTTCTATAGTGGTCACATATACTTCCTTCAACACGGAAGAAATGTAGTACTCTATAAGCCTATATTTTCGCCTACAAATATTTTCACGATTTTGGACTAGTTTGGGAAATTCTCAATTTGATCATTTCATCATTTTTGTGATGTTTTCATTACTATAAATAGCCTTATATGTTAAAGTGGGAATTTAAACAAAGATGGACTCCCGAAATTCGCCAAAATAACCACTTATACAGTATTGCAGAACCTGCTTTTGATGGTCACTTTGTATGTTTCCCCTCAGGTGGTATTAATAGACAGGTTTGACTTTAATTGTTTTTGATGTTTTTCCAGTGCGCAAGATTCTAACCAGGGTTCGGAAGAGAGTGATCCAGAACCGCTAGAACCAGATACCTACCCCGCCCCTTCCATGCCGGAGCCGTCCATTCCACCAGATATACTACAGGGGCAACAAGGGTAAGAAATAGAAGAGTTGGAGAGTGTTTGTGACCCATCGGCTCAAAACCACTAATTAGCTCCCAGAATTGAAGTCTTTGGGTTTTTTCCTGAAACTCGATTTTCCCAGCTTTCCAATGGTACCAAACACTTGTGGTTGTCAACAACATTAAATATCATCTCATATGATATTCCTTGCAGATAAACCAGCTTCTCCCCCTTGGCTTGTTTGTTTGTTGTTTTTTTTGTGTGCACTGTGACTGTAAGATGGTTTTGAGCTGTCAGGTCGCATATGTGGGTCAAAGGTAATCTCTAGATCTTGAAGGGAAAATGCATAATTTGGAAGCCACTTGTTCAATATGTCCTTTTGATTTGTTCTACTTGTATCAAAAAGTGGATGTTTAAGGTGTGCTGATACTTGTTTCTGAAGGAAACATTAATTGGGGCAGCATGCCATTCACTGTCCAGTCAAGAAGTACATCAAGTGACCATAGACCATAGCCCTCACAACAAAATTATCATTCATTGCTTTCGCACAAATTAGTCTACCTGTCTTCCCAGATTATTGGTTAAAAAAAACTGATATATCACAAATTTATTGACATATTTCATCAAATTATTGAATAGAAATTAATGACATACACTTCTTTTATTTCTCTTCCAGAGATTCATTAAATCGTCCTATGTCTCCAGAGTCGATGGACACATTAGAGCAAGCGAGGGAGTATGCTGCGTCTGTCACATTAAATGCCCTACGGAGTCGTCACCAGAGGGGGTTTGTACCAAGTACCCCCAACGATCCGCCAAACTACCCGAGCAGCTTTTCACAACCACTTGGTTATCTAACCCGCACCAGCCTTCCGCCACACGATGGCGCCACACCAGGCAGCAGCAGGCGACAGGCTGGTTCCTCAAGAGAACGTCGGACGAGGCATTCCGTCGAGTCCCTGTCGAACCTTGCCAACCTTGCGTCCGTTCCTCCTACCAACAGCCTGTCCCAGCTCTCCCAGAACCTCACCAATGAGTTTGCCCTCCCGCACCCTGCCCCTGTCGAAGCAGAGTCCACCAGCCCTGTCAACGAACATCCCCAGGAGATCATCATCCCTTCCGATGATCCCGACCCCCCTCCCTCACAAATGGAAGAGTCTGGCCCTGCAGAACCAGTAATGGTTGAGGTGGAAGGGGAGAATGTTCAAGTCGCTGTAGTGACGGATACAAGAGCGGCACCATTGTTCCAGCCGAGGGCAGAGACAGCCTATGTTGGTAGGATACCATCGAGGAGGCCACGCACCCAACAGAGCACAGAGTCTAGTGGGTCACATTTCCCTACAGCTCTCAGCCATGCACTGTCAGTTAGGGGAAGAAGTGTGGCCAGATACCAAGGTACAGTGCACACAAGTTTAAAACAAACTACAGTAGTGATCAACTCACAAATTGCGTTAAGGGAATATGTAACTTTAGGGAGGCTTGCAAAATTTGAGCTTTTTAGCCCTACATGCTGTCAGGTCATGTCATGATATGTTGATATGAAACCCTGAAAATGTCATTTCCATAGTTTCATAAAATGCTTCAAAATAAGTAAAACATGCAAGTGACTGGATACCCCAAATGATATTTCATCCATAGACTGCAGTGCTATTTTGAGTGTCCCTTTGTAGACTACTTAAAAGTTGATATTCAGTCATCAATATCTCAAAAATCAAACAACCGATTGGCTTATAAATCTCAGGCGATTCCTGTCTGACCTACAGGTGTGCAATTATGATGACAGCATTAGCCGGTTAGCTGAAAGAGTGATTTATTTTTAAGATCTTGAATGAAGTTAACAATGAACAAAATATATATTTGCCTTAGTACATGTTTTTCTGTTGCTTGTTTGTCTTTTGCTATTAGATAGGAATGTGACATTTTAAAATTGGAATGTACTGCCTTTTTTCAAAGTAAATTGATAAATAATACTGACAAATTTGAATTCAGTTTTTATATCAAAAATATTGTATACTATTTCCAATTCAATTTCTAAGAGTTAGCTCTAAACAATTGAAATTGGTATGTCATCCTTTTTGTGTACCAATCCTATTTCTATTTCCCTTCTTCTTTTTCCCTCAGCTCAATTATCTAGACGCTCCCTCTCAAGCAACTTGAGTGTTCCAGGTCGCAGGCTGGGGCAAGGTGTATCTGGGGAGCATCCATTATTGAGAGAGGAAGGGGAGGGTCCGTCTGTCCCTGAGGGATCATCAAGGCGACGGAGATCAGTCCCTCAGCTGAGCCGGCGTTCCCTCCAGGGGCAGTTGAACCTTCCAGGGAGGCGATATACACCTGGTATAGTTGGGGAGCAACCATTGAGCAGACAGGGGGAGGAGGAGGGTCAGACGGGGGAGGGACTGAGAAGAAGGAGACCTTCCAGGTTTGGCTTCCATCGAACAGCACTCAGGTTAGAAGCCAACTCAAAATGTTATTCAAATAAACACCAAATATTTCAACTGCTAACATTTCATTGATTTCAATTGCTAACCTCATTGTCTGTATATAGGCTTAATTAAGGAAAATGCATCACTTGACATAAAGCTTAATGAAAAGCTTGGTTTGGCAAACCTTCAAATATAGTATTAATCATCACAAGATTCAAGCTATTATAACTTTGTTCAATGAATTTGGATATAGTGTCACAGAACTATTTGGCACATCAAACCTTTCATTTGGATGAGAGGAAAGAAGAAAGTATTCCCCAATGTATTTTTCACTTCAGAATACAACTTGATCTTGATAAAAACAAAAAAAAATGTATCCAGATAACGTTACTATCTACCCTCCATGAAAGAATTTACTACCCCAAAACAATTAAACCCTGCGTAAATAATCCCCTTCACCCCATGGATGGGGTAGAGGGTAATTGTTCGGGATGAGCAGAATGTGTAAAATCCATTAGAGCTAACCTGATCATGCCATTGAATTTGCCTTTTTTCTTTCTGTCTCGATGTTCCTGAATTTCCAGAAGACGTGTTCTGCACAGTCACTACAGTACCAGTTTGTTTGACAACACACAGCCCCCCTCCCCATCAGTACACTACGCAATCAACAGAGCCATTGCTAGTAAGTTTATGATCTTTTTGGTTGTTTTGCTTTTCTTGATGATAATGGTAATGATGTTGTTTATGAAATCTTTCAGTTGTAAAAGTGATGATGTTTATGGCACATGGTGGTGATGGCGGTGCAAATTTGATGATAGTGATGGTGATGGTGATAATGATGATGGTGTTGTTAATGATCTTGATGATGATGTCAGACAGTATTTATATTAGGTTATTACGGTGATAATGGAGATGATTGTGGGAAGGATCTTGTTGTAATCAGGTTTATGGTCCTCATCATCAGTGATGGCCTTGATGATATTCATTTCGATGATTTGATAGAGATGTGATAGTGATAATGATGTCATCAAAGCTGATGATATATACTATGCTGAAAGTGATGATGATGATGATGATGACTCTAAAGATGATGATAGTATTGATGATGGCTATGATGATGGTGATACATAATGAAGATGATGATGATATTGAGATTAATGACGCTAATGATGGTGATGATGATGGTGATCTTGATGGTGATGGTTAAGTAGATGATGACTGTAATGATGATGATATTGATATCGATGATGTAGATGATAATTACTGATATGGTCATGATGATTTTGATAATGATGAGGACAATCTTCAACCAATTTAACCTCGCTTTCCTCTTTGTCCCCTCTCAGATGCTCTGGCAGGCAGAGGTCAGATGGCAGTTGCAAACAACATCAGCAATCGAACCCACAGACTTCAGTGGTGGGACATGTCTGACTTCTTTCTTCCAGATATTACTGATGGTGAGTTAACTCAGATTGAGAATGCTCTTCCTTGTATTGGCAACAATTATGTTTTGGTTTATCTTTATAGAGCCTTTTGAAATAATGATTTTATATTCAGTATAAAACATAAATAGAAAATGATAAGAAAAAATTCACCTCCTGTAAATTGCCAAATTGTAAATGGAAATCATAATTTGTAGTTTTATTTCAAATCAAAGACTGTTTTCTATTGAAACCAAGGTAATTCAGATAAAACAAGCCTGTTTATTTTGATAGATTTCCCACATCTTCCAGATCGTACTCTGTCCTTTTGAGTTGAACTAACTATTTAAAAAGTATTTATATTATTCTATCTCCTGCGAAAAACATGCTGTGAAATTCTTCATGAGTATTAAAGAGCATTATATAAATGAATTTATCTCATCGTACAGGTATTTGCTGTGTTTGTACTCTGTTTTATAATCTATATATGATTTGGTATATGAAATACAGCTAAACTGAACTGAACACTGCTTTCCGTACTCATTTTTATATCTAAACATTCTTTTCTCAGCCCAGAGTAACGTGATTGTCTCAGAGTGTAAGATTCATAATGACGCCAGTGTAGATATTTCCAGCGACCGTCGCCTAGCTGCATTTATCCCTAGTCATATGGGGTTCCCTGATCATGGCGTTTTAGCTGTCTGTTCACTGGAGAGACACAACTTGGGCGAAGTACTCTTTACTAAGAGCTTTGGTAAGATCAAGTTTTTAGTTGAATAAATTGCAGTATTCATACTTGAGTAGAAAAGAAATGATTGAAATATTGAAATGAGTGAAATATCTGAAATCTCGTTATAACGATGTACTCAGGACTAAGCCATGTATCGTTTTGTAAATTGGAATATTGTAAACATATGTTATGAAATTGAAATAGTGAGAATTGTCCTGTCGAAACAAACTATTATTTAATTTGTGTACTCTCAAACAGAAGGGGCAGTTGTATGAATTGTTTATAACCCTTTTACGATTGCTTTTAAACTTGCAGGACCCAATGCCATTACTGTGAGTCTTTCTCCCTCTGGTAACTATATCTTAGTGGGTCTGGCAGCAAGGAGACTACAGTGGCAAATGTTTCATGGGGTAAGGTCAAGGTTCAATGATTGTATATTGTATGTATCAGGACAACTACCCCTAGAAATAGGGTTAGATTTATGAGTAGGGTTAGGGGGTAGATTTTGCCTTGGGGTAATTTAAATTAATTGTCTGGGGTAGTTGTCCTAGAACCTATATTATATAATTTTAACCGAAACAAAAGCTCCTCCTTTCCGATGTCCTTTTAGGCAATTCTTCTTTCAATTTCTTGTACATAATGTATATATAATTTCATAAGAAGTCCCAACTGCTGTCATTACGTAATGGGTTTGTGAGAAAATTTTTACCCAGCGGAACCAAAGCTCACTTTTATTGATGCTATTGTGGAAAAAAATACAAAGATTTAAAAAGTCCTCTGCTGGGATTCTGACCCATGTCTTTGCTTTTGTCATGCAGCTATTCATTGTTTCATATTAATCCTTGACTTTAGGGACGACGGCAATATTCAGGGGTGCGTGCAAGTGCGTTCCTCCTCATTAACCTCTAATCCCTCCCTACTCTTTAATTGGTCTGCACGCGATGGAACGCTAGGCGAGATAATGAGCCCTCCCTGGCCACCCCTATTGTACTGGTGTGAGAAGAAAGCCATACATCCGGAAAGCTTCGCCGTTTGATGCTCGCCGCGCTAGAGTAGTTTCTGTTTCCTAATCCACCCGGATCTTGTTTTTTATTCACCCTCATGCCAATTAATCGATCTACAGTTTTACCATGGAGCTACCATAGTTTTTCAAGAAAAAACAGCGCTACAATAAAGAAGGTATAAAAGGAATACAAATTGTTATAAAGTCATTCCAGCAATATTGCCCTCGAATATGGCCCAACAATGAAAACAAATTTCCGTCCAAATCACTCTTCTATACACAGCATACATGTAGCATACACACACATTTACCTCATTATGAGAGATAGTCTTTATATTGATGCTTTTGTAACTTCTTGTGATCAAGAGTACTACTAGTAGTTGGCACAATACTGGAGAAAAGTTGTTCTACATTTTTGACACATAAACTTTTTTTTCTTTTTATTCACATTTGCCCATGTAGCAAATATTGATATTGTCATAATTTATATTATTATGCTGGACAACCTTTCTCTCTCTCCCTCTCCCTCTCTCTCTCTTCTTGCAGGCCATGTAATACCAAGATTATAATTTGATACTATCAAATAACTTTTGTATCTATACAAACGCAAAAACGGTGAGGGGATCAGGGCGTCCTGCACAGTGACTGATTATTGGAAAGAGAGTAGTGGTCAAAGAGCTAGAATGAGAGCGAGATATTGAAAGAAGAGATCAGAGAAATAACAAAGAAAGAAACGACATGTGAGATAAAGAAGAGAGAGAATTAACCGAGAGACAAACAGAGAGGGATAAAGAAGAGAGAGAAATAACAAATACAAAACAAAACAAAAAAGGAAGAAGAAAAACAAATAAAAGAGACAGAGATAAAAGAGGAATGAGATCGTAGGAGAAAAGAGGGATCAAGAAAAAGACAGAAAGAGATGAAAAGCTGAGTATTTTCTACTGCATAAATGTGTACCATAACAAAAAATAATGGGAGTCTGAATTTGGTAGACTGCTATTACAGGACTGTGAAATTGACACAAGCAAGCGCATTGCAGTATCAGGTTTCTTTCCCAGGCGTGGGAATTGGAAGAGGTAAACAAGGGTCAGGTTGCAGGCAGCACCTGTGATTGGATATATACCAGAACATTATTTAGCCAATCAGAATGGAGGGGTGGAGTTTATGGAGGGGGCTGGTATGGCACAAAGTCTTGTCTGACTTTCCATTGATTACCTGGAGAGGAAAAAAAGTGGAAGAGCACATTCTGTGTGTTGCGCAATATTATTAGAAAAATGAAAGGGTAGACTAGATATTAAAGCGAATCTGGAATTCTCTGGTTTCAAGTTCGGAAGCTCTATCAAAACTGAAAAGGGCCTGAATAATTTACTCAATTATTATGTTTCATCATTCTGTTGTGAAAATATTGAATTTACTGAAATGCAATGTTATTAGATTATAATTGATTCGTTTTTGCATGTTTTTTGAAACATAAACATTTCACTAGAGTTTTTTTTAAATAATTACATGGCACATAAATTCCATCACCAGTCCGATGTTGTTACATTTGCAAATTTAATTTACACTGATCCTGAAATTAATCTTTGTACTCTTCTGGGCCTTTGATTTGAGGTGCTGGGAAAAAAATGAAGTTTCGGAAGAATCAAGACAATTCTCTATTAATCTTTGTTTTTTGTTAAGTTTTGTAATATCTATTTTGTTGTGAGAATT
>CALNVZ010003426.1:35819450-35847783 GCA_940671915.1 Paracentrotus lividus
CAAGGAGCTTGAAACTCTAGATACATCCACTTCATGGCTTGTAAACACACCCACATACACAAAATCACCAGCTGTCAACAAAAACAAATACGTTATAAAACATAGTTGGTGCATGCATGGAGTAAGAAGAGCTCCAAGCTTGGTGTACATTAAATAATAATGGAGTTCAACTTAAAATAAATGCCGAGTACAATGCTCTAGCCTGCAATTGAGGCTCTCTTGATGGAGATATTTGGCCATAAATTTTATTTCCAAGAATTCCAACTAACTGATGATAGAAACAAATGAAGAGACAAAGAGCGAAGAAAATGATATCACAGAGAGAAATACAAAGGATCAAGAGAGTGGGAGTGAGAGAAACACACACAATGAAAAACTAAATAAACATTGTCATGATAACTGTACCCATATGAAAAATAAATCAAGAGTCTGGATTTAGCAGACTGCTATCTAAGGAATGTTGTGCCCATGACAACAAGCGTATCGGTATCAGGTTTCTTCTGGGGGGAAATTCTGTAATTGACCTAGCTTTTCTTTTTGATCTTGTGTAGAGTAAACATGAGCAGGTTGGCTGGGTGCAAAGTGAGCTCTAACCAATCAGAATGAAAGGGGTGGAGTTTAGGGACACGCATTATAATACTCATAAAGAGGGAAAGTTTAGACTTGGTGTATTGTTCCCAGAAAATTTAGAAGGAGGGGCTTATTCCTTGTCGACCTACACATTACCAGTATAATTCAAACCCCTTCAGCATGAAAGGTTTTTAAATTCTTGCAAGCACAATTAATTTGGGTGCCAATTAGAATGAAGGGGTGGAGTTTGGGTATGAAATATTTTGTAGATCGATCGCGCATGAGTGAGAGAGAATATTAAAAGCCTGAGCTATATATCTATGTTACTACATGTACAATGTACATAATCTCTTCATAATCATTGGGGTTATTTGGCTTTCAGTTGGGTATGGGAGGTGTGTATAGTCTAAAACTAGTGTAGTCCGCGGCGAGCTTTGAAGCGACCTAGGATCTACAAGATCCGGTTTTGGACGGCAAGCTATTGTCTGGCTTGCACCATTCAAGAATGTTGACCCAGGAAGTTGTATATAACGGTACTTTGTCTTAAATGCTTTGCACGCACTTGCACGCCCAGGGGATTAAAAGCGATTATAAGTACTTGGAACGCCCTTGCACGCAGGCCTTGAATATTGCCGTCGTCCCTTAACAAAGGAATATGTTTGCAAAAAAAAAACTCTGACTATATTATTGTCAATATAATTCTTTTATTTGCAGTTAATGGCCGATGGTGTAACCAGCTCAGAAGCCTGAAGCGGGAAGGACTCGATGACATTCGTCAATCGTATCAATCACCCTTAGACCCCCAGCGAGGTTGTCGTCATGTGAACATTTGCCGTTGGAATACCAAGGACCAGGGCGGGGCTTCTATGGCACCACCAGGGGAGTCTGTGTTCTGTAACCCAAGTGAGTAGTCTCCCCTTAAATTGGCCTATCAAAAAATTTGTTATCTTGGCTAACCAACCCACCCCAAGTTCAAAATGTTGGTTTGTCTGCCAGAGATTGACTAAGCCTGTAGTGGGTATTAAAAGTTTTTAATGGTAATGATGGAAAATTCATGGTTTGGTTTTTTTATTTTTCTTCAAATGCGCTGACCCCAGATACTGCATGTAGGAGTCGCATTAAATGTTAATTTTTCAAGAAATATTTTTTGATGTATGCTTGTTAAAGGCGAATCTACTATTGTTAGAAAGGTGAACAAAATAATTGTAACTTTCAAATATTTTCAGTTGAAAGAACATATTATTTAGAAAAGTCCACAGCTGAGGATTGCTTCAAAATACCTTGTTGTAAAAATGATCCCCCAAAAAAAAAACAGTCAAAAGGTTAGGGCTGATCATTGCATTTTTGTGTTGTAATGCAAATGACTCCCGGGAGAGTTAGGTCAATTTGTTATAATTTTGTTGATCAGAAAAGTCAAGGTACACAACTATCTAGCTGAATTGTTATCACCTTTTTCCATGCAGCTTTGAGACAGTTTCTTTCACAATTCAATCTTATGATCACAACATTAATTTTCGCTTTAGCAAATCATTAATATTCAATTGCCTAGGTAATTTTCCTTTTTCTGTCCGTCTCTGATATTCTATATCTTTCTTTGTATGCTAGGCTGGACAATGAAGAATGAACCTGTTATCAGTCAGAGTACATCTGACCAACGAACCGTCGGAGGCTACGGACTCGTCAGCTGGACATGGTGGAGCGACGACGGAGTACGCGAGCTTGGCATGATGGCCTCCGCCTCTCCAACTCACCAGACCACAAGTCCATCAGGTGAGCATCCGCCAGGCGTCAGTGTCCCAATCCACACAGACAGGCAACAATGTGTCCAGAACATGGGCACTCCAGACAGATTTCGGGAACGATGGCCAGCTAATGGCAGGGAGAGAGAGGATAGCAGAACGCAGGAGCGATGTATATGTGGCACTGCGAAGTGGGACTTTTGTAGAGGAGAGGACAGGGCAGGGTAGCGATGGAAACTCACGCCAAGCGGAGGATGGAAATAGAGACCAGGAGATGCCAAGTTCTTCTGGAACGCATCATCGCCGAACATCGCAGGATGGTCCTGCTGTAAATAGGGATGAAAGTGGTGAAGGGGTATCATCAAGTGTTAGTAGAAATGTACGCCAAGGAATCTGTGATGCTAGCACTGAAATAGGTGTCCACGATACCGAGGGACAAGTCGGAAGTAGTGATAATGCAAATAGAACGTTTGCAGAAGACCGATCTTCTGAAATTAGCACTTCATCCAGAACGTGTGAAAGATCTGCTACTCTCAGCAGACTTTGCTCAACCAAAGATAACTGCCATCAACCTAGCAGTACGAATCCTGCCCACAATCCAGAGGCAAGGACAAACTCCACGATGCCGGTTCCGCCAAGACGTCCGTCATTTGAAACTGGTATTCCCCCATCCAGTCATTTCTGTCGAATGCTTCATATGGATTCTCCAGATGACATGGACAGTGCAGATCAACCCAGCAGTACTACCACTGAAGAAAGACACCGGTCACCGACCATTGGAACTGAACACTCTGCATTTCATGTGGTCGGACCTGGGGGGGATGCAGGTAGTTCTTCAACACCTTTCTCATCATCAGCGGCATCAAGTACTCTATCGTATGGACATCGTACCTTGAACAGGCATGGTATCAGATTCATTGAATCCATGAACCAGGAATCGGATGGCAGCGATCCCGAGGAACAGAGGAACATGACGGGCGTGAGCCACAGTTTGAACTCAAGAGGGCGCTCAAATCAGAGCTTTAGACAGAACCTGAGTTTAGACTTGACTGCGAGTCATAGTCAGAATCATAGCTTGAGTTTATGTGAGGGTCAAGAAGGAAGTAGCACATCTCCAAGGCAGAGGTCAACTCTTAATGCACATGAAGGTCAGAGGTCAACTTGGCCTCTTAATTCTAGCTTGACACAAGACTTAAACTGCCAGAGCCCTATTAGAGATAATCAATCAACTGCACAAGAATCAAGTCCTATTTACTTCGCAAGGACTGAATCCTTACAAACTCTTGAACAGGACCAGCTTGCCTCAAGCTCTGTCGTTGCTTCTAGTCCGTCCCATGCAAGAAGCGATATGTACCCTGATGTGGTGAGGGGTGCGGAAGGGAGGATAACTATGGAAATCGATAAAGAAACACATGACAATACACCTGATAATCATGATCTCTAGATGTTGTCATCACTGATATAAAAAATTATATTAGAACTTCTCCGCAACAATAGCTTAAAAGAGAAATATCATGACTATATTTCAAGTTGTGTAGAAAAAACTGCTGATTGTTAATAGGAAATGCTACCTGTAAAAGTTGGTGGTTTCTTTGTCTGTGGGGGAAAAAATGTCTTTTTATCATTAAAATCAATTTTCACTGTATTTTTTTTTTGTAGAAGGGGATGATGTTTATGTTATACTGAATATTGAACGTCACAATTTTTTTGGTACTGTGGTTATCACAGGGGGTTGTATCAACTGTTATTAATCCAGTTATTATCTTTATTAGAATTATTTTTTAATTTTTAATATGTTTGAAACTTAACACACAATAAAATGCCTCGACACAGATCTGTACATGTGGGACAACAAGACAGTTGACGGATTATAACGTCGAATTGTGCTAATCTGAGCGTGATACATACACAGCGTTTGTACATTAACCATCAAAATTTTATCTACATTTTTAATTTATTTTCTCTCTTTTTTAGAAAAACACTCTGTGTATTTAAATTGTATGGTGTTTTGTAATTAATAAATATTTCGAAATTCTTGATCAAAGATTGCTTTTACTCGTGATATTGCCCCATCTCCCTACCCCCCCCCTCCCCATACAATAAAATTAATTTGGATTTCTCAAAAGAAGAGATATTTTTGTTCTTGTTCTATATTAAAAAAGAATGGATAAATGAATAATAAATTGCTTTGAGGCTTGCATTTGAGATGTTGTGAAGACCTTCATAAAAATATGTAAGAATGTATATACTTACTTTTGTATTTGGAATGCTTGCGTTTTAACCAGAATATGGTAAACGGTGGGCCTTATACCCAAAAGAGGCTTTACATTAGGCAAGGTTTAAACCCCCCTAACATGTGCTGAGATAGGTCACCAATTTATTAAGTGCATATTGTCAATATCTTTTTTTCAGCACAGAGCAGTATAGTAAGTCAGAATCTTTGAAAACAAAGAAATTATACGATGGAATCTAGGATTTCAGGTTTCATTTTATTTTTCCGCGATTTATTAGGCTAAAATGATTTATATTTTTCTGAACATATTACACTTAGCCTTTAATAAAACATTGGACGGTGTTGGAATGTAATTTGAATGTTGCTTTTGTGAATTTCGGCAAAATGTGACTAAATGTTTCTCCTATGTTTCACATGAATCTGAAATTTTAGCTGTCTGCCAATGAAATATGAATATTCTACAGCTTTTTAAAAAGTTTTGTAATTCCTTTTTTTTTGTACTTAATTACATGAGAAGTGTAATCATTCTGTGATGTTGTGGCAATGCAGCTTCTAAATAGTAGCTCTTATATATTTTTAAAAATCAATTTTTGGGATTTGATATTGATAGAAGCATGTGTACAAATTTGACATCATACTTGTAACTGGGGGAAGTGCGTTGTTACTGAAAGGGAAAAAAATATAATAATTGTGTTGTATCAGTCCTTAGATATTCTTATACTGATTTTCAGTATTTATCACTGAAAACATAGAAGAATACTTATCGTTCCGTACAAAAAATTGATTGCCAAAGTTAATGTTGTCGAATGGCATTTCTTGAGTAATTACTACTTTAAAAAAAAAATGCTTAACAATATTGAATTTTAGGTTTGAAAACTACTGAAACGTTCTTGTGCAGCATGGCATCTCTGTGCTATATGTATTTCATAACATTACTTTAAAATGATGCATTTAATATTTCATAATTTGCTTGCATTTCAAGAGAAAATACGTCCGCTTTATGTGGGACACCATGTATATGTGCTTTTTACGCTCTTTCACTGCCAGTTTTTGTTCACGATATGTCTGTTGTGCTATATGCATTTGATAACATTATGGTCACCCTTCATTTGTCGTGGTGCTGTAGATATTTTTGAATTGTCAAACCGAGCAACTTCTGCAAGTTACTCTAGCAAAAAATATTGCAAAATTTGTTTTCTGTGAGCAAGTTTGGACTCATTGGTATTTATTGGGTGTCTGTATGCATTGGGTGTCCAGATAGACAATTTTGACCAGTCATTTGATATGGTGTACAATCAGTGTATTTGTAGCTTTATATTACCAAATGTGAGAATATATTATAAACAACAATGATGATGATAAGCAGTATTCAACATATAATTTTGGTTTATTCCTAAGACAAAAACCAAACCACACAAGGCTTTATTTTTTTAGGTGTCCAGACACCCAACCCCCATCCTACTGTTCACAATGAATGGCTCAAATTGCTTAAATTTTAGTTCAAAACTTGAAAACTGATAAGATTGCTTTTCTATTGTACTAATGTTAAGCCAGCTAGTAGTATGATGGGCATAGCATAATATAGTCGTTTGGGTGCTCCACATTGTTTTGGTTTTGTTTGGAGGCAGAACAATAACAATCTATTGAGGTTGGTTATTCTAAAACTGAAGTAAGGTTTAGGTCAATCTGAAAATGAAATATCGTTAACACTGTGACATCCATTTTTGAACAAGCAAACCATATTTCATTTTAGGACTAATCATTTCATCTTTGTTTTACAAAGTTGAAATCATGTTTCTGAGAATCATGTTCCAAACCAGGTAAATGTATTTTTTAGATTGAATAACAAAAGGTGTTTCTTTAAAAGCATTACAATATTATTGTTGGAAATATTTTTATTATTCTTTATATACTGGCCCCATGGCAGATGTGACCACATTTTTTTTCCAGTATTTTTTTTGCTTTGAGACTGTATTAATTTATCTGCATCATCAGTATTTGCCATGTTGTGGAAGAAGTGAAACATTAATGATGAAATGTTTGAATTGTTGATTATGAAATATTAGGAAATGTATCAAAGGGAAGAGTTTCAAGTAAGATATTGATCACGAATATTTTTGTTTCCATATGATCTTGGAAAAATAAATTATGGCTTTGTATATGATTCAATGGTCAAAATATTGTTCTGGGAATTATTATATGATTTTGTTTTAGAATCCAACTTGGATGCGTTTGTTTTTACTGTTTTAGCAAACCGACTAACTTCCATAGGCTTATTTCACATCATATCTGTTCACAAAAACCAGCACTGATTTTAAACATACATAATGAGGAGCCTTATCAAAGTATATCCCTATTTAAATGTATCTTTCGTATTCATAATGGATTGAGATATTTGTAAAATGCCTAAAATATGGAGAAGAGAGGGGGCGTGGAGGAAGGAGAGAGAGAGGGGTGGGGTGAAGGGAGAGAGAGAGAGAGGGGTGTGGAGGGAGGGAGAAGAGAGAGAGTGGTTGGAGGAGGGAGAGAGCAGGGGTGGGGAGGGAAGGAGAAGAGAGAGAGAAAGAGGCGAGAGAGAAATAGAAAGCAGGGGAGGGGGCAGACTGAGAAAAAGAGATTCCTGACATAAAACAAAGTTGTAGAAGTGTCATAGTCTAGTGGTCATATCACTGGACTGAGAAAGCAAGGACTGTGGGTTCAAGCCCTGGTATGACACTTACGTTCTAGGGCATGGGTGTTTTGTCTACAATGCTCCTCCCCACCCAGGTGTAAATGGGTACCCGACATGGTAGAGCGCTACATACTTGGCCGCTCAGCTATGACCGGGGTAACAATGTGTAAAAAACATTCTTTGTAAAGCGCCATGAGCGTCATGCATGACGGACCTGAGCGCTATATAAGAAGCCACCATTATTATTATCATTAAGTTTGTCTTAAATTTTATGAGGTTTCTAGATTTTTGTATTAATCTATTTATATTTTTTATACAAGCCTGAAATCCGTGCATTAGAACTTTCTTTTGTTACGAGCACTTTTATCTATTAATCTTTTAATCGGTCATGATTGATATAACTGTGTATTCCTTTGATAATGTTATTTTTAATCCTTCATTTTGTACCATAGATTTAAACGTTGACCTTTTTTTTCTGTCTTCCACTTTGGACCGTTTTTTTTTCATTTTCGTAGTGTTTAATTTGTTTGCATATGATAAGGGAGCATATGCCCCTGCCCTAACCTCGATGCCACTGGACACATAATTATTACAGAAGTATTGCATGGTCTTATGGTCTATCATGCAACATACTTGATTATGTACGTGAGAAATACTGAATTTTTGAAACTGCAAGTTTGTTTCAATGATTAGGCCTAAGTGAATTACAGAGTGAGTCAGCAAAAATGTCCCATTATTTTGAAGTTGTCTTGTGAAAGGTATGAATATTCAATCATGGGTTTCATGTTATGTCTTGGTAAAGTAAACCTCATAGCATTATGTTTATGAAAGCGTGTGTGTGTTATTGTGTGTGTGTGTGTGTGTGTGTGTGTGTGTGCGCGTGTGCGTCCACGTATTTTTTCTTATATTATTAGTTGTTTAAATTTCTATCTATCCATTTGGCACAACTGCAATTTTGTAGTCTTTTGAAGATTGTCTGTCATTCAGACATGCGTGCAAAGATCCAAATAAAAAAGATACCAACAAATACAGGGATGATGGCTCTACCAAGACATATCATGAAACCCGTGTTCAAATTAACACGGGTTTCATGATATGTCTTGGTAGATGTTAATAGATGCTCTGAAGTCTTATCTTTTAAATGCCATTAAAAAAAAAGTTTCGTTCATGCTTGAGTGAACACGGAACGTTTTTGTTGAGGGCTCAAAATAGTCTTGCGCACAAATTGCAGAAAATGAGAAATATGATCATCAGACTTCTTACTAATCAGCAGACTTCCTCTTAACGTTTTCAGTATCTTTGCCATTATTTTCGAATTTCATGCTTTCAAAATTCATTTAAGAAGCTCTTTATTTACTTAAATTGTTTTTTCTTCCGTTAAAAAAAAAAAAAAAATGTTTTCTTTTAGCATTGAATATTCCTTCATATTAAAAAGAAAAGAAAAAAAAGTCAACCCAAGTAAGGGGATTTAGGGAATTTGCATTTGGATACAAATGGCGTCCGTCCGTCCGTCGTCCGTCCATCACCCGGTGTCCGTCCGTCACACGGTGGGCGAGCCACAATCTCGCTATTGCCTTGTTATTTTTTAAATAATTTTTTATGTTTACGCTTGTAAATAAAAAAGGTAACAAACATGAATTCACTTGTTTTACTTATGTTTATTACAGTAAAGAAGAAAATGCGTTTTTGACGAAAGAGAAGTTGATCGTGGCTCATTTTCAAAGGAGTGATTTTATGGGTTGATTTGGTTGGTTGGTTGGTTGATTGATTGACTCATCGATTGATTGATTGATTGATTGATTGATGATTGATTGATTGTTTTGTTTGTTTTATTGATTGTTTGTTTGATTGTATGATTGATGGATTGATTAAATGATTGATCAAGTGATTGAATGAATGATTGATAGACTGACTTTTTGAATGATTGATTATTTGATTTAGTCACTGTTTGTTGAATGATTGAAGTTGATTGATTGATCGATTTTTTCAAATTGATTGTTCGAATGATTGATTAAATCATTGAAAGAATCACAGGAAATCAACTCAAAAGACTTACATAATTATTGCTCTGTGCAAAGCAACAATCAATCCGAATGGGAGTAGTCCTACCTGATTCAGAATTGCAAAATTTCAATGCCCATTGAATTGTGCGCAAGTCTATTTTGGAGCCCCCGACATAAACGTTCGGGGTTCCCTCAAGCATGAACGAAACTTATTTTTTAAATGGTATTTGAAATATAAGACCTCAGAGCATCTATTAACATAAAAATATAGACATCATAATTTTAAACAAAATTTTGATAGACTTTTCAAAACTGTCCCGTTTTTATTGATATGCACTGTATTTGGAGTTCATATAGTCCAGTAATAATGTTGCATTAAAGGAATCTATTTCACAATGGAAACGGGAGAACTGTATTGACTCGTGTCCAGAGCATGATAATAAACACCGGATATCGATGGGAAAAATAGGGGAATTCAAAAGAATAAAAACTCACAAACAACCCCGTAGACATCGGAAGATAGGAAGTAAAGTAGAAGAGTCTACTCCCTTTTGGTTTTTAGGGATATGCCCCAACATCATATTCAGTGTTTGCGTAAATCGATGGGGGAGGGGCTCTGGGTAACGCGTATATCTCCATATTTTGACCTATATATGGACGTCAGTACACTTTTTCATTAAGTATTATTCCAATAATAAAAAAACACACAAAAAAACAACACAATTAGAGTGCGCTGATGACTGCTTTAGACGGACGGGGGGGGAGGGGGGGGGCGGGAGCGGTAGCACTGAGGATCCGACATAGGCCTACTTATGAAATTCAATTAAAATCAAAGTTCAATTTTCAATCAATTGGATTGACACCCATAGTATATACAGTCTATATGTAAAAAAAAATTTTTTTTTTAAATGGTACAGTCGGAAAAAAATTATTTAGGTGTGTAATATTTTCAAATAATGTGTGTATGTGGTACTAAAATACAGCCAAAAGATTTCCCTTGCTGATGCGTTTTGCTCTGTATATTTTTTTTTTCGTAAAACAAAAGTTATGCTAAATTTTGTGCGACGAGGAACAAATCGAAATTGAGCACTTCATGGCCATTATGCGAAACCTATACACAAAGGCATGGGACGGCGTGCGAAAAATGGATTTTTCTTGATTGTAGAAAACTAGTCATATTTCAAAAATTACAACACCAAATGTGATGAAAAAATTGCAGGTGAAAGTCTGATCTTCCTGCTTTATGAAAATACCAAACAATAGCAGGCTGTGATTAAACTTCATACTATACAAAAATATTTTCCACTTGTAGGCCTACCATTTTATTTCACACAGACTGTAGACCTATATAATTAGACAAATTGAATTGAAATTGCGGCTTTTTTCTTTTCTTTACTAGATCTTTCACATAACTGATTTTTTTTTTTTTTTTTTTTTTTTTTTTTTTTTTTTTTTTTTTTTTTTTTTTTTTTTTTTTTACATTAGATTACACTAATACCGGGGGGCATTTTTCAGTAGACGTACAGAAAAACGGTGTCATAATTAACATTTTTAATGTGATTTTTTGTTTTGCATTTTTATCCTGCGATTTCTGCTTCGCCCCACTTTCAAATATACTCCACATCCCCTGAATACCAAAGTCATATTATATATAATACTCTAAATAAAATATGGCTGAGATTTTGTAAATTATATGTTTGTTTTGAGAGATGATTATTTACTTGGACATATCAATTCTAGTTGTAAACTTAAGAGATAGAGGGCGCTACCATTCTACTCAAAGTGAACGCTCCCATTTACTTTTTCTGTTTTTGGACAGTTTTTGACTTTATTGTCTTTATTGTGGCGAGCAACTACCCTTTCAAAGAAATGATCAGTTTGATTGAGTACGTTCACAGTCTGAATTTTCAGAAATAGGGATAACTTATTGCAAGAGGGAAAAAAAAGTCCTGTACTTGAATTCAATTCGAAAGCCTGGTCAGAAAATATTCCTGTACAATATTGCCAATTTTGAGACCAACACAGCTCATGCGCTCCAAAGTCTTGCTCCTCAATGACGCATAATTATATTTACACTTTATGATCACACGGTTTTTTAAAAAAGGTTGAATTCTAGCTTATCCATTAATGGTATATTTATTTCACTTGGTTAAAAAAAGTCCTGTCACTTTGAACTATTATAAGAGATTTTTTCTCGATTGGTCAAGGTGTTTACGCAAATCAATGCATTATCGCATAGAAATAATGCAACGGCGTCTTGGCGAGATCTCTTGGTTTGGAGCATCAATCTATGTAAATACAAGGTTCTGATTACAACTTCAGCACAATCATGTTTATATGCTTTCCAAAATGTCACTTTTCCTCCATCTGGTCTGAAGCATCTACTAATTAAACCATGAGAAAAGTTCATAAATTTCTGTTCAACGCATCCAGCAGTATTTGCTCTCACCGGGACGGGCGATACCATTCGAATGAAGGAAGTCCTTCGTTAGCGAGTTTTTGTTATTTGCAGTCAGTTGTACAGATTCTGCGCTTCTCAGCCGTATTTCCAACGTTACTTTGTTGCGCTGGCTCTTAGATAATGGACGCGCTTGTTTAATTACGATTCAATGCCAAACATTGCGTATACGTTAACTTTCATTTTACATAGAGTAGAATTGATATGTATCATGCACGAACTTATGCTTTGGCAATAACAGGAAACAAACGGCATAAGTCTCTTGACTCTCTTCTTACATTGGGTAATATCCAAAAGCCTCATTGGAAGGAGGGGGGGGGGGGGGGTGGGATTCTGAATTTGGCAATAAGGCTCTCATCAACCGTAAATTTTTGCATCTCTTCAACCGGTTTTGCAAAAAAAAATAAAAATAAAAAATTGAACAGACAAAGAAAACACATTTTCTGTTGCATTTTAAAGATCAGAAGTAAAGTTTTTTTTTTTTATTTTGAGGAGATCCCTCGGGTACCTAAACGTGGAGGACATCTGGAATGTGACACCCCCCATGACCTGGTAACAACAGTTTTTAAACTTGTGAGTTTTTCTGGGATTTTCCCAGTTTTTGTTTAAAATATAATTTGGGGAATCGGATTTTTTTTTTTTTTTATGACGATAACAGTAAATTGGGGAATCGGATTTTTTTTAAATAGGTCCTTTTTTTGTTTTTGGTTGAAGGTATTCTCTATAATCAATTGAGAACGGTCAGCTGTATAATGATAAATCCTGTTACCTGTACCACATTTTGATCGTTTGGAACATCACTCGGTTGCGAGGTATTCACCTTGAAATATTCATTAATTCTTTGATTCCAAATAGTGATTGCGACTCTTTCCTCTGCATCATCCATATGGCTGAAGTTCATGCTGTTCGTCTCTCTTCCTCGTATCTTTTCTATGTCCTCCTCTCATCCCCTACTGCCACTTTACAGGTAAATATATCTTAATTTTCTACTTCTGGCAAAGACGAATGTTGGAAGTGACTTTTTCTTATTTTTCTTCACACACTACTGGGAAAGCAGTGACCTATCAGGGGCGGATCTAGGTTTTTTCCAAGGGGGGGGGGGTTGAGGGGATGAAAAAAAAAAATCTTGCGAGCGGAGCGAGCAAAAGAGCGCGGAGCGCGAGTTTTAGACAGTCCCGATTCATAGGCCTATACTGACCTAAACGAGGAATTATTTAACAATTTTAGAGTTGGAGTTATTTTGTGCATTATGATAGGCAGCGAGCGCGAAGCGCGAGCCGAAAATTTTGGGTTATAAAAGATATATGGAATAAATAAAGGGGACACTTTTTTAGTATTAATTATTTTTTAAAAGATAATTGTGTATGTGAGACCCTATTAAGTATCTGCGAGCGCGAAGCGCGAGCTGAAAATTTTGAGCTCAAAATTGAAGTTATTTGTGCATTATGATTTAGTATCAGCGAGCGCGAAGCGCGAGCCGAAATATTGGGTTTTAAAAGATATATGGAATAAATAAAGGGGCACTTTTTAGTATATAATTATTTTAAAAGATAAATGTGTATTGTAGACCCTATTAAGTATTTGCGAGCGCAAGCGCGAGCTGAAAATTTTGAGCTCAAAATTGAAGTCATTTGTGCATATGATTTAGTATCAGCGAGCGCGAAGCGCGAGCCGAAATATATTGGGTTTTAAAGATATATGTGGAATTAAAGGGGCACTTTCTAGTGAGTTAGAGATTGCTGCATCCAACTAGACTAGAGTGAGGAACATGATTAGGATAGACGCACTGGAGGGGGAGGGTGTGACCATATAAATGATTATGATGTCCAATGCTGTGCTGAGACAGGATGTTTCTTTAGGGACATATATGTGAGTCTGGACATTATGATGGCATTTTCTCATGCACATAATTTTTTTTTACTAGGCAGCCCGCCCAAGGGGGGGGGGGAGGTGAACCCCCCCTTAGATCCACCACTGCCTTCTCTTTCTTTTTTTTTCTTCTTTCTCTCCCTCTTCTTCTCTCTCCTCTTTCCTTCTTTTCCCTTTCTCCTCCTTTTTTTTTTTTTTTTTTTTTTGCATCCCAAGGGGGGGGGGTTTGAACCCTAACCCCCCCGTAGATCCGCCACTGCTATAGGGCTGCATACAGCTACCCGGGGGCTCCTGGTTAAAAAATGTTAAATCCTCTCTTTGAAATTTCGCATGAGCTCAAAATAATAGGTTATCAACATTATTGGCCTTTCTAAGGATAAGGCGCATTTCTCAACGGAACATCTATAAGATGCAATAACGCCCTTATGGCTCCCACAGACGTAATGGTGGTATCTCACTTCGCGAGACAGGATTTGGGACTACTTTGAGACGGTTTGAGATTTATGAGACTCGTGAAACGTCGCGGGGACTCATGAGACGTTTTGGAAACGTCTCCGCGACAAGTCAGTAGCGGATCCAGGCGGGGGCGCAGGGGTCGCGCGCCCCCCTATATTAATTTTGAAAACCGCTCATTGACTGTACATGTTAAAATCGGAAAATTTCGGCGGCGCCCCTCCTATCGGGCCTGGCGCCCCCTATCCTGAAATCCTGTATCCGCCACTGCAAGTTTCAAAGGCCTCTAAAAACCGCCTAAAAACCGTCTCAAAGTAGTCCAAAATCCGTCTCAAACCCGTCTGCGCGAAGTGAGATACCACCAAAAGACCCCACATTCCTATTACATTATACTCGCAACATTATGTCTTAAAACAAAGCTCGTGATTCATTTATTCATCTGATATCAATACAGCAAATCATATCAAATAATGACATTTTCTATGCATTTGCTGAATCAACATCAATAAGTTTGACTTTTGATATCATACACCCCAATTGCTTCCTTTAATGCATGAATTACTGTCTTGTTAATGTACAGCGCGTCCCAAAAAAAAATGTCCCTCTGACTGGGCGCTAAATAACTTCAATAACAAAGAATTATTGCCAATTCCATATGCATATTTTGAAAGCCCACATAATACTGCGATTCTTGTGAAAATTTCAAACGTTTCGCTTCATTGGTTTTGAATACACAGGCTCTTTTGTAAGAGTAGTCACTTTTGGCCCATTCCAAGTTTGATGAAAAGGAATACATTACAAAAATGCCATTCATTATTCTGTGCTTCACTTTTATTTCAGTTTAACAACTCTAATGTTCATGCTTTTGTTTTCAAGGAGCAATGCCATATCTTATTGGCCATGAGTCTAGACTAGTTCGCGATTTGAGTCTCGAGAGTCGTGGAGATGTCTCCTGAGTCTCCGGAGAAGTGTGTGGAAATTGAAGTAAAAGTTTTAAAAATTAGTTTTTCCAGTCGTAGCTGCAGTCAACCTGACATTGCCGATACTCTTTTGTCTACTAATGATGCACAAAATCGGTGTCGACTTGTTTGCGACTCCAGTCTCTGTAGTCTTGAAGATGTCGCCGCGACGTCTTCTGGGTCTCCAGGGTGTCGCCTCAAAATTCAATTAAAAGATTGTGAAAAAATGCCAGGTACGTTTTTGCACTTTTTTATTACAAGTAAGCAAGGCTTTTTGCAAAGTCTTTTAATGAATTTTTGGGGCGACTCCCTGGAGACCCAGAAATTGCGGCGACATCTTCAAGACTACAGAGACTGCTGTCGCAAACTAGTCGAGACCGATTTTGTGTATCGCTAGTAGACAAAAGAGTATCGGCGATGTCAGGTTGACTGCATGTACGACTGGAAAAACTAATTTTTAAAACTTTTATATCAATTTCCACACACTTCTCCGGAGACTCAGGAGACATCTCCACGACTCTCGAGACTCAAATCGCGAACTAGTCTAGACTCATGGCCAATAAGATATGGCATTGCTCCTTGAAAACAAAAGCATGAACATTAGAGTTGTTAAACTGAAATAAAAGTGACGCACAGAATAATGAATGGCATTTTTGTAATGTATTCCTTTTCATCAAACTTGGAATGGGCCAAAAGTGACTACTCTTACAAAAGAGCCTGTGTATTCAAAACCAATGAAGCGAAACGTTTGAAATTTTCACAAGAATCGCAGTATTATGTGGGCTTTCAAAATATGCATATGGAATTGGCAATAATTCTTTCTTATTGAAGTTATTTAGCGCCCAATCAGAGGGACATTTTTTTTTTGGACACGCTGTATGTAGATAATAGATGAACAAGCGCCCTAAGCCGTCTGAGCATGCGAAAAAGTATAATCTTATTTGTGAATGTGTCCATAGGCCTACCCCAAAAGTGAAGGGCTGCAGCCCCCAGCCCTCATGCTCGGCGACCCCTACTCAAAATGTTTATTATATTGAATTACCAGTAACGACGGGCTTTTCTTTTCTTTTTTTTCTTCCGATCTCGCTTTAGATGTGACTGCTGAATCAATATGAAGGAAATGATCAGAAGCTTTCGCAACGAGGTCAGCGAACTGAGAGAAAATGTCACAAATTTGCTTCAGGTAATTAAATGAAAAATGTTGAATTCCAAATTTAATCATAACTACCAGTGGGTCAATACTCCAGCCCTGCCAAGGCCTAAATACCGCCTCACGTAGGGGAGAGTGGGGTTAGTTGGAACACGGGGTTAGTTGAAACATAGTAATTTTCTTGAACGTCTATAAATATATTTATGCAAATCGACCCTCAGGTTGTTGCTATTAGTAACTGCCATCCACCACATTTTAGACAGCACACATGCTTCAAGCCTCGTGAAGTTAGAAAGCAATGTTTGTTTTTTCACCTTCTGAGTAAATTTTGTCATTTTTACAAATGTTTTATTATCTCAGAGAAGATCATAAATTAAGTTGGCCAGTTTTTGATTATAACAAACAGTTATACCAAGCTACAAAACAAGGTTAAATATATGGCATGTTGTTGTCCCTCTTTTGTGCTGTAAGCTTACAAATGTCAAATGGGCCTCTGGGGTTAGTTGGAACATTTTGAATGGGGTTAGTTGGAACATGTACTAAGTAAATAGGTTTCAGCTGAATAAAAAATAAAAATCATATGATTCAATGAAGTGTTCCAAAATATTCCTATAAAATGTATATTGGTGCACATTGGACAATTTTATTTTTGTTTAAACAAAATATATTGCAGAATACTACTTCACAGGACTTCAGAATATCTGTATCTGAGTGGATGCTATCAAGTGTAATAAAACATGAAGTTAAAAAAAAAAATGAACACCAATCTTTAATATTTTAATTGGAACCAATAAGGCAAGTTAGCTGAACCCATGCAATAACGATGCAGGTATTTTAAATATAATTTTATATGATATAAATGCACAATGTTTCAACTTACCCCATGTCTGGGGTTAGTTGGAACACTTGACATGGACTTGTTGAAGATGGATTTTTTCCGGAACCATCACTAAGTTTAAGAATTTTATGGGGTACATTTGTAGCATACAGATATACACTCAACTTGATTGTTTATTGTTTCTTGAAATAAATCTGCTTTTGTTTTACCGCCATTTTTGTGAAAAATGTTCCATATAACCCCGCTCTCCCCTACCTGATGTCTCTTTAGTAGGCCTACTCATATTGTCCATTTTTCCTCTCCCAGGATTAATCATTCTATTAATCACGTAGTCTTATAATAATGCCCACCTGAATGAAAATATTAATCTGTCACTCCTTAGAACATTAATTTAGGCCTACCTCAATTATGTTACCAACATGATAAAAAGGATTATTTTTTTGTTCCCAAATATTCGTGATTACCATCACAAAAACTCTTTATTGGTCAATTTCCTTGAACGTATTGTAAAAATGTGTCACAAAGCACCTTTATTTAAATCAAGACTCACTTTTAGGCCTATAAATTTGGAAACTGTTTCATGGGTAGAATGCATGACACTTTATTTGATATTTGGAAAGTAGTATAAAGGCCTACGTATCAAAACAATCCTTATGCTGCAGTCACACAGACACTTACGTTTAGTTACGTATTTGTTGTTTTATCCTTATTCATCTTTATTTCTATTACTTCTTATGTTATCTTTGTTTCATTGGATGAACGAAATTATCAATATTTCCGCTGCTGATTATGATAAGAAGGCATCCGTGGGGATCCGCTGAAAAGAAAATATTTTTTGGACGCACCCGGACGTAACTGTCTGTGTGACCGCAGCATTAAACAATGGTCTACTAGATACAACTCAGATCATTTCATTTTATTTCATAACATTACATAACAAAGGGCCTTAACGTATTTTTATTTTATATTTGAATATCGATTATTGTTTTTAAGAAATTTTGATTTCTATACATGTGGAATCTAATCCTTGACATCACAGGACCATGTTGACACATTCATGGCCACTCTGGAAACGGACGATCAGGAACGTGCCCAAAACCATCTGCATCGGACCCGGCGAAGGAGTGATTCGTCATTGACCGTTAGTCCGTTGGGCTTCGCGAACGAATCCGAAGTAACTGGAACCGGTGACCTCAGCCGAGTCATCCTCGGCTACCATTCGTTCTCCCCTGCTGGTAATGCTTTGTGTTGTTATTTTTTTTCCTGTTTTCTATATTTTATTGACGCAATATACAGCATGGCAATTCAGTATCAACATAGGCCTACAAAAATACAATAAAAAGGTTGAAATAAACAAAAAGAACGATAAAATATAAGGTTAGAGTTTAAAGGAATCTGGTCATAATAAAAAAAGAATGATTCCAGACTCATCATTATAGATACTATTGAGATTGAGATTGGATTATTGTCTTGTTTTGAGTGCACTGCTTAAAAAAAATAAAAAATAAAAAATAAATAAATAAAATAAATAAATAAATAAAAGATTGATTGTTATTTTCGAAGCACGAGGATTGCCTTGTAAAAGGGTAGGCCTTTTCGAGAGCTTGTAGAATATAGGCCTCTATGAATCCTTTTGTCGATCTGATTGAAATGTTGAATTTTGCTCTCCCGTCAGGTGGAACTGTTTATACACACTGGGGGAGAGACGATTGTACCGATGGCTCGGAACTGGTTTATTCAGGTAGGTAGGCCTAAGTTGTAACGACCAGTAATGTCGCAACGACGTATAATGACACACTATGACTCTTTATTCGGGTCTGGGACTGGGACCATCCTGTGACGTCACCATCCGAAAGACATGGCATGACTCCGTCCGATCCTCATCAGATTGTATGCTGAATTTCCTTTTCCACAATGTCAGCAATTTAAATGATTTCAGTAATTTTTTCTAAAAAGGTCCATCACTGATAAAAATGGGACCTAGGTTCGAATCCCAGTCACGACTTTCGAATGATTACGTCAAATTGGTTCCAGCCGGAAATACTGCGATTTTGTGACCAGATTGTGATATTATGCGTCGTGCGACATTAACGGTCGTGACATGCCTACTGTAATGTTGCATTTTTAAAAAAATCCCAAAACCCTTCAAAACAATGGTATAATCACCAAATGAGAAGTCTCCGCGGGACTCCCTCGATAGATCGAAGTTTGCATCAGTCTCAGAGACGTCTCATCGAATGAAAAAATATAAAAGTGTTCCATTTTCCAGCAACTCATGTAACGTCGCGGAGATTAATGAACAGTCGAGTCTCTTTGACGTTTCATTCTGAAGTTGCAAACTAGTCTCGAACCCGCCTCGAGGCAGGTGAAATGCCTCCTTTGTGGCTTCGCTAATGGGGCAGTCACAATGTCATGTACGACGCACAGTATGCGCTGGGTGTGCGTTACTCATTCGTCGAGCGCGCTTAGCCAACGATGTGCATTAATTTTGTCGCGTATTTTAATACGTGCTATCTATGAATACGCTCTGTGTTCGCGTTGCTGGCAATTTTCACAAAATTTTAATGCGCCGCACAGTGGGCCAGGCGTTAGCAAAAGTGCGCCAAAAGTGGTTTCTGGTAACGTAACCAATTTTGTTTTTTTAATATTCTCAGCCAAGATAGCAACCTCTAGAACATCTCCATAAAATATTTCATCATGAAATTGAATTTTAGTTGGTTATTTTTCTTTGAAATGACCAGAAAATGACTTGTTTGTGGTACACCATGTGTAAATGACAAATTTTCGTAATTTGGGATTTTTTGCTAAATTGGTGGTTCAATATATTTTAGATTAAATTTACTTGTTTAAGAATGATCATTTTAAGCGCCCATAGAATTTAAAGACAAACGTTTAATCCATTCGGAAGTAATTTTAGACGAAACCACTAAATAATGGGGGAAAATTGCATATTTTCTCTTCATATGCATACATTTAACGATTACCGCCGATTTCCGCGTTCAAAGTACCATAGCGGTCTTTGTTATAGTCTAAGCTTTACATCAATACCACATTTAGCTGCAACCTCCTGCAACCTTCGGAGATATAACCAATTTTCTATCCGCATGTTCGCCTAATTTATCGTCAAAATCTGCACAAAGCGATAATACGCACTTATTGTGCACACACAAGTCTCACCGTAAGTGGCGTAAATATTTCAGTTGAAAGCCGAAAAACCAAAACACCCGAATAGAATGATTTTCATTAAATATTATGTGTGCTTATCGGGATGACATGTAGTCTTTAGACTGTGACCTTCCCCCCCCCCTCCCCGGCTATCAATTCCATGACCATCTGAATTTATCTTAATCTTGTTTTGAAATAGTATTATGGTATTTATTTGGGAGCTCAGCTATGTCATAATAGGTTATTATCGTTTGTTTCCAAACAATACTTTTATGTAATATATTTCATAACCGATCATTCTTAAATTATGACTTGAATTCACATATATTTTTTTTGCTACTGCGGTCAGGAGAACATGTAAGGCCTACTTTTAACACATTTTCACCATGTCTTTATTATTATACCTTCTGTCATTTTTATATTTATAGTTTGTTATTTTGTCGCGAATTTTTGTATTTTCTGGACCCCATGGAAGATCAATATTGTTATGTTGACAAAGCTGAATGGGTCGTAAAGACATTCGTGCTTTATTATAATTATGTTTATATGATAACTATATTTTTTATTATTGCGATTTGGGAAAATAAAATACATTACAATACCTTAAGTTCAATTATAGAAGGATTCGCGATATAAAAATGACAATAACTTTTCCATCTTAATCAAGAACAAACAGCCAAAGTCAAAATGTGTTTCTACTTATTTGATGAATAGGCCTACTGGTCTCATCAGGAAAACTTTATTTTTATGAAGAAAACAAAGAGACTCCCCTTGAGTTTCCTTAGTCCATAAAACCCCATTCAAGTTCCAAGTGATAGATAAATCTCTCTATAAAAGGCATTTTTCCTTGTCCAGTCAGAAAACAGTATGTTAACGACGTCAGATAATGTAGAAAATATTCTAATCATGTTCACAACGTTTCCGTGGTCTATAAACCCCATATACACCTCACTTATAAAAGTAATGTCAGTTATGTAAGTTTTACACAGAAATCAACTCTAACCAATCAGAAATCGGTATTTTAATGACGTCATAGACATTTGAAAATACTTTTATGGTGTTTCTCATGTCTCGAAACCCCTATAAGTCCCATTAATCAAAGTAAAATGAATATGCCTATGTGTTACTATTGATATTTGTCTTGTCCAATCAGAAAAGAGCATTTTAATGACGTCATAAGGATTTGAAATTGTTCTCATTGAATTCCGCGGGTCTGAAAACCATAAATGGACTTCCTTTAGGAATCTAATTATTCGTCTTCGGTGAGGAATTAATTTTGTCGCACTTTGAGTTCATTCTGGCCCACTGTGCGCCGGTCTTGCGTTATGCACACTGTGACTGCAGCATAGTAGGCCTCCATAAAAATTGACAATCTGGGAGGGCCGAGTACGTTGCATCTTTTATGTTGTCTTTGATTTGGTCTTTCATCTAAAAACTATATTATTTTGCAAAGAAGCTTATTCTTGATTTATTATGACACACAGGTATGGCAACAGGCGCCTATTACAGCCATAAGGGGGGTGGTGTCAACTATCTTTGCCTCCCCCAGGATCCGATCTACTGTGAAGTTGAGACAAGTGCCCATGGAACCCGATCCCTGCTTTATGGTGCCGAATTTGAAACAAGCACAGCTCCTGTTTTCCAGGACCTCCACGATCAGACTCCATCCTGTGCCATCTGCCGCGCCCCACCGACCCGCGTCACAAAGCTGATGATTCCTGGTCGAAACGAAGGCCCTACTCCAGAATGGCGCCTGGAGTACAAGGGGTACCTTATGTCCAGTTTGTACTCGCATACGACCAGAACCGATTTCGTCTGTATGGACGAGAATGCTACGGCAGTTGCTGGAACTATCGGAAATCAGAACGGAGCTCTGTTATACATGGTAGAGGCACGGTGCTCTTCTGGAGGAATACAATGTGGACCTTATGTGAACGGTTATGAGCTCACATGTGCAGTTTGTACCATATAGATTCTATACTACACTGGCGTAGAGCATCCCCACTAACAAAAGAAAGTGCGTCCCGCTTTACCGATGATGTTCATCAGTTCATGCCCCCACTAACAAAAGAAATTAATCCTTGTCTACGCCCGTGATATACTAGTACTTTGGATTAAAGCTATAAGCTTTTTGCATAGATTTATCTATCGAATATAATAACACCTAGTTGAATACAACGATTGTTGTCAGGTGTACGAAAAAGCTTATCAAATCTTCATTCTCAAATATAACAGTCGCCCCACATGGCCGTTTAAAGTGTTATCTCTCGTCGCAGAGACGTATCTGCAACCCAGAGACATTTCTGCAACGGAAACAAAAATTATAGATATGAACATCTTCGATATTCCCGCGACAAGTCTCTTACACGCCTCAGAGACGTCTCCGCGACTAGTCTCAAATCCGTCTCATGGCAAGTGAGGTGCATCCGTAATTTACGAAAGCATTTCAAAGAAATTTTTGTCCTGGAAATTTAGATACATTTCCACAAGGGCAACTCTTCAAAAGATTTTTTTTCTAGCGTAGGCCGCCATATGGGCTAGTTTAATGTTTAGTGATCTTTGTTTGTTTGTTTGCTTGTTTGTTTTATTTTTAATTTTATTTTGTAGCTCTGGGATAGCTGCCCTTGTCATTAATTATTTCTGTCTGGAGGAGGAATTTTTAAAAATTAAAATCATCATTAGTTTTGATAAACTTCACCATGTTTTGAATGAAATTCTCATGGTAATAACGTTTTACCTTTTGATTTTTGTTCATGTACAATTATTAGTAACCATGTATGGGCAAGGCGTTCTTCTACCTCCTTGGTGGGATTGTGAATGAGGGTGTGTCGGAGTGTGAATGTCTAGGGGATGTCCGTGTGTGAGGGTGTGTGTGTGTGTGTGTGTGTGTGTGTGTTGATGTACCTGAGTTAGTGGGCGTAATTGTGGATTTTGGTAGTTCTGATTGTGAGGATCGGTGGGTGTGTAAGAGTGTGAGTGAGTAGAATTTCATGTGTAGGTGAGTGGTGTGCTGTTGAGAAGGCCTATAGATGAGGGTGAGGGTATGCACGCGTGTGGATGGTGTGTGTCTATGAGGGTGTATTTAAAAGATTATGGGTTAGTGCATTTTGTGTAGATGAAGGTTCGGAAATGAATGGTATTCGACAGTGTAGGTGTGCATGATATCTCTAATTTGGTGTGGGTGAATTGTGTGTTGTTGAGTATAGATTAAGTTCATGTATGCATGTGGATAACATGCGTCAGTGTCGTTGTGCAAGAGTTAGGGTGTGTATAATGTTATGTGTGGGTGAGTGGTGTGTTGTTTCATATAAATGAAGTTGTTGGTGTATGAACGAATGTGTAAGGTGTGTGTAAAGGTGGGTTTGCATGTGTGTGCTTGTATCTAAGTAGGTGTTGGTTTGTTGTGAGCTGTTGAGTATAAGTGAGGTATAGTGGGTATGTGTAAGAGGATGGGTATGTCAGTGTGTGTGAGTGTGATCTTGGGTGTGGGTGAGTGGTGTTAAGTATAGATGAGGGCGTGGGTACACGAGTATGGATGACGTGTGTCAGTGTAAGTATGTGTGGGTGTTCGTGTGTCTAATTAGATGTGGGTGGGTGGTGTGATTTTTAGTAGGTCTAAAGATGAGGATGTGGGTGTGTCAGTTTGGGTGTTCATGCTTATGCGTGTATCTAATTAGGTGTGGCTGGCTAGTGTGTTGTTTGATGTAGATAGATAAGGGAGTGGGTTTGATTATGCAAGAGTATGGATGGTATACGATGTGTCAGCACGTGTCAGTGTGGATGAGTATACCAATGAGCTTCAAACACATGGAGAAACAACGTAGCTAACTCTTTTGATGGGACTGTGATGCCGCAGGGGTATATATGCCAGACATGATTTTCATTGGAATTTTCTTGCAGATTGTAGACAAAAGATTTCTGCATAACTACAGACTTACTGGCCAGTTACAAAACGTAATATGCTTTTGTAATGATAATTACTTTTCGCTGCCTCTGGTCGGATAGTATATGAGCAGACATATCGCTCACTTTCACAGGGGAAAGCAAAAATAACTGTTGCAATATTTCTCGAAATACGACTTGAAATTACTCGACTATGGCCGCATATGTGACACATAACATCGTAAATGAATATATTCCAACAGACTAATCTTAAATTTGTACTGTGGATGTTTCTGGAAATGTGTAAAATGTTGATTAAAAAATTGTCGAATTCTGAGGTATTTCATATTTTACAACTATTATCATACAATATTTCGCCCAATTTTAGGACATAATGAGGCATTGATATATATTCCGCCATGTGTTTAATATCCATGTTCTGTGATAAAATGAAATAGAAAATATTCCCAATTAGTTATTTTCAACACAAATTCATTTTCAGTCTTCCTATGAAACTAGCGGCATCAGGTCGCCACCAAAGGCTACAGTGCACCTGTGTATTCTTTTGTACTTCTTTAAGAATGGGAAGCGTCATGAATTAATTTGCATTTCGTTGTCACTCCATACTTTAAATCTCTTTGAGTATACTATGCATGAATGTGGATATGTCGGTTTGGTAAATTGCATTAGTGTGTATGTGAAAAATGCGTGTTAATGTGGACGTGAGACTACTATTTGTCATGTTTGTGCAGTGTCGATGTGGGTGTCTTTATGAGGGGTGTCTGTTCTACATGTGCGTGAGTGATGTATATTAGCCATAGTGAGTGTTTTCTCGTGGATGTGGGTGCACAGAGTAGTTGTGCGTGAGTAAGTGGGTGATATAGGGCATGTGGGTGTGTATATATACATGTATGTCAAAGTATGTGTAGGTGAGGATGTGTGTGGCGAGGGTATGTGTGTGTATGTATAATTAATGAGGGTATATGTGAGTGTGTGTCTTTGTTCGTGCACAAAAATATATTAAATCCGTAATTTGTTTATTCCTAACCCAGCCACTTGGCACAAGTGAGATTTTGCAATCTTCTGAAGATTGTCTGTTATTCAATCATGCGTGCAAAGATCCAATTGAAAAGGGTGCCAATATATGCTGAGAGGATGACTCTACCAAGACATATCATGACACCCATTGATAAATTGTAGTAATTTTCACAAAACAACTTCAAAACGATGGGCCATTTTTTTCTCTCTGTCTCACTCTGTATATTGCATAATTGAGATACGAGAGAGCATGGTAGTTATGGAAGAAAGAGAGTGGAAAGTCAAACGGAATAAGTAAAACATCCTTCTCTTACGTAATCGAATCTTATCACATCAGTTTCGAAGATAAGAGGCAATGTGTTAATGTTATTTCTGTTGTTTTTCAGTGTTCACGAACCCCTCTCCCCAACTTTTCAACTCAGCACTACCCACCTTTGGCTTCGCGACAAATACACTTTAATTAAAATGAATAAGAAATAAAAACCAGAAATCCTGAGCTCACAAATCACGGAAACACGTCCAGACATTTCCTGGACTTATTATTGTAATTAAAGTGTGTCATCACGACCCTAACCTTGTTTTGGGGGATTTCCCTATGTTTTTTCGACCACTGGCAAAAAGGAGGATGATCATGGACACTACTAGAAATGGGATGATTTTATGATTTCTTGTTCTCAATTAGTGGTGGTGCAATGGCGGATCCAGGCAGGGGCACACAACCCCTCTACTTTATAAGAATTGAGCGGACCTGTTAATAAAATTATATCAAAGAAAATTGCCATTTGCGCCATTTCTATTTCCGAATTTGCCGTTTGCGTCCCCATTGTTCCCAAATTATTTTTATTTTTCGTTACATTTCATTCATAACCATTTTGTATATTTGATATACATGAGGGTAGTAGGGCTTGCCATCCCCGGTTATTGTTTTGGAGTCAAAGGGAAGAGGAAAAAAAAAAAAAAAAAAAAAAAAAAACGAACAAAGACAAGCAAAAATGAAATTTGGGAGGTGGGGATTAGGCTATCCATAGGCTTACCGATTATCAAACAACGAAATCATAAAACCCGTTCCACTGATTTCTCCTAAAACTCTTACAGGTTTTGAAGTGATAGACAAAGGATATCCGTGAGGCCGTTTTAGGAAGAATGAGCGTTAAAAATCAGAGGTGAATACAGGCGAGATCGGGGGGGCCCGACGGGCTGGCCCCCTAGCAAAAAAAAAAAAAAAAAAAAAAAAAAAGAAAAAAAAAAAAAAAAAAAGCGAAGTAATATAGAGGAGCGGGCCGATGACTCCGATTATTTTTTTATATTTATATTTATTTATTTAATTTATTTTTTTTATTTTTATTTAAAAATTTTTTTTTTTTTTTTTTTTGTGCGTGGGAGGTGGGGGGGAGGGTTTAATCGCCGTTTCTTATCATAATCGATAGATGATTGTGATGTCAGCATGGAGCCACTATAGTTTTAACTATCAGACCTAAGGTATTTGAAGGTTCATAGCCAAGGGGGGGGGGGCAAATTGTCCCCCCTCCATAATTTTTTATTATTTGACCGATCACTTTCATATTTGGCATGACGATAAAGCAACTCAAGCTCAACAATTTGTCAACACTTTAAATTCTCAAGGTGCATCATATGGAGGGCGCTTTTTCACTTAAATAAAGAAATACATAGAAAAAATGCACAACATTGAAGTTAATATTTAAACTCCCTAAAATGTGTTTGAAGATGGAAACTGTTACAAATATGTCTACGATTTATTCCATTGTTCATCGTAGCAATTTCAAATTCAACGGTGCCAATGAGGGGCACTTTATCTTCTATAAAGAAAAATTCCACCAACAAGAAGGAGCGTTTGGTATAACGACTTGAAAATAAATAAAGTAATTGTCTTTGTACTAATTTCACTATTTACGGCATCCAAAGGAAAATGCTATATAAACGCAATAATCAATATTTCATGTGAATTTCAATTGGATAACAACAAAAATATTAGAAATGAAAAAATGAATGTATCATATAATTTTTTATTTATAAGTTTAGGCGCCATTATAATAATTAAAAGAACAAAAACAAACGAGAAAGGTTGGAATACCAGTTTGGAATGTTTTTTCAATCATTTGACTGAAGAACCTTTTATAACACCAAAATATTGTTTAAAAACTATGTATAATATAAAAATGTCAACCACATTTGATAAACTGGCTGTACATTTGTGGTTAGCCATGGCACACGAATATCATATACCAAAAGTTCAAAATGTTCGATAGCAATAAATTTTTAGGAAAGTCACCAAGTTTGGGGGGAAATGAGCGAAGCGTATAGAAATGGCGTATAAAAGTTTGGTAGGGGGGGGGGCACATTGTGCCCCCCTTGGTCTTGATAGGGTTAAAGGGATGCAGTAACATTGAATGATATTCAAATAATAATAATAATAATAATTAACATTTATATAGCGCTTTATACATATTGTTTCAAAGCGCTTTACAAAGTAAACATAAGAAATATTACATAATAAACATAAGATATAAACAAGAAACATCAATTATATGACAAAATAAATTGGCTTACTTTGTGATTATACAGAAATAATAATAATAAATAAATTAATTACAATTATGGTAACATCTTAACTAAGAATTAAAATCCATTTTATTCGATTTAGCGTATTTTGCCAACATAATTATAAACACTTAGGTCAGTCTGGTATCTCTTCAAAATTGCACGATAATTGCTTGCTTTACCTTTGAGATATCAATGATTTCATACTCAAATTTTATAAACCAACACCGGATGGTTTATAAAACCATGTGCTTTTGCACACAGCACAAAATACACCTATTTCCTGTTGTGTAGTACCCGTCTCTAGCGGCCTGGTGAGCTAGCAGCAGAGGGTACTGGTGTTCGGCTGTATGCTTGGCATTGTTTGCTACACTGTTTTAAGGAAGTAAATGACTTCCATTTGATCTGAAACTTTCAGTAGTTTGTTTTTACTGCTGGAACAATATAATTTTATTAATCTTGATCTGATTGCTCTTGTTTTTGAAAGTTACCAAATCCCTTTCCCCAGGTACCATTATGCATTCGATCAGCAATGCGCATGTCCGACGATTCCGTGTACTTGATTGGATCCAACGATTCCTGACGTCACGCCTTCGGGCAGGTTCGTGTGCACATCGGATATGGGGATACAAAATACTTTAAATGACTCAACTTCGATCGATCGTCCAAAAAACTATTTGCTAGGTTGGCTATTTCAAAGCTCAGAGTCTACATTAGTTCGACAGAGCTCATTGTTTCATCATGGC
>CALNVZ010003426.1:35852533-35878957 GCA_940671915.1 Paracentrotus lividus
TTTCAATAATGAAACATATTACTATTGGAGAAGTGATCTTCATGGCGTAATTTCATCATAATATAAATATTTTGTTAAGATTACGAAAAAAAGCAGCTAAAATAGTAGAAAAAAACTTTGATTATACCGACAATGGTATTGACATTATAAAACGCTTGAAATGGCAGGTTTTGGAAAGAAAGACGTAATTATTTCCTTGCTTGTATCATGTATAATGGTATTCATGGTCATGCTCCGATACGTTTATGTAATTCAATTGATATGGTTTTTGATAGACATCCAATGAATACAAGATTTCCTAATTCACTAAACGTTGTAATACCAAAACCCAATATTGAATTTTATAAGAGTAGTTCACGATATTCAAAAGGAAGTGTATGGAACAACTTGAATTCTGATCTGCACATTGCAAAGTCTACTGATAGTTTCAAAAAGAATTAAAAGAAAATATATTTCTCTTAAAACACTATCCGCTCTTTATAACATACCTTTTATGACAGGTTTATATTTATATTTGATATTTATCAAATGCACATGCACTTTCGTCTTTTAGATTTTTGTTGCTCAAAATACCTATATCATTTGGTTTACTATTTCTTTATCTACTGTATTTGAAATTAATTTCTGCATTATTCTATATGTTATTGGAATTTTATGTTTACAGGACCGCGTCGTGTATTATCTGAACATGTTATCATGTATAAAGATGTTGAAATAAATAAATAAATAAATAAATAATACTTTGTTACAATATAATTAGTTGTGTTTGATTTGAACAATTAAGTTAGCTCTGTTTCAATTTAAAAAATATTTTTTAAAGAAAAAGTTTGCTACAAGGAATTATAAGTATTACGCCTTACTGAGTTTTTTTTAAATAAAAAAAAGAAGATTTATAACGAGACAATTAACGAGTTATCGTGGTTAATGAGAAAGAAAAATTATGCGAAAGAAGTAATTGTAGCCATGTTCGTATAATAAGCAGCAAGAATTAATTAGTGAATGAAACAGACGTTATAGGGAGAAACTTTTAGAGAAAGTGCACGATGTATAAATTTCATTTCGTAAACACAAGAAATAAACCCTGAAGAATTTCTTCTATTAACGTAAAAAGAAATCACAAGTTCCAATATTGTCTATTCGTCGGAGCAGAAATTGTCTGACTGATAACAGAGAAAAATTAATGGAAAGAGAGAGAGAGAGACAGAGAGAAAATAATATAAAGAGGGAAACAAGAGACAGTTATACAATTTCTTGTTAATTGTCATTCACGATGTTGATTAAAACGATATAAAGGGAATGTGCAAGGGGAATGAAATCGAGCTATGAGGAAAGTGACGTAATAAATAGCTAATGACGAGAATTTTCAACAGAAATTTAAATCCAATAGCCAACTAAATGTGTTAGCTCTTCCTCTTTTTTTCCTCTTATTTTGTTCATGAATCAATAGTCATATGTTTCTATTTATTATACTAAAAAACAAGAACAAATCTTGAAGCTATATACCAGCTAGACTTTAGTGCAATTCTATTATTTTCGATCTATCTATTTATTTATCTATTTTGTTCATAATATGAGCCACGTTCTTAGTCAGATTAAAAATGACTCTCCAAGAGGTTGTAATCCATATTATAGGGGTGTTCGGATTGTACAGAGTGAGTAAAAAAAAAAAGTGTCTCATCATTTTGAAGTTGTCTTGTGAAAAGTATGAAAGTATGGGTTTCATGATAATGTCGTGGTAGAGTCATCCTCCAAGAATCCAAGAATCTGTTGGTCCCCTTTTAATTTTGATCTTTGCGTGCATGACTGAATAACAGATAATCTTCAAAAGACAGAAAATTCTCACTAGCACCAAGTGGTTTATAGGTGAGGAATAATGAAATTGAGAATGAAATGAAATTGAGAACTTATGTGCATGCACACAGACACACACACCCACACATACCCTCGTTGACACATACACAAACCACATATATACCCACACACATTCACATGCGACCCCTAGACACACACTTACACACATCCAAGCAGTTGTTAGGGAATTACTATAAGTCCCAAATATTAATGGTAAGCAAAACATCAATGCTTGATCAGAAAAGGGGAAATTTTATTCTGAATTATTTACTGTGTGTGTGGTTGCGTGTGTGATAATGTACGTGTGTGTGATGGAGGATCGGTGTGTTTGTGTATGTGTGGTGAGAGGTTGTGTGTTTATGTGTGTACACATATTCTTTCATCATTTGTTTTAATTTTCATCCGTCCACTTGGCATAGGCCTAGATTCGGCAGTCTTCTTGAGATTGTTACTCAGTCGTGCGTGCAAAGAACCAAATGAAAAGGGTACCAAAAAATGCTGGGAGGATGGCTCTACCAATTATCATGAAACCTAAGATTTAATGCTCATGCTTCACACAAGACAACTTATAATGAGACTTTTTCTTACTCACTCTGTATAGACATGCTGCCTCTATGAGGATGAGAGGGTAACAATTGAATCTTTTCACAAATAATAAGAATAATAATGGCACATTCTTTACGAATGGAGTTCCAATATATCCTTGCTACTCTTTGCTCTCGGACAATTACCCCCCGGATAATTTCCCCCAGACAATAACCCCCCCCCTCTCCGGCATCGATGTTGGAATCATTGTGAGTCTCGCCCGGTGTTGCATGTTTTCGAATTATTTTGTACTTTCTCTTTCCCTTTCTATTTTATATACTTTTTCTCTCTCTCTCTCTCTCTCTCTCTCTCTTCTACTTGCTTCTTATTTTCCTTGCTTTTACCCTCCTTATTTTTTTCTTGTTTTTCCCCCTTTTCTTCCCAATTTCCACGATTAAGTTCGGCTTTATAACTTCTAATACACTTATAACTTTTAAAAACACAAGATAATACAACACAATAAAACTTCTTATTTTACCATTTAGGGTGATAGAAATTAACGTCAAAGAAGGAAGTTAAGTAACCAAAATTCTTAATTGTAAACGAAATGAACTAATTAATACAGTGTTTTTCCAAACTCCATAAATTAGCAAATAAAGTGAAAATATAAACTAAAGCCCCAACGACAATTAAGCAAAATTAAGGTTAAATCGTAAAATCAAACGTCATAAATTACTTATTTTTCACTTTACGTGTTAATTTATAGAGTTAATTATGGCCCTTATAACCGCCCATAGAAACCATGCTTTTCAGACACGGATTTTGCAGAATCCCCCGTCAAGAATGTCGGGCCAATGAGGTTTTGTTTGATTTACACCACACTTATTTCATGTGGTTAGTGATATAAACTAATCGAGAATTGATTATTGTTAAAGACAAAAACAACGTAGTATTCTCCAAACATTAATTAATTTTTATCGAATTTTATTGTATCACATAAAATGAAATCAATATAATTAGGCCTGAAAATATGAATAAACATGATATATGGATTGGGAAGAATGAAGTATAAAGATAATTTACAACTTGTGAGGACCGTTTCGTCTGATTGTTGTTGCTCTCCTTACAGCGTTCTTACGATAAACACTATACTAAGCATTTCGTGTTTCAATATTTCGGTGTGACCATATTAAATATACAAATATCTTACTTGGTTTTTACGGCGTTCTTGGGGGGTAGTTGTCCTTGGGGTAATTGTCGGGGGGGGGGGGGTAATTATCCAGTGGTAATTGTCCGGGGAGTTATTATCCAAGGGGTAATTGTCTTGAGGTATTGTTGGAGGTAATTGTCCTCGGGAGTAATTGTCCGGGGTGTATTTGTCCGAGGGGTTATTGTCCGGGGGTAATTGTCCGGGGGTAATTGTCCGGGGGGTAATGTCCTCGGGGTATTGTATGGGGGGAATTGTATGGGGGGTAATTGTCCGGGGGTAATTGTCCGGGGGTTATGTCGGGGGTAATTGTCCGGGGTATTGTCCTCGGGAGGTAATTGTCCTCGAGGGGTAATTGCGTCGGGGGTAATTGTCCGCGGAGTTTATTATCCAGGGGGTAATTGTCTTGAGGTACTTGTCGTCGGAGGTAATTGTCCTCGGGGCAATGTCCGGGTGTATGTCGGGGGTTATTGTGGGGGGTTATTGTCCGGGTGGGGTTATTGTCGCGGTGGTATTGTCCGGGGGTAATTGTCCATCTGGGGGTAATTGTCCTGGGGGGTAATTATCCCGGGGTAATTGTCCGAGGGGTTATTGTCCGGGGGGTATTGTCAGGGGGAATTGCCGGGGGTAATTGTCCTCGGGGAGGTAATTGTCCGGAGGGGTAATTGTCCTTGGGGGTAATTGTCCGGGGGTAGTTGTCCGGGGGGTAATTGTCCGGGGGGTAGTTGTCCTGATACGGTATAAACTCTCAACCTCGACACAATTACGAATAATCCCCTATTGTAATATAATATAATGTAAATGTATTTATTAACGTAAAGGGGGGGGGGGGGGGGAGGGAACGAAATCCTGGTAACGTCAGGAAATATGTTAAACCCAATAAAAAAATAAAACAATTAAAACAGATTTTAAAAGCATCAGGATAAACGTGGAGAAATTCAAGTTTGTTTTGCACAAAAATGTTTCCTTTGATTCCTGAAATAACTTCCTGTTATTCAACTTTCAGGAAGCTGCATATGATTGATAAGATGCAGAGTATTGTTTCATACAATCGGGAAGGAAATAAATAAATAAGTAATCCTTCCTAATAAATAGTTAACATGTTGATAATGGAAGAAGCCTATTCCAGCCGTGGTTGGATCACGTTCCCTTTCTTATATTGTTTTTACCCATTCATGACATATACGTGTAATTTCATCAATTATATAATAATAAAAAAAAAAAAACCACAAGGATCCATGCAATACCACCTCTCACTCACGCACCCCCGCCCACTCAGTAAGTCACCTACCCCGACAACTACCAAATCCATTCACTGCAGCCCACTCAACACGCACACCCATCCCGGAACGCACAATTCATTTACACCCACTGACTCCACGCACTCCCACCCCTACACCAAGAAACCATACACTACCACCTCTCATAGCACCCACTCATTCACAGACACCCAACACTTCGATATCCATTCACTGCCACCTCTTCACTCACCGCACACACACATACCACACACACGACACATTCAATCCATGAACTACCACCACCATCACGCACACCCAACCCGAACATCATCCAGATCCATGTACTACACAACTGTCTCACACACCAACCCCGACACATCAAAATCCATGCACACCTACCCACTCACCCACACCCAACCCATACACATCCATACCCACACTTCAACAATAACACAACATCCACATACAACCTCTACACACACGTTCCCTATCTCATACACACCAGTACACAAATGCATACCCAAGCCCTCATATCAAACACACACACACACAACACAACACCGCCGACACTCCAGATCCATGCACACCAACCCCACTCACACCCACGCTGACACATTCAAAATTCATGCACACCCACAGCAACCAACACACGAAATCAGATCCACCCCGACACATCCATACCACACCTTCAACACAACACACACCTACAACCCCCCACACATACCCTATCTCATCCACTCCAGTACAACAATACACACCCACGCCCTCATCAAACATGCACACATACACAACGCACCACACACACACCCTCACAAACAGTTATTAGTGATTTCTACGTCCCAAACATTGGGTTCAGTTCAAGAAAAACAAACATTTAATCCTATTTCTCTTTCATTCTTTTCTCTTTGCTCAGTTTCCTCTGTTTTAACCCGTTTTCATTTAATTATTGTAAACTAGATACATGGTTGCTTCATATCATGGTTCTTATGTCATATTTCATATAAAGCCGCCTCACACTGTGCGATTTGCTGCGATGCGATTTTTGGAACAATGGCAATTTTCCTTAAATGTGACAATATTCCAACATTCAAAATTATCTTATTGAGATGCAGAAAATGTATAGGAACAATGCAAGCAAAAAGTTTTCCAATGCGATCTCGTTAATTGGGAGTAAATGTCAAATTAGCTTAAAATCGCAAGATCGCTGTGACGTCCACTGCGATTAGAAACAATTCGATTTTATACAGAGAAGGGGTTCGTAATAGCCGTGAATTACAATTTTATTATTCACAAGAATACCAATAACTTTGGACAGCATTATTTTCCTTGTTTGAATGTCCATTCAAATAATATATCATTTCTACAAAATCGCATCGCAGCAAATCGCACAGTGTGAGAGCGGCTTGTAAACAAACAATTATATATTCCATCGCATTAACCTTGTTTCCTGCATGCACTATTTTTATCCTTTAGGTGAAAAAAAATTCAAAAGGTTCGAGATCATTGTGATATTGACACTTTGAAGAAAAAAGAAATACCACAAGCCTGAAAAATACTTTATATACCAAAAAAAAAAAAAGAAAGAAGCTTAATCACAACATAGAAGTCGATTGTATAATCAGTTAGATTGTGCAAATTGCACATGTCAGCTCATAACCGTTCACATAAGGTCCACATTGTATTCCTCCTGCGGAACACCGAGCCTCTACCATATAGAACAGCGCTCCGTTCTGATTTCCAGTAGTTCCAGGCACTGCCATAGGATCCTCGTCCATACAGACAAAATCCGTTCTGGTCGTCGCAGTGTACACACTCGACATAAGGTACCCCTTGTACTCCAGGCGCCATTTTGAAGAAGGGCATTCATTGCGACCAGGGATCATAAGCTTTGTGACGCGGTTCGGTGGAGCGCGGCAGATGGCACAGGTTGGCATCTGGTCGTTGAGATTCTGGAAAACAGGAGCTGTGCTTGTTTCGAATTCGGCACCATAAAGGAGGGATCGGGTTCCATGAGCACTTGTCTCAACTTCACTGTAGATCGGCTCATGAGGGAGGCAGAGATAATTTACACTACCACCAGTGTGGGTGTAATATTCACCTGTTGCCATTCCTGTGTAAATAAAAGTAAATAATAAAAGATTAAAAAAAAAAAAAAAAAAAAAAAAAAAAAAACGATGCTTCTAAAGGATTAAGTAGCTTTCAAAAACAAGAGCACATTATATCAAGATTTATTAATATTATATTGTTCCAACAAGTAAAAACAAACTACTGAAAGTTCAGAGCAAATGAAAATCATTACACCTTAAAAACAGTTTGTAAACAAAACAATGCCAAAACATACAGTCGAATACCAGTACCCTCTCTGATAGTCCAACCAGGCGCTAGAGACGGGGGACTTTACAACAGGAAATGGGTGTGTGGAAAGCACATGGTTTTATAAACCATCCGGTTTGGTTTATAAATTTTGAGTATGAATCATTTATATCTCGAAGGCAAAGCAAGCAATTAGCTTGCAATTTTGAAGAGATACCAGATGACCTAAGTGTTTATAATTATGTTGGCAAAATAAGCTAATCGAATAAATGTGATTTGAATATCACTCAATGGTTACTGCATCCCTTTAACAGAGATAATTTACACTACCACCAGTTGTGGTGTTTAATATTCACCTGTTGCCATTTCCTGTGTAAAAAAAAATAAATAAAAGATTAAAAAACAAACAAAAAATAAAAAAAAAAACAAAACGATGCCTATCTTAACAGGATAATTTACACTACCACCAGTGTGGGAGTAATATTCACCTGTTGCTTCCTGTGTTAAAAAAAAGAAAAATAAAATATAAAAAAAAACAAACAAACAACAACAAAACAACGATGCCTATTTCTTTAACATAAACTTTAATAGACTTAAGGTGAATCTTACTTTCGGGTGGTAATTGTTTTTTCTTCTCGAAAAATAGGCTTCTGTCAATATAATATCATGCAACAAAATTGGAAAGAAATACTACATTGGTATAGTCGGACAATGGGCTAAAGATCGACATATGCGGAGAACTGTCTCCTTAAACAGTTAAAGTAGGATATCGTTCGTCTCTTACACCACTGAACAGCCAATATACACACGAACCTGAATATATAAGTTCAGAACCATTAACACATCGTGCTCTTCCCCAATGCGTGTATGACTACGCCACCTGCAACGACAGTGAAATGAAAAAAAAGAAAAGGCATTAAAAAACTGATTTTACCTTTCAAATGATATGTCTTTAAAATAGGAAACAAATTATAAATGAGATTCCATCATGTAGGAATTTTTAAAAGTAATATTCGGTCTTAATATAAAGTGGAACTTATTGTAATAAATCTCACTTCATTTCATTATTTATTTCTTAAAGGCATTTTTTTTTTATCGAGGGCTGATCTGAAGGCGTATAGAGGGCACTCATCTGGATGTCACCAGATTTCTTATAGAAACTTGAATAAAACAAACAACCAATAATCAGTCGACTTATCCAACCGATGGTTCGAATCGTAGTTCATAGTGTGGCTGAGATCAGAAGCTACAGAACCGTTGGTCAACGTGAGGGCGCTGTCGCTTTCGCCACTTCTTTTGCTTCGATGCACATGGTTCACAAGAAAATCTGTACTATCGTTGTTGTTGCCTGTTCATTTTGGAATCATCATCATTTGGAAAAATATGGTTCTGTGATGTTTTAAAGCTAGCGAAGTAAGAGTATTGTCGTGGCCTGAAAGCTTTATCGTTTTCATAGGAGAACATGCGATTGGTAAAAAAATTAAATGTGCAGTTTACGGATAGCAGGTCAATAATTTTTGAAAAGGGGTGAGTTGAGATGCAATAATTTTGGCTTTTCCTTGTTTTTCTTGTAATTGTTTTTGCACTTCAATTAGAAAGCCCCTCGAGATCTGTTCGTTGTGATGAAAATAAATATTTTGTTTAGAAATGGATCATTTACTTTTTGGGTGAGCCCGAAACATAGCTCATGATCCTAAGGTAAAACCATATTTATGACGGAGCAATTGATGACAGCATATCTTTTCATTTCCTTTCTTCTATTTCGAGGACACCTCACCCATCCCCGTAATATTATACAACCTCAGTCTGTACTTGCTTATTTAGATTTCAAATATTCTTTCTAAAAACTGTCATTATTCATTGCTCTACCTGAAGCACCGACATCATATCCCTGAAGTTCAAGTCACTCCTTCTGATAGAATTCTCATCAATCCTCCATTTGGATCTCCGCTTTCATCTAATAAGCTATGTAATGTAATGATTGAAAGAAGAGATTCCTGTATCTACTCAAACGAAAGTTCTAATGTATTACCGTATAAGAAAATTGAAAGGCATATTTCTGCATCACATCCCTCTTAGTGAGGTGGGGGGTGGGGGTGGTGGGTCAGATGTGGATCCAGATGAGGGCACCGGGGAAGTGGAAAACCACTTATTAATTATTCATGTTAAGATTTTCGACCAAGCCCAAGGTTAACCCCCAAAAGATTTGATTGTTCAAAAATCATAATTTTGGGCAGGCCCCGGGATAATGACCTCCTAGATTAATCATAGATATAAATTAAAAGAATATTTACATTCTTACTCGAATCTTAATATGGAATTTAACAAGCAACATATATTTTGCGTGCACGTTTAAAAACGTCAGTGATATACAAAGTTGCCAGGGGACTCATTTTAAATGGGGAAGGCAAGTTTTGAACCAAGTATTTCTGGTAACGTCAGCTGGAAATGTAAAAAAAGGGCCCCAAAATAATTAAGGGTTCTTGAGTATTTTTGACATTTATGAAATTGGTACATGATGAAAACTACATTGTCAAATTTTGGATATTACAACGGATAATACACGGTTCCTTATTAAGGTAAAATATTTTCTTTTTCTCCAGCAACATCAGGCCTTATGATTATTTTCACATCGCGAGATCCTGAAGATCTCAAAATTTCACCAACCATTCACTGGGTTAACTTAGAAGAAAATTTAGACCTCTTCCCGCTGAAAATAAAATAGTAATTAAAACCTAGGCTTACCCGGAGTAATTGTAGCTGAAAATACACCAGAGAAGGAAATGGTAGCAAAGAAACACACGATCAGATGCGAAGCTGCCATGATGAAACAGGGAACTCGATACTGTCGAACTAGACTCCGAGTTTGGAGCCAACATAGCAGATAGTTTTGGTAGCATCAATCGAGGTAGAGTAATATTCAAAAACATTTTAAGCCCCCCCCCCATGCACACGAACCTACCAATCGAAGGCGTGACGTCAGGAATCGTTAGGTCCAATCAAGTATACAGAATAGTCGGACATGCGCATTGCTGATCGAATGCATATGGTACCTGGCGAAATTATTGAGACTATATTGGCACCCATACTGACATGCACAATCATAGATTAGGATCAGAAGGAAATAAAAAAAGAAAGAAAAAAAATTATAAAATAAAATATATATTATGGTCGTTGGCAAGGAGTACTCATCTATATATCTAGATGTAAAATGCGAATCTATACCACCAAAAGATTTCAACTTGTCGCACTAAGTGAATTTTCACTCACGACATTCATTATATTTTGCAATATTTATTCACAACCTCTGATTTTGGCGCACATCTCCCTCGATAGCACCCCAAAGATACCCTTTGTCTAGTTTCCTCTTATACCCCCGTCACACTGAGCTCGTTCCTACTACGTCCTTGCAAATTTTGCCGAACGGGCATAGTCTGTGTGTAAACTGAGTGGACGTAAAATACTTCTACGATCTGTTACAATTTCATGGACTGCTCGGTCGATTTCCAAAAAGTGTTCAAAAAATCGGCGCCCATCTCGTCCTAAAATTTAAAGGGTGGCAACGTACACTGAAACGAGATGGACGTAACTACAAACGAAATTGCCGTACTTAAATGTTCTAAGATGTGCTAGGACGTCATACAACCGAGCATGTATATTAATTATTCAAGTTCTAAAATTAAACGTAGTGACAACGTTCCTTAAACGGGTAGAACTTACTCGAACGAGAAGGACCAGAGGCGGCGAACCAGGGCGGGGGGGACACTGGGACCCACTTTTATCCACCCTAAAAGTGCCCTTTTCATGACTAAAAAGTGTCCCCTTTTCTTCGCTAATAAATGCCATTTTATACTAAAAAGGGACCTTTTATATACAAAAAAGGCACTTTTATACAAAAAAGCCTTTATAATTGCCCTTGTTATTCACATATGTTCTTTAAACCCCAAATTTCGCTACGCGCTTCGCGCTCGCAGATACTAAATAGGGGTATAAGCACAATAACTCAATTTAAGCTATAATTTTCAACTCGCGCTTTCGAGCTCTTGAACTTATAGGGTCTATAATCACATTACTTCAATTTTTAGCTCAAATTTCAGCTTCACGCTCGCGCGCTCGCGACGTAGTAAACTAGGGTTCTATAATGCACAAAAATTCCTTAACACTCATAATTTCAATTCGACTTTCACTGATCGCGGAATTATAGGTATATAACACAATTACTTCAATTCAGCTCAAAATTTCAGCTCGCGCTTGCGCGCTCGCATATACTAATAGGTGATATATGCACAATTAACTCAAATTTTTCGGCTGAAATTTCAGCTCGCGCTTGGCGGATGCTATAGGGTCTATAATGATAATTATCTCAAAATTTCGGCTCGCCCTCTCATCCTTTTGTTTATCACAAATCAAAGAAAATTTTTCTAACACCCCTACTATCTGAATATTTTCTCTTTAGCCTCTGTGTCAATGCCCTTTTTTCAGAAAAAGTGCCCTTTTCCATCGTACCCCCACTTTCAAATTCGCTCCGCCGCCTCGAGAAGGACCGTACTACGAACATACGTTTCAATTTTTAAACGAAGGCTGTCATAATCCCGTCAACCTGAGCTAGTTCTCACTGCGTCTAGGTAGTTCTTGTGAACGGGCTCAATCTGTTTACACACGGACTGATACGTAGGTGTAGACCTTTAGAATCTGTACAACGTTTTACAATCTGTTTTACGAACTTGGCGAACGGGCCGCGAACGGAGAGAACGGAAAGGCATTCCGATTTTTTTGACATGTTCAAAAAAATCGTACTGGCTCAAGCTAAATTAACGTAGTGAAACGTTCCTTAAACGGATAGACTACTCTGAACGAGATGGACGAACTACGAATGTACCTAACTCTTAACATGCTGCGCATTAGCACTTTAGTGACCGTTTGGACTGCACGAACGGTATAGAGTGAACGAGCAGTTACTTGTTCGAACTGGATAACAACGTATTGCGGACGCATAAAGACATTTACGTACGAGAACTATTATGAACTGCCTAGCATCGTATTCAAGAAATTATTTTCAAAAGTTATATTCCAACCCGACAAAGCCCGTTCAGCATTTTTTTTTAAAAACGGGCAAAAACGGGCAAGAACGTTATAGAACGACCTCAGTGTGACGGCCCCCTTAACCATTATTCCGACACATGTAAAAAGTTTTAGAAAAAAAAATCAGTGGAACAGTTTTATGAATTTGTGGTTTTATAATTGCTATGGATAACCTCCACCTCCAAAATTTTCATTTTTGTTTGCCTTTTTTTTTTAATTTCGTCTTCCACTTTGATTCAGAAAACACACTGGGTCTGGTCATCCTACTTCTTTCACTAATGAAAAGGAAAAAGTCTTCCCTGTCGACAAAATATACAAAATGTTCGACAACACTATGGTCATAAATGAAATATAACAACATACAAAAAGACTTGAAAAATAAAAAGAATGCACACATTTTTATTGCTGAAATTGTTGCAATATACTATTGACGTGCGATCGAGGGACGTCTTAAAGCTGGTGTATAGTTTGGTAACAAAAATGGAATCGGCATAAAACCTATCAAATATAGTCTCATGTTGTCCACATTGCACTAAAAGATATGTATGAGAGATCTTGTGATATTCCTTTCATGATTTCCGGTTAATTTCAGTGTAAATGTTTGAAAGAAACATAATGTAACGGTTGTTTTAGACCTTTGCTGCAATGCCCGCTCGCCGAAGCTTACCTCATGAACGGTGCGTAGCGATCTGTGTGTATCGCCCACACAAGAGAATCCCCGTTGGTTTTCCACGTGAACGCAGGTCCCCGACTTTCCACATTTTATACTTATATTGTGAAATAAAGACTCTAAAACGAGATTTCAAGTAATATAATTTCTTTATCATAGTTTAGGATTCAATCTATATTATCATCTAACTGTGAATCCATATTAAATTGTCCCTCTCCCAAAACTATACACCAGCTTTAAACCAGTGTTCCATGATTTGTAGGGCCTACAGCACAGTGGCAAATCAAGGATTTGGAAACAAAGATGGCGCAAATAGCAAATTTGAGGGTAGAGGAGTGATAAGGGCAATTTTCTTTTATATAATTATATCATGTAGGCTTGATTCTCTTAAAGTAGAGGGGATGTGCGCCCCTACCTGGATCCGCCATAGCGACACCACTATATAATTAGGAACAAATAAAGCATAAATTCATCATCCAGTAGGAAATCCTCGAAACAAGGTTAGGGTCATGATGTGTTCTTTAATTACAATAATAAGTACAGGAAACGTCTGAATGTGTTTCCGTGATTTGTGAGCTCGGGAATTTCTGGGTTTTTTTCGTATTCATTTTAATCAAAGTGCATTTGTCACCAAGCCAAAGGTGAGTAATGCTAATTTGGCAGGGTTGAAAAGTTGGGGTGCCGGGGGGGGGGGGGGGGGGGGGGGGGGGGGGGGTCGTGAAACACCCAATAACAACAACAACAACAACAACACCAACAGCAACAACATCAGCAGCAAGAATATCACAATATCAAAAACAAAAGCGAATTTAAAAATTTGCGTCTCATCTTCGGAAATGAAATGTGATAAGATTCGATCACGGAAAAGGAAGACGTTTTTCTTCTTTCGTTTGACTTTCCACTGTCGTCCATAACTACCATGCTTTCTCGTTTGACATTGATGCAGTACAGCGTGTCTCATAAAAAATGGTAATAGCACTCTAGATATTGTATATATCTTCACACCCGTAAACTACAATTAATTTTCTACAACTGGAGGAAAATCCATGTGATATGGTCCAATAATCACAAACATATGAGCATTTTTACACTACACATCAGGAAACCTCTCCATCCAAGTTTTGTATTGAGTAGTATGTGTAGTCATTTTAAACATCTTCTTTTTAACCCATAATTTATTTTTGCTTATGAAAAGAATAAATGTAAATAACGTGAATGCAAATCAGAAAAAACACGGAATTTTTCAAAATGACATCATCGATTTAAAACAAAAATTAATTCATTTCCTTATATATACTAGAAGTTATTGTTTAGTAGGCCTATAATTTTTATGTTTGATTAAATATATCATGCCCATTTTCTAAACCTTCATTTTGAAATAAAAAGATAAGTATTGGCCCGCAATTTGTGGCCCCAAAATCTAAAAAAGGAAATAAAATAAGAGTGAATGAAGACGTAATTCGACTATGTACTTTATTCAACGTAATAATGAAACTTGGATTGAAAGGTTTTCTAATAAGTGCTGAAAGAAGGCTTTTATCTCTGTGTTCAATGGACCATATCGCATTAAATTTAAGCCAGTTGTATAAGATAATTGCTAGTTTACAATTATAAAATTATATGCAATATGAGATGGTAATTTTTAACATTATACTCATTTAGAGTGCCATTAGCATTTTTTGTGGGACACGCTGTATAGCTCATCTTCCATAGAATAAAAACAGCAGTTACTTTGAATTCGATTCCCTTTCGATCTCCTTATTACCAACTTTCTCGTATAAAATTAACGCCATGAAATCATCTTCCACTTAAGCAGCTAGCTACTTTGACTGTCTATTTCACGCTGATTATCTCCTCTATCATTCTTTTTCCTTCTCTCTAACTTTCTTTCATCACAAATTCCACACAACATTATTTTGTATTTTATGTTTCTCTCTCACGCTTTTCCTCAAATCCCCCATTTTCTCCTTCTTTTTCTCATATTTAGCATACCGGTATGTAGTCTATTTCAACAATCATTATCTGATGATCAGCTTTTTTAATTTCTGAGATAAAAAAAAACAAACACATTTCTCCAAAGTTTGTACAAGCAGCTATGGAAATAAGATTTTAAAAGATGCCATATTGCTCTCAAAGTTTTTTTTAAAAAACAGATACCAACCTGAAAAATGTTCTGATCAATAACCCAATTATCATCAAAATGAACTTTTAGAATTAGATTTTTCAACCATATACAGTGCGTCCCAAAAAAGCAACACATTTGAAATAACTACCAAATAAAAAATATATGGGCAATTCCACGGTAACTGACGTTACACACAACCAGAATTTTCTACATTCTTTGTGTTGTAGTTACATAAATAAGAATACCTGGATCTTCAAATTAATATACCTAAATAAGTTAGTGTAAAGCAAGGCGTTGTATAAAAAAATTCCACCCAAACATCATTTCCATTGAAACGCCAAGCAAAAACGTGTCGGTAACTGACGTTACAGAAAACGGACATGCAAAATCAGGGTGTTTGATCATATCTCAATATCTCATGTCCACGAGGTGTTATAATGATAAGTCTTATATGACATCATTCCTAGGTCTTTATGAACAGATTTGCAAAATAAGAAGAGATTTTCATACTTTTTGTTTATGCTGGGGAAACTTTTTTGAAGACGTGTCGGTAACTGACGTTACGTAACTGACGTTACCCTTACATCTTCCATAGACTTTACACATGTAAAATCCCAATTTTGAATCGGATCCAAATTTTGTTTTCCTGGCTTTTGAGAATTATGTGTTTGATATGATATCATACCTATGTTCTAGGCAACAGATTGGCCAAATAAGAAGTAATGTAATCTTTTTCCTATTATTTAGCTAAAACTTTAGGGGAAGGCGGGGTAAGTTGAGCCAAATTTTGGTTTTCGCATGCCGAGACTGAAATGAATGATTATTTCTAAAAAATGAGTATCGTGCATGTTAGTTTGGTTATTGGACAATATTTTGAACCTATTTTCCCTACTATCAATCTCTCTCGCTCACAAAAAAAATATTTTCATGACCTTTCTTGAAAAAGAGTGTCAATATGGCTCAACTTACCCCATTAGGCGGGGTAAGTTGAGCAGCCATGCTGGGGTTAAGTTGACCATAGGTCCAGTATGCTCATTTGCATGTCAAGCAATTTGTGTAGAAAATATGATGTCAAGATTGTAACTGAATTCAGAACTCATCATAGATATTACCTGCTCTCAGCAACACAACAAAATCAATTACATATCAATCTATTATTCCCCAAATTACCATTAGTATAGTATTAAATCATTGTTTTTATTATTATTGTAGATTTTCTGTATATTATTTCTTGTTGCAAAATTGGACATGGTCAACTCTTACCCCGTTCGTGCTGGCTACACTTACCCCACAGACTGACTGACTACATAGGAGCCTACATAAATTTACAATTGCTCGATCAATTGACAAACAGCTATGATGAGATTAAAGATCAATATAATGAACTGACAAATTTTAATCTAGTATTTCCAGATATAGGTATCATGCATGAAGGATAAAATGGCACGTTACATTTGTTCACACGATTTCACTTTTATAGATGAAATCACTACTTTTCTCTCTAACAAATTGGCATGTGCTTCTAGCTTCAAACAAAAATGGTGGGTGAGAGGTAGATACAAATGATAATCAATAGATAGCACTATTTCAAATCTGGCTCCAGCATAATTGATTTTGGGGGGGTGGCTCAACTTACCCCGTGGCTCAACTTACCCCCTGTCTCTGCAACGTGAACATGACAGTTGTACCAATACATTTCCTATATGATATTTTGTATTACATAATTAATTTGAAAATTTTATTTCTTACTACTGATACCATGCAGTAATCGAAGGGAATATGCTAAATAGTAAAATAAGATATCAGGGATATCTCTTAAATAAGTTTTTTTGAATGATTATACACGTAGGGATGTCCCACATGTATTTTTTGTGTATTGCATGTGATCTTTGGCGAGATATTGGGTTCCTTATCATTTTGTTGATTCTAATCTTTCACAGCACAACATTCTTAGGTGAATTGTGTATCAACCTTTTATGAAAATATTTAAACAAGTTTCTTTCCTCGATTCAAAACTTAATGTATGAACAGTAATTTCCTTAATAACTCATTTTGGTACAAAGTTCATGATCATAGTAAAAATGCTGAATTTCAAAGCTGGGTATTGAAATTTGTTGAAATTGCTGTTAGTCTTTGGCCTCAAAATGAAAGCCTGTCAAGTAAGAGTGTTTGTTCTGTGCTTTGTTCTATCAAAAATCTGCGTACATCTCAGCAGCTGCACAGACATATTGTAGGAGCTTTGATCATACTTTTCTTTTTTTCTTTTTTCTTCTTCATTTAGTATTATAAAAAATACAGAGAGAAGTTTTTGAATACAACCAAAAATTGGTATTTTAACATTATTCATAACATTTAAAACTTGGTTGGCTCATATTCCAATACAGAATATAAGCATGGAGTCCTAGATCACTCAATAGATAAGTTATCTGAAAGATATTAAAGTAGTTTGATGGGGCATTAGGGCCTAATGAACATGTACATGACATGCTTGTCTTTGTAACGTAGACTCTCAATCATTAAAAGAAGAAGTTACATTGACAACAGTCTTTTTTATGCGCTAGATGATTAGTTTAATCATGGTAACGTACTTAGATACATTACAGGTGTCCAAATTTGTTATTTTGTTTTCACGAAACGAATATTGCATTATGGTACTGAACCTGTTTCCATTGGTCATGGGTAACGTGCGTTTACACATAAAATCAGCTATCAAATTATTGACTTGATAGTATGTTGCGCAATATTTTCCATAGCTTTGGGTCTAAGTTGATTATGAGATGCAGCCATACATTAGAAATCTTAATTGGCATAGTTGATACTTTCTTCGTTGTGGAAAAAAATAAAAAAGTTCATGTTTTCGGTAACTGACGTTACATCCCAAATGAGGGTAATTTAAATCTCAAGTTTTTTACCAAAGTCACAGTTGAACCAAATTTTTTGAAATACAGTTTGATAAAGTGTCTTTCAAACAACTTTATCCATGTGAAAGATTATCTGATACAGAAAAGTTTTAGTTGGGAAAATGAAAATGAGTTTTTTGTAAATATACCTTTTCTATACCAAAAATCTATTGTAATACTTCGGCATTTGTTTAGAAGGTGAAAATGGCCGCCATCGGTAAAAATTTTATTGATTCTTAAAACTTCAACTCATATATTTTTTGAAAATCACAATTATTTAAATCAAATATCATTTTGAATTTCTTGCACCCTTGTCCGGATTTCTGTGGAATTGCCCATATGATTCTGAGGGATAATCTTTATATGTAGTAAAAGCTCATATCCTCAACTATCATTTGGACAAAACAAATCCAAAAATAACGCATGCTTCAGTGAGCAATGCCCACATGCCCACTTTTGTAAACGACGCAATGCAAGAAAAACAAGAAAACTTTTGTTACAACATCTATCATATCTAAGCCACCTTTTTCTTTTTTATTAAGTATATTGGTCCGTTTAACCTTTTTCGTCCTTTCCATAGAAAATGGAAAAATAATTCATTGAGCTCCTTTACTATTTATTTTGGACAAATAAGAACTAATTTTGTATAAGTGATTTTCGATACTACCAATAAGTTTAATATCGTAATTCTCCTTTAACCGCAAGGTTTTCCTTTTCCCTTATGTCTTACAACTTTTTTTTTTTTAATTCTTTGTTTAGACCAATTCATTTCTAAACTTATTTGCTTATCTTTGAAAAAATAAATATCGAGTGTCTCAACATAAGCATCCTCCCATAGCATATTTCCGATATTATTGGTTGGATTTCTATTTCCCAACCAAAGGGATTTTGTTTTCGTTTTCATTTAAATGAATTCAAGTATACGATTAGAATCTTTTATTTATATTAATTGCTGTGTTACCAGACGTAACTGTACTAACGAATAATGTTATATCATCAGCTTATGATATTGCCATTTTGTCTTATTTGGTTTGCAAGGGTTTCAATAATAAGTATGAATAATAATGCGGATAAGTGACAGCCCTGCCTTATACCTCTAAAGGGTTTTATGTCATTGGTTAACCAACCATTCACTAATATATGTACTAAGATGGGCATCATTATATATTACTTATATCCATTTCTAAACTGTCTTTGAAGCCATACATTTTGTATACCATAACTCTATCAAGACCAAGGGCGAAACTTTTATACGCCATTTCTATACGCTTTAATCATTTTCCACCTAACTTGATGACTATTTCTAAAATCTATTCACAAACATTTTGATACATATTTTGTCGGGGTATGATATTCCGTGTTGCCATGACAAACACAAATAATTGACAGCCATGTTTATCAAATTTTTTGTCATTTTTTTTATATAGATAGTCATAAACAATATTTGGGTGTAATAAATGGGGTTTATTTATTCAAATTGAATTGAAAAGACATTCCAGGCTGAATACCAATCTTTATCTTTTGTTTTTGTTTCTTTTTATATAAAAGATGGCGCCAAAACAACAGATTTTATAGAAAATACTGAAATATTATCTTTTTTCACCATTCTAATATTTTAAAAAGAGTTTATTCATTGAAATTCCCAGAATATGATTATTGCTTATTATACATTCACTTTGCATGCCTAAAAAGGGAAAATTAGTATAATACCCATTATGATTTCATTATACATTTTTAGTTAATTACCAAAATGCACTCTTTTGGTGGAATTGAATTTTCTTATTAAAGAGGATAATGCGCCCCCATTTGGTAACCTTAAACATTTTAAATGGACGAATAAACAATGGGGAATCGTAAAGCATATTTTTAACAGTTTCCATCTTGAAACCATGATTTTAGAAAGTTAAAATGATTCAATCATTTTTTTTTGCATTTTTCTGTGTATTTCTCTATTTAGGTGCATGCAAAAAGCGTTCCCATATGATGACCTGGAGAATTCTAGTTGTCCCAAGTTGTAGAGCTTGAGTTGCTCTATCGTTTATGCCAAATATGAAAGTGATCGGTCAAATAATAAAAAAAAACATTGGTCCTGTGAAAGACCAAAATACTTTGGTCTTGATAGGGTTAAACAAACATCAATTAGGTTCTATCCTAAAACGCTTTTTGAAAATCGATAAATATACTTGCACCGTCAGTCCCATTAAACGCCCTATAATTTATAGTACCTTGAATTATTCTGGCATTACAAATACCACTCCTGCCTTGATATCGCGTACTTGGTCTTCATGAATTAAATAAGTAAAAAAAAAGAAGAAAAGATTGAAGCCTGTTTGCTAGGACATTTACATGTATTTTATAATCAATATTAAATAATTGGTCGTCAATTTCCTAATTACATTTTCCTTATAATAACAAAGTTACGCCTTTATTTTTTTCTTTATTTAAGCTATCTAAAACACGATCTTGTATATGTACCCAAATTCCCTGAAAAACTCTACAGATAAACCGATACAATGCGTTTTATTGATACTCATTACGGCATTAATATCTTGTGGCATCTTGAGTTGAGAGCAGTACCTCACATTCATCAGCTTCTCTACCATTTTCAATATTCATTACATCAGGATTTCGTGTTGTGTATATTGAAGTATGAAACTTTTCTACAGATTTTATAATTTTGTTTGTATCAGTTACGACTTTCTCCCCTATCTTTATTCCTGTCATAGACTTTCCTATACTATTTCTATCCTCTAAATTAAGAACATATGAAGAATTGCTTTCGCTTTCTTCAAAATGTGTAACTCTAGACCTAACGTTTGCACCATCACATTGTTTCTTGAAGTAGGCCTACATGATAATTTTTCTCTGAACGCTTAATAATCTTCCGTTCTTCTATCTCCGAATTACCTGCACAAAGTTGTTCGCGTATATCTGTCATTTCTTTTCCAAAGAAATTGATTATTCCTTCTCAGCTTTCCTCCTTAGATTCTTAGCAAAAGATATAGTATGTTTAATTCTTAGCTTAAATAGGTCCCAAGTATAACGAGGATTAACATGATTAAGTTTTTATTTAAACTCATTATTAGTATGACTTATAATGTTTATAATACCAGCTTTATAATTGCTATTTTTAGGAGTGAGTTATTCATTTTCCAATAAGAAGAGGCACGTGTATTACGTGATGAATTTATTGTCATAGTTATTGCACAATGATCTGGACACAAATGTAATCTACAAACTCATCTGGAACAAGCCAAAAGTCTATCCTCGATCATGTTGATGACATCATTCAGACGTTTACTTCTATACGTATAGCATTTAAAAAAAGTTTTGTTTATTTTCCTCCATAATTATATCAACCATCTGAAACTTATTAACAAACTGCATACAACTGTTTGGTCCCTTGTATACCGTTTTATATCCTATCACTTCGATTCGTGGGTCATTTTACAGCGCCAGTATTGGTGTTGTTGTGTTGTAATGTGGAAGTGCGCCAGCTACGTTATATCTTTGATCGATCTCTTGGCCCCGCGTAATTGGTAATTGACTAAGAGGTGTTAAACCATGTGTGTAATATTATGGACGAAATAGGCATTAGAAAAAATAGAAATTATACAAAATGGTAAATATATCAAAAGTTACTTAGACCAATTGATAGTAGACGAAATGGAATAAGACCATGTTGGTGGTTGCGACCAAACGGCCGTTGGTCAAAGTGCTTTATACGAGGTAGCAAATTTACCTTTTTATACAAGAATGAAACGCATAGATAAAAAGTTACTTCAACCAACTGATGGTTGACGAAATGGAATAAGCCATGTGGGGTTGCGACCAAACAGCCATTTAGTCAAAGTGGTTTATACAAGGTGGCAAATTTACCTTTATATACAGTACAAGAATGAAACGCATGGATAAAAAAGTTACATGGACCAATATTGATGGTTGACAAAATGGAATAAGACAATGTGAGGGGTTGCGACTAAACGGCCATTTAGTCAAAGTGCTTTATACGGGGTGGCAAATTTACCTTATAACTATAAAGAGGACGTTGAGAAAATAGTTTCCTATCTAAGTTAGGTATCCCATGCTGCACAAGATCACCTGAGTGACACGACTTTTGCTCCGGCGACGGTTGCTCCGAGCTTTATTTCGTCTAAGATATAGGATTAGGTTAGGTTTGCAATAGGATTTTATGTTGGTTTTAGGGTGAGGTAAAGTGTTAAGTCCAGAGTTGCAATAATTGATCTGAATTCGTTTCATTATGGAACTGCACATAAAAAACAAGAACTAGTTTCCATGAGTAAAACCCGTTTGCTACTCTTGGAGGCGAGTGCTTTTATTCGTATATCACGTATTTTTACTTCAGAATCTGTGTTTCTGTTAAAAGTACACACCCGCTCTTCCAGAACATGTAAAGTTACTAAGGGATACTCAAGAAAAAAAATTATTGAGTATATATACTCAATAATTTTTTTTTTCTTGAGTATCCCTTAGTAACTTTACATGTTCAATTACGTAAAATAATTGTGCAAGTGAGTACCTCTTCAACTTGGTACGGCTTGGTGGATGATCGGGTGAAAACACTAACAATTGAGTAAAGTGAGAATTGCTGAGAAATTCTATATAGCCTGTAATTCACTAGATGAGTAAACTACGACACGTCTTCGTACGTCTCAAGTCTCGTGAAAGTCTTTGAGAGTAATTTTACTGGCTACGACAATCTTGCTAATAACGAACGTGTATTACTCTATGGGAAAGGGTATGGTGTCTTCTATATATAAAATGCGTTTCACATTTTAAACCCTAAATCAACCAGTTTCAACAGTAAAATCTGATATTTCATGATTTTGTAATACATGCAAAGGTGGTCAAACATACAAGTGAGTGCAGAGTGAATTTGAGAAGACATTCCATTCCCTTTTCCAAAATTGAGTGTTATGTTTATTATAGTTTGACAGATATTCCAGGAATTGCTTTTTTTCCCCTTTTACATGGGGTTCGGCCGCCACCCTAACAGAGCCTAAAATGATGTGTTGGTTAGGATAGAAGGGATAAGAGGGTGCAGCTGGTTGTTCCGATGGTTCATTTGTCCGAAGGTTCGATGTTAACAAGGTTCGTTTGTCCGAAACGAGAATACGGTTCGTTGTTCCAAATGTTTATTTGACCGAAGGTTCGTTCATCCGAAAGGGAAATAGGTTTCGTTTTTTCGAAGGTTCAATAGTCCGAAGGTTCACTCGTCTGAAAATGAAATAGGGTGCATTGGTCTTAAAATAAAATATGGGCCATTCGTCCGGAAAGGAACTAGGGTTCATTCGTGTACAACAAAATTATAATCCTATTTCATTTTTGGACAAATATGAACCCTGATTTCAGCTTCGGACGAAAGTACCTTCGGAAAATGAACCGTATTTCATTTTTGGATGAATGAACGTTTGGAATACTGAACCCGATTTCATTTTCTGATATACGAATTCACTTTCATTTTTGAGGAATGAACCTTCGTAATAATGCATCAAACGTTCGGGCAAACGAACCTTATTTCATTTTCGGGCAATCAAACATCCAAGTACGTGTTCAGAGAGACGAGCTGTAGCCTAACCAAGGGGATGGGATGCTCCTGGGCACGGGCCTAATCACGCATTAGTTTCTTTTTTATTAGTCAGTAGGGGCATGATCTTTTCATCACCCCCCATCACTAAAAATAAAAGTGCGTCCGTCCCGCTCTACGCCAGTGCTCCAGGAGGTAGGGGTATGTAGGGTAAGTGAGGAGAAGCATTTACTTTTGATAATACTTTAACAAAAATTTCGCTCTGATGAGGACGTGTTCCTTTTCAATATTAAGTGCATCAGGCAGAAACTTTTTTTTTGCTTAAGGGCTAGATATACATAATTACATATGAATTATCAAATTGCATTTATTTCATTACTTTTTGTATCTGCAATGTATAGCGAATAAGTTTAGCCTGAAAATTTTTAATATCATAACAAAATATATACTAAATAAAATTAAATATTATCTCTGTATAGTAGGCTACAAAATAAATTCGATAGCAGATTGGCCCCCTCCATCAATTTGGCGCCCCAAAGTTAAGCGTCAATTTGTCGCCCCTTACTCTTACCCTCTTTGTGTTTTGTAGCCACATGGCTACATAATAATTATGTAGCCATATATAGCTACAAAGCACAAAGAGGGTTAAGGTCAGTTTGCCGCCCCTTGAGCTCATGCCCTCCCTCCCCCCAGAATACGGGCATGAACGTATTGTAATAGATTCTTGTAATCAAACAATATTCTTTGATTATTCTTTTCTTTCTTTTTTTTTTGTTTTTAAGATTCCTTTATTTACTTTGTGTTATTCTTATCTTATTTTGTTTTAATTTAATTTTATTTATCTATTTATTTGTTGAGCTCCCTTCATTGCACAAGTAAATAGATGCATTGGTTTAGGGATCCGAGATCAAATTTTTCCAGAACTATTATTAACTAAAATATGAAAATTTAACTTGTTTGGGCTAATTATCCATTTTTACATCTTTGAATGCCATCAAAAAAGATTTCAGTCTGTAGGCAATTTATTACTCTTTAATATGATCCGCATTTTAAAGCAATTTGATATATCCATCAAAAGTTATCTTTAAAACATTGTTTGCATAAAAAGGGCAACAATTTTGGACGCCCCCTTGAATTTAGAGGTGATCGCAACAAATTTTGAAGAGCACACCTCTGAAATATTGTGCCCTATAACATTTCTTTCAGAATAAACAAGGTGTGCTTAGTTTGTACAGAAACAACATCAAAATCGTTAACTATCTTTTTCAGGTTTGGTTCTCCCCTTATACATTAACAACATTCGTTATGCATTACGAATTCTTTCAGGGCCATAGCTAGTCACGCATGTGAAAAAAAAAATAGCCTAACGTTCCAGGTGTGTTGGACTTTCTGAATATAAATGGCTTAGATCAATTACATACATGATAAAGGGATTAATTAGTTTTGGGAGAGATAACGCTTGGATGCTATATATTAAATACTTTTCAGGCCCGTAACTAGGAGGGGGGGGGGGTCGCGTTGGTTCGAACAGGAACCCCCCCCCCCCCGCTTGAGAGCAGGGTCCGATTGGCAAAAAATAAATAAATAAATAAATAAAAATGAAAACCCCCACTTTTGGGCAGAAATGCTGCTGATGCTTGTATAGAAATACAAAAAAGAAAGCTTAAAGCTGGTGTATAGTGTTGGGAGAAGGAAAAATTTAATTTGGATTTACAGTCAGATAATATGAAAGACTGAATCCTATAACTGTAACAAAGAAAGTTATATTACATTGAATCTCGTTTTAATGTCTTTATTTCACGATATTATAGTATAAAAAAAGATAAGTCAGGGATCCGACTCATCTTTGTGTGCACTAGGCGTTCACATAGAAAACCAATTACCCGGGGAGCAAAACCCCATATTTTGGAAGGAGCTGACATGTCGAGATATAAAAAGTAGTCCTATCTAGGATGGTTGTATGGACTATGGACCCTAACCAACATCGCTAGGGCGGACTACTCGTGAGATCAGCTGCAGAGGGTCCCTACAGGTGGGGGCGTCCAATTAGCCGCCCTTTTACAAAAATTAGCATTCTGAACAAAAATGTTGGAAGCAGAGTTTCAAATACATTGAATTTGGCATCAAATTAAAGATGATAGAATCCTACGATTTGGTACTATTTTCAATAAGAATTATATTCAGTAAAGGTAAAATTTTAAGCGTTAAACTTGATTTTGCTCATTTTTTTCAAAAAAAAATTTTATCTATTTATTGTTTTACCTCGTGTAATAATCATGTCAAGACCTAAAGCGCGTAACTTTTCAAAATGTGCCCCAATCTATGGACAAGAGTATTGTGAAAAAGAAAAGTAATACCCTTTTCAATAAAAAGATATAACGCTATAAAGTTACCTCCGCAATATACGGAAAAACGACGTTTTTGCCCCATTTATTGTGTAAACCCATACATACACGTGTAATACCCTATTGCAGTTGCGCGCATGTGTATTGCACCGGCATGATCTAACAATTATTACAGGAATATGCAAGTTTCCATAAAGGTTAATAAAGAACCTTATGTTAGAATGGATTTCTCGACTAATCTATTGTGAAGGGGAAGGGATTGGGTGCGTTCAGAACACGGGGCCAATTTTGGGCAGTAGATTTTAATATTATAATCTTATTTTTAATCAAATTAATGAAATTGTGCTTGTGCAATATATCGGTTGTTATTTAGCGATGGAAAAGGGCTGATTGCAGTCACAGTTACGTTTGTTGGTTTTGTTTTGCTAAAGGTTACACTGATAATATACATAAAGGTCGCCTGCACATGATTATCCAAACACATGAACAGTAGGCCTACATTATATAAAGTGACATGAACAATAATCCTTAACACAGTAGACAAACAAAGTTAATGAGTAAACAAAAACAATTACATACAGATAATTCACATCAACGAATAAAATTAAAAAAACATC
>CALNVZ010003426.1:35895790-35906880 GCA_940671915.1 Paracentrotus lividus
AAGTTTTGTCAATCCCCATTGAATGCCCCATTTTGTTCAATTTTTTCTCATAAACTGTGCGCCCGCCTTTTTGTTTTCCTGTCCGATCAAGCCCCCCTCAGGTCCTAAACTTAGGAAACTTGTGATCTGAGGTGTAGGGAGGACCGGGTATGGAAGGTTACACGGGTGTCAGTTATTTGTTCACGTTGTGCTAAGTTGAACAAGAGTAGGTTGCGTGCTAACTGGCATCTATATACAGCCTTACACTTATTAGCTTAGGTGTGTGAAATGAACGCCTGAAAATTGGTCCCGTATACGGGGTAGGTTGTTACAAAAAAAATGTCTTCATTAATTAAGCTGTAGTTAATTAGTGTTTACATGTTTTCAGGTTTTATGTGCCACAGGTTTTAGCCAACATAATAGGCTAAACTACAGACCCAAGATGGAGTGCGTGAGTTCTTTCATTAGAATTATCTGGCCCAAAATGTGAATTTTGTAACGTCCATACCCGGTTTCTCCTACTGTTTTAAATTGTTCTTTAAGTTAATTCTAGATATCTGGGGACAGGCTTAGGTCTCTTGTCTAGGGGAGAGGTTGAAGTAATAAACGAGATTGGTGAAAATTCGGAATATTTTATTCCATCTTAATGCTAAAAAAAAAAATTAAAAACTAAAACCAACCTTTAACCCTTAAATGTCATCATTTTCCCCTAAAATTTTATTTAGCCTTGATGACAAGGCTGTAAATAGTCATTATTGATAATACTTTATTTCTATTTATGTTTGGTTGATATTTTACAATACAATTTAGGGAAGATAAAAATTTCCATGGTGTAAAAATGAATAAAATCAATGTTGAACCCCAATCAAAATAAATTTCGACCCTTCCCCTAGACAAAAGAGTCGAGCCTGTAACCATACATATAGATTTAATTTAAAGAACAATAACAAATCTCCACCTCAGACGTGTTTCCTTCGGGTAGGACTAAGGGGGCCTTGTTGGATCGCGTGAACAAAAAAAGGCCCCAAAATTAAGAAAAAATGACGAAAATGGCTATCTTCTGGGGATGACAAACTTTTTTGAAGAAAACTTTCCTGGAAGGGTTGAGGGAACGTCCAAAATATACCCAGGATTCCAGAAAGTGAAAGCGGTGACAAACACATTCAATAAATTAAAACCGGACCAACATAATGTCGCTTGAGCCAGAAAAAATCTCAAAAATAAATTTAGGCAGCCGATTGGCTCCAAAATATTAGGCGATTTCTGTGTGACCTAATCGTTTGCAATCATTACAGCATTAGCTGGAAGAGTAATTTTGTAATGTTTTTTTTTTATCCGGAATGAAGTTAAACGATCCCTTAAAAAAAATTATTTGAAACATTTTATTTTGAAGCAAACCGGGAAAGGTTTCCAAGACACCCTTGCCGGATCAGTCGCATAACAGTCTCGACAGTCTTGGAGACGTCAGTATGACGTCTCCAAGACTGGAAACATTTGGTATAATATGAGAGTGTGACGTCCCCCGAGTCCTCTTCAGGGCTCCTTACCTTCTTACCTCACTTTCCATGAGATAAGTTTGAGACCATAGTTTGCGACTCTAAGACTCTGAAGTTGCGTAGACGTCTCAGAGACGTCTCCTGGGTCTCAACGACGTCTTACGAGTTTCAGAAAAATCCAACATAATTCAAATGAGATTTTCCGTACCGAAGACGTCTTTGCGACGTCTTAGGGTCTCGGAGATGTTTGAGAGGTATCCTCACGTGACATACCACCTCAAAATTCCCCTCTGACCAGTCTTCACAACGATTTGCCACAATGCATAGGCCTATAGGAAATTGAATGACCCATATTGTCAAACTTGAATATCCATACGCGGATTTGAATGCGTGAAACAACGCTTTAAATTTTTTTTTAAATTTTTTTAACGCTTTTTAATGGGAAATTCCAAGGTAACGGAAGGACTATCAGATAATTAAAAAGAATTAAGCAATATAGTTATACAAGAAAAGTTTTATGATTGAGTTTCAAAACAATTACAAATAGTAGAGCAAGGTGCCTTTAAAGGCTGACTTTTTTAACATACGTCCTGAACAGTAGTTAGATATGCACACTTAAGATGTCGGTAACGGAAGGACATGAAAATGGAAATGGATTTTGGGGCTGATTATTTTATCGAAAATCTGTTAAGTTCATGCATTTATTCTAATTTAAAGATATACAATTCAATCCACATAGTTCAGATATAGGGCCTACTTCAGTGTATTCGACTTTCCAATATTGATTAACGAAATACGCATTAGATAAAATGGGAATTGTATAAAATCGTAAATAGACAAAATGGTAATTATACGAACTGATTGTAGACGAAATGTAATAAGACCATTTGAGGGATGAGACCAAACGGCCATCAGTTTAAGTGGTTTATACGAGGTTGCAAACTAACCTTTTAATAAAGTACAAGAATTAAATGAAAAAAAAAAACCTTTGATCGATTCCATAACATTTGCACCGACGACAATTGCTCCGCTGAAAAAAAAAAAACTCGACTAAATTATTTTATCCCTGGACTTAAGACTTTAACTCACCCTAAACCAAGCATAAAATTATATTGCAAACCTAACCCTAACCCTATATCTTAGACCAAATAAAGCTCGGAGTAAATGTCGTGTCACTCATGTGATCTCTTGCAATATCTAACTTAGATATGAAACTATTTCACTTTATTTCTACGATAAACGTCCTTTTTATACGTTGGATTGATGTTCATTGTCAAACAATCAAAATGATTTATGTATACACCGAGTATTCTGGTCACTCTGACGGAGAACAACTGACAACGAACGTAAATCTAATGATAAAAAGTACATGAACTGCAATTAACGGGTATTAAGCAATGTCCAAATTGGCATGCTTTTCTCAAGTGGAGAACCGCATAACGGATAAACAATGCAGCCTACAATAATTATCTGGTGTTGGGTCATCCGGCCATGTGCGATATATAAACATTATTGTACCATAGCTTCCAAAACGTGAGAAATCGAAAATAATTAGATTAGGTGCAAAACAAAATTTAACGTCAATCGTATGTTAGGCCATGATGATATTGAAATCTTTTTGGTTTTTATTGGGATTTTCCCTAAAACTTTTTCATGTCGTGACTAGGATTGTTTTCCTTACATTAACAACATTCGTTGTGCATTACGATCTCTTTCATGGCCATTCTTTGTCACGCATGTGAGAAAAACATGCGTCAGCGTGGTTAGCCCGACGTTCCAGGTGTATTGGATTTCCTGCATACAGGCAACGGCGTAAATCCGTGTCGAGGGTTGGGGGATGAGCGAAATAATTTGGCCGTGATCTTGATGACATGCACAAGCACTAGGCAGTGGACACGAGAACGTTTAGCCATTTAAATACCATATAGCAGGCAGCGGAACGGTTTTTAAAGTGGGTTCACGATGAAAAGGAGCACTTTTTCACCCCCCCCCCAAAAAAAAAGGGAGGGGGCGTGAGATCAGAGGTAGATTGGTCTTAGTTTGGTATAAGTTTTGTTCTTTATTTTAAAAAAAAAAACCAGAAAATGTGTTTTCCACAACATTGAATGCGTAACAGGATATTAGCTTTGTTACAAGTCTTTTGGCTTGATCGTATGTGAAAATGCTCTAAAAAATTAGTACATTATATAAAAAAATTGACAAAAAGTTTAAAACTTCCGTTTAATTTGCAGTTAGGGTTAGTTAAAGGATTAGGATTTAGCTATTGCGTCATTTGGCAAAACAGGTCAAAATGTCTTTTTTATCCATTTTTTTTTTTGTGGTTAGGAATGGGAGTAGTTTAGACAGAGGCGTTCCCTCATTTGGGAATTTCTGATTGGACAGAGTATCAACAACCCTTTCAAAAATATGGCTTCCGCAATGTACTCGCAATCTTCTTACCTGTGCCCGTCCGTTTTCCAATGGAATAAGCTTCTCACCAATTTGTATAAATACTGTGCTTAAACCGTAACTACAAAACATCATGGTCTTTGCCAGCAGACTCGTTTAAAATAATTGCATCGCATTTCAGAATTTTTTGTTGAATACTTATCTATTTCATCAAAACGCGCCCACTCCTATACAACCATGTATTTCGTTTACCTGCTGGGACTTCTCGTTCTCTTCAACTATGCCCCGACTACTGAGGCTGGTAAATGCTTCGATACCTGGTCTAGGTGTTCAGGCTGGAGTAGCTTTGCAACTGGTTGGGTATGGCAGGGTTGCAATGAACGCTGCAAATGCCTGGGTCGCGCAGGTGGAAGCTGCCAACTGCGACCTCCGAATGCTGGTTAGCTAGTGAAGCTTATCAGTGGTGTTTTGTTATGGCAGTGGCAGTGTACCAGATTCCTGCTGGGATATTAAATAGAGATCTAACTACATAATCTCACGTCCCCTGACAAACGTAATTGAAATGAACACCGTTCATAAATGTGAATCGTCGAGTAACGTCGTTTCTTTTTTTTTTTTTTTTTAATCGTGATACAGTACCTAAAGTACTGTATGATTTAGAATAGATGAAATTACTAACACGAAGCCAACACACTGTCTAATAAACACATTTCACAAGAATTTTGCAGCTTGTTTATGTGGAGAATAAACATTGCAGACCAATCAATGACGGGAGAAGAAAAATAATACAACGTCCTAGCCGTCATTTTGGTGGACCATCCAAGATTTTGCATCAGAGCAACATTATTCAGTTTGAACTCACCTGAAGAGACTAGGATATCTCTGCTGAATGAATCGCAGTCAGATTTGTCGATCCGTACATCATTACATCGCTCACGATTGTCGTATTTTTGTGCTAACCGGCAAAATGTATCTCTGCATCACTAGCAATTAATTCGCAAAGATTTGTCGGATTCATCGAAAAGCGATGAAACTAAAACTGCTTAAAACATTCAATGTCAATTTTGTTTACTACAGTAGCCTTCATCAATAGATTTATTCGACTCTCAAATCGCTGAAAAACAACGTATTGAATTCCTCAGTCAAGTATGTGACTCTGACGTGATTTTGTGATCATATTTTACAACTTCTTCAGGATTTGGACTTATTTTGTTAAACGTATGCATCATTTACGAGATCTGTTATATGGAATGATTCATTGTTACGCTCTTCTCCTAGCCTCCATTTCAAACCTTTTGTCTCAGTCACAACTGCTCCTTCTAAAACATGATCAACGATCCTCGTGTGTTGTCTGGTACTTCAATGCCATGGATTCAGCTTGAACTGCATAAGACTGTAAACTCTTTGAACAAGTTTAGAATACATTTTAAGAATTATCTACTTTTTTTTAAAAGTTTCATTTGATAAGCTTTGAATTTATTCTCATATTTGGGATTACACAAATTTCAGCATAATATAAAAGCATATTATGATAAATAGTATAAATGTCACATATGAACAGCACGGCTATATATTCATATACTTGAAATGATTACAATAAAACCGACAAATAATCTCAAGACAAATTGAGGGTTAAAATATAATGGAGCCTGCATGATGAATTGACTTTTAGTAAGATAAGCCGATGATTTTGCTGAAGAATATGTAATTTGAAGGAAATAAGATCAAGAAAAGAACAAGATAAAATTAATTCAAAAAAGAAAAAAAAGAAAAAAGAAAGAAAGAAAGAAATGGAAATATAACTAAATGAGTTAACATTACAATGCTATATTGTTTAAATAAATAGGTACATGTATGCCATTTAAGCCATATATGTTCAATCAGTGCGTCCCAAGCAGGTGCATATTTGTTTAATAACAGTTTACACTTAAAGACATGAATAGAGGTACATTGAAGTATTACATTATTTTGGAAGATCATTCCAAAACCTGGGTCCTTCAAGTATTTTTCTCTGAGCAAAAAGTGTACGAGTACGTGAAATGTGATAAGAGTTCCATTGTCGGGTGGGATATAGTTATGGACAAGATTATTTCTTTGGAACATGGAAGTCAAAACTTCAGGCAGATCGTTTCCATGGTTTTAAAGAGTTGAAACATTAATATGCCTAAATGAAATTTGTAAGAATCGGTAAATTTTAAGATAAAAAAAAATGAAATAATGGATGTGTGTGCATAAAACCTGGATTGGTTCATTACCCTAATGATCCTCGTTTTTTGTCTTTTGAAAAACTCAACAATCCAAATTTTGTTTGCATTTCCACAAGATAGAATACTTTAATACACAAGGGATGCGATGAGAGTCAAATGTATATTTACCCAAATAAAACCCGGGAAAAATTATTTTAGCTTTATATTCAGAATACTAACGTTTTAAGAAATAAATTTACATATATATTCAATGTGACAATTTCAAGGTCAATATTATATAGACCAGGAAATTTTTAGTCAACTTGCAGTAGATTAATGAGTGAAATAACTTTTGCTATTTTCATATTATGAGGAATAATATCTGGTGTGGACAGATTTAGAATAAAGGTGAAAGGGGACAAATTTTCTTTAATTATATTTTCAAGAGAAACTTTGTGTGTTTATTGCTTCCAGGACTTTTGTTGTTTTTTTAAAAATAATTATTTACAATTGTTTTAACTTCGAATTCATGTAAGAGTAAGAAATATAGAACGATAGAACTTACACCTGTCTGTGTTTTGATTCGTTATCATTATGTCCTATGTTTCGTATCGTAAGCCAGTGTACCGATATGGATTGCTTTTGTAATGTGTATTCATGTATATATATTATGTGTGTGTGTGTGTGTGTGTGTGTGTGTTTGTGTGTGTGTATGTATGTATGTGTGGGGGTTAGTGTGTGTGTGTGTGTGTGTGTGTATTTGTGTGACAGGTAGTCTTTAGGTAGCTGGAGTCGTTCTACAAACAATATATTGGTATAGTTTCCAGTTGTCTAATGGTCAAATTGCTAATTCGTTTAATCATGTTAATAGCGAAATTGTCTAGATTGCATTTTTGCCTAAGTGTTCTCTGTATTACAAGATTTGACCAAGTGGTGTTAGACCAAATGGAAACTTATTAAACCAAATGGTACTTTGATGAACTGCTTGTAGACAAACAACTTAGTGGGATGAGACCAAACGAGCATTAGTGAAAGTGGATTTAGACCAAGTGGTAGTTTTCCGTTTATATTTGTGGTAGTCGTGTGGTACTCCTTTGATACTTGCACGTGGTATTATGGTAATGAGCTAAAGTATTTGCTTTAAGTGCCAGTAGCACCCCCTTATGATACACTTGAGAAATTTTAGTTGTACCTAGTTGGAGAGACTGACTTGCTCTATCGTCATGCCAAATATGAAAGCGATCGGTCAAATAATAAAAAAATATGGAGGGGCACAATGTGCTTCCCTGGCCCTGTGAACGATCAAATACCTAGGACTTGATAGGGTTAATAGCTGCGGGATTTTCATTAATATTTTACTCTTTCTTTTCAAAAGTGATCAGAGCTCAAAATAAAATGAACTTTTTTTTAACGATTGATTATAGAATGATTAGGTCTAGGCTCAACAAAAAGAAAACTTTAAAAAAAGTTCATTTTCTTTTGAGCTCTGATCACTATTATCAATGATAAGATCGAGTTAAAGGGATTAAGTAACTTTGTGGAGTTTTGCAACAATCACGCGTAGCTGCATGTGGGGCTTTACATACTGTCAGTGTCAAGAGGAACTGAAAGCCTAAAAAAAAAACACAAAAAAAAAAAACACAAAAAAAAAACACAAAAAACAAACAAACAAACAAACAAAACATGCTTCACAATAAATAGACTGCAGTGTTAACGTAAGTGTACATGGTAATATTCAGTCGTCAATATCTCAACAATAAATTAGGCAGCCGATTGGCTCCAAAATATTAGGCGATTTCTGTCTGACCTAAACATTTGCAATCATTACAGCATTAGCTGGTAGACTAATTTTGTAATGTTGTTTTTTAATCCTGAATGAAGTTAAGCGATACCTTTAAAAACAAAAGTTATTCAGTTGTGGATACAGGCGGGGAGCAGGGGACGCGCCCCCTCTATAATTAGAAAACCACTCATTGACTGAATGACTGTACATGTTAAAATCGGATGCCCTCATAGATTTGAATTATGTTAAATTTTCCGCAATTCATGAGACGTCGCGTCGTTGAGACCCAGGGGAATTGCGGAAAATTTAACATAATTCAAATCTATGAGATTTTAGGGCTAATTATATTTATCAAAACTCTGTTATGTTCATGCATTTATATTTTACAGATTTACAGTTCAATCCATATAGTTTCAGTTACACTTCAGTGAATTCGAATTTTTAATATTGATTAACAAAATACGCATTAGATAAGATGGGAGTTGTACAAAATCTTAAATAGACAAAAAGGTAATTAGACCAACTGATTGTAGACGAAAGGGAATAAGAGGGGTGATACCAAACGGCCATTAGTCAAAGTGGGTTAATAAGATGTGGAAAATTTACCTTATTATAAAGTACAAGAATTAAACGCATTCAGATCAGGTGTCAGGTGATCGATTCCATTACATTTTGTTCCGGCGACAATTGCTCCGCTGAAACACTCATCGAATGAGTGACTTACTTCATCACCCCTGGACTTAACACTTTAACCCACCCTAAACCAAACATAAAACTCTATTGCAAACCTGACCCTACATCTTAGACGAAACAAAGCTCGGAACACTTTTCTCGAGTTGAGAACCGCATAACAGATAACAGGAGCAGATGTCGTGTCACTCATGTGATCTCGTGCAGCATCTAACTTAGATATGAAACTATTTCTCTTAATTTCTACGGTAAACGTTCTTTTTATAGGGGAGACCGGGGATGGAAGTTACACGGGTCAGTTGTTACAGTTCTCAGTGTGCTAAGTTGGAACAAGAGAGTTTGTGCTAACTGGCATCTATATACAGCCTACACATAGCTGTGATGAACTGCCGGTCGTGAGGTTTCTCCGTTGTTTTATTAAAAAGTAAATCAACAAAAACCATTTTCTACAGTTCCAAGTGAATTTTTGACAAAATTTAAAATTTGTAATAGTTCTTACAACTTACTGAAGGCACATGATGATAGTCTGATATTGTGAATATAGTACACGTATGTCACTAATATACCCCTGAGCCATGCCCTGTAATTCTGCCTTATGGCTGTCCTACAGTTAATTTTATGTGTAAAATCACCCATGGCAGATGCGGATCCAGGATTTTCCAGAGGGGGGGGGGGCCATCTTTTAAAAAAAAAATCTTGAGAGCGGAGCGAGCAAACGAGATCGAAGCGCGAGTGTAAAACATTCCCCGACATATATAGGCATATCCTGACCTAAAACGAGGAATTTAAACAATTTCATTTTTACTTCTATGAAAACAAATTGATAATATATAATAGCAAAAAAAGAGATAAATAAATAAAAAAATTAATTGATGATCTTAAGAATGCGTTTTATTAATAAAAAAAAAACAACAAACAAACAAAGCGAGCGCGAGGCGCGAGCCGAAAATTTTTAGCTATTATTTGAGAGAATTGTGCATTACAGACCCTATTTAGTATCCGTGAGATGAAAACTTTAAGGTAAAAATTTGAATTAATTGTGCATTATATACCCTACTGAATTGGTTTCTGCGAGCGCGAAGCGCGAGCCGAAAATTTTGAGTTCGAAATTAGAGTTATTTGAGAATTTATATGGTGTAGTATCCGCGAGCGCGAGCTGAAAATTTTGAGGTAAAAATTGGAGTCATTTGTGTATTATGATTTAGTATGAGCGAGCTAATTTTGAGTTGATTTTGAGTTAATTGTGCATTATATATCCTACTGTATTGTTATCTACGAGCGCGAAGTGCGAGCCAAGAATTTTGGGTTTTAAAAGATATATGGAATAAATAAAGGGGCATTTCTAGCATAACAATTTTGTAGATAATTGTGTATCATAGACCCTTTTTAGTATTCGCGAGCGCGAAGCGCGAGCTGAAAAGTTTGAGTTAATTGTTTATTATATACCTTACTGAATTGGTATCTGCGAGCCGAAAATTTTGAGCCAAAAATTGTGCATTATGGTTTAGTATCCGCGAGCGCGAAGCGCTAGCCGAAAGTTTGGGGTTTTAAAAGATGTATAGAATAAATAAAGGCGCACTTTCTAGTATAATAAATTCTAGATAGTTGTGCATTATACCCTTCTGAATTGGAATCTGCGAGCGCGAAGCGCGAGTCGGAAATTTTGAGGTTTTAAAAGTTATATGGAATAAATAAAGGGGCATTTTCTAGTACTAGAAAACGGTTACATAGATAATTGTGTATTATAGACAATATTTAGTATCCGCCAGCGCGAAGCGCGAGCCGAAATTTTTTAGCTGAAAATGGGAGTTATGTGTGCATTATGGTTAAGCATCCGCGAGCGCGAAGCGCGAGCCAAGAATTTTGGGTTTTAAAGGATATATGGCATAAATAAAGGGGCATTTCTAGCATAACAATTTTGTAGATAATAGTGTATCATAGACCCTACTTAGTATCCGCGAGCGCGAAGCGTGAGCTGAAAAGTTTGAGTCAATTGTTTATTTTATACCCTACTGAATTAGTATCTGCGACCTGAAAATTTTTAAGGTAAAAATTGGAGTTATTATTTGTGCATTATGATTTGGTATCAGCGAGCGCGAAGCGCGAGCCGAAAATTTGGGGTTTCAAAATTTTTTAAGGTAAAAATTAGAGTTATATTTTAATATATGAGGCCGACTATTTTTCCCAGGAGGCCGAGGGCCCAGGAGGCAGAGGGTCCAAGAGGCCTCTTTTCTTTGTTAAATGTTGAAACTTTAGTTTTTCCTTATTTTTACTTTTCGTCACTAATGTATTTCTTTTTCTTTAAAAAAGGCGTTTGAGCAATTATTGCAAAATACAATATAAGAAAATTCGGCCTCGTGGGCCCTCTCCACATTAAAGGCCTTAGTTATGGTCGTTTAGAACCAAATAAAGCCTATTTCAGCTTTTTATTGCATAAAGTTGGGCGAAAATTGTACAAGCATCGGGCCTTATTCCCTTCTCTTTCTTTCTTTTTCTTCTTTTATTTATTTCCCTTTTTCCTTCTTTCTCCCTTTTTCTCCTTTTTTTTTTTTTTTTTTTTTTTTTTTT
>CALNVZ010003426.1:35907066-35940474 GCA_940671915.1 Paracentrotus lividus
ATATTTTGATATTTCTATTATTACTTTAGTCTATTCTAGAGCTCTACTTGATCTACTGTTAACGATACCAAGAAACTGAAAAGTTGAAACGAAAGTATGGTATAAGAGATTTACACATTTTTGTAACAAATTACCTCGTATGTTTACATATAGTAACAATTTACCTCGTATGGTGTAACAACTTACCCGTAACGCGGTAAGGTTGTTACAAAAAAATGTCTTCAATTAATTAAGCTGTCGTTAATTAGTGTTTACATTGTTTTCAAGTTTTATGTGCCTCGGGTTTTAGCCAACATAATAGGCTAACTACAGACCCAAAATGGAGTGTGTGAGTACTTTCATTAGAATTATCTGGCCCAAAATGTGAATTTTGTAACGTCCATCCCCGGTCTCCCCTACGTTGGATTGACGTTCATCGTCAAACGATCAAAATGATTTACGTATACATTGAGTTTTCTGGTCACTCTGACGGAGAACATCTGACGACGAACGTCAATCTAATGATAAAAGGGACATGAACTGCAGTTATAACGGGTATTAAGCAATGTCCAAATTAGCATGCTTTCTCTCAAGTGGAGAACTGCATAACGGATAAACAATGCAGCTTGTAATAATTATCTTGTGTTGGGTCATCCGGCCATGTGCGATATATTAAAATTTATTGTACCATAGCTTCCGAAACGTGAGAATAACAGGAAGGTATGAAATCGAAGATAGCACATTAGGTGCAAAACAGCTTTAATGTCAATCGTATGCAAGGGCATTCTGATATTGAAATCTTTTCGGTTTTTTATTGGATTTTCCTTAAACTTTTTAATGTCGTGACTAGGATTGGTTTCTCTTACATTAACAACATTCCTTATGCATTACGAACACTTTCAGGGCCATAGCTAGTCACGCATGTGAAAAACAGGCAATTGCACTAAAAAGTAATGTCAGCATTGTTATCCTAACGTTCCAGGTGTGTTTGGACTTTCTGAATATAAATGGCCTACATCAATTGCATACATGATGCGTTTTAAAGAGATTAATAAATAGTTTTGGGGAGAGACAGCGCTTGAATACTAAATTTATATTCTAAATACTTTGTTAGCTGGAATAAAACTGAGTACATAATTATGATCTTAGATTACTAATTTTACATTATTACACTAGTGTAAAACAAATGTGAATTCCAGTTGTCCGTTTGTACATAACATGTGTCCCACGCCCAGCCATTAGGCAAGGAGATATGGCAAGCATATTGCTGAGTTTTGACCGTTATGTCCCTTTGGGGGAAAAAAACAAAACACATTACATTTTTTTGGGGTGGGGGGGGGAGCGGGTTGAAATAATAACCTGTAAGCAGGATATAACATTATTTCCTCCTGATCATTAATCGTTTCCTTACCATCGTTTCTCCCTCTCTTCTTATTTTTTTTTTAAATGTCCTTCTTTTCCGTTCCTTTTTGTCTTGCCAAATTGTTGGATTGTTGTGTGTGTGTGTGTGGGTGGTGGGGGGGGGGAGCTGCGTCCACCCTGTCTCCATCGGCATTGGAGTGCGACATGGTCATTCGACGTAGTGGCAATTTACCGCAATTGCCGATATACAAAGCGTATTTCAAAGAATAAAGAAAAAGCACTTTTTGTGTCTAGTCTACCTCACATTTTTAAATACAATTTCTCCTCTCATACTCCTTTTCCTCTCCTTTTTCCCCCCTCACTTTCTGTATTCAATTTTCTCAAATACATGAAATAACCTTTTCTTTTTTAAATATCAAAATCTCTCTGACACTCGTCCCCCAAACCCCTTCTCATATTCCATGATAATTTGTGATATTTGTAGTATAATTCATGCATGAATCATACTTTTTGCTGTAATTCACAAAATCAAGCTCCTAGAATGCTAATTCTTTATGCAAAATTTGTCTATATGTTGTTGTTTTTAGAATTTACAATGCTTCCATTCATAATATGAATATTTACGCCAATGTTATTATTGTACTTTAAAACAATTCTGGTATTGAAATCAATTTCTTAAGTATTTTAATGTTGTATTGCTATATGAATTTATTATGTATTTTTTTTTCGGCAAAAGTTATTGCAGAACCTTTGTGAAGCATGATTATGCTAAAATAAATCAACTTCGGCCAATGAAACTGAAAATAATAATAATTATTATTGTAATGGAGAAAACTTCATTTGCGTTGATTTTGTACACAAAATAATTTGTTTGAGCAATTTTCGGTCTGACAAGCATGTATAAAAGGTGTAGCGTCATAATGGTAGGCCCTATGGCAGGTTTTTCAATAACAGTTTTTAAAGATGCGTGAGACTTGAAAGCAATAAGACAGTATGCAGCAAGTTAACAAAATTTAACACAGTGGAATGATCATGGTAAATGTTGAGGGGGGGGGGGGGGGGTGCCCCAGTCTTATTTAGAGGTAGAGTCTCTTTATATACAGAGTAGCGACAACTCATGATTTGAACGCCATGTTGGGGCCAGTATTCTATTGAGGTTCCATGCGCCACTGCATTTTGTCAATGTCCCGCCATTTTGGGGACAGAAAATTTACCTAAATTGAATGTGTCATGTCGCAACTCTCTATATGAAGGAACTCTATTTAGAGATAATCGAAGGAACTCTATTTAGAGGTAATCGTTATTTCTCTCTCATTCTTCTCTCTTTGTTTGATTTCACCTTTTTTTATTAATTTTTTTCTTAATGATTGTACAGTAGACACATGGCTGCTTCTTATCATTCTTATTTCATATTTCATATGAATACATATAATCATATCTTATATTCTATCACATGAGAGTAAAATTACTATATAATAAATATTGCAATTCATATCAATTCGAGCTGCTCTATTTCAGTACTATCTTTTCCTCTTCGTAATCATTTCACAATCTTGATAAGTATCAAATCACACAACTTTGATTTCTGAAAAAATGTTCCAACATGATTTTAAGGTTTTGGTACAGTTCCTTGTAACTAAAAAGTTCTCCTCATGATTTATTTCCGAAGTGTTTTCAAGCATCATGTCCTTTCTTTGTTCTTCCTTTTCTGTCAATCTACGGACTTCATACGTACTTGAAATGCTTGCTTGAAAATCCTTCTTGAGTATATAGAAAACATTTTAAATGTTTGTGACCCTTTTTCTTGTGCTAGACTTATTCGAAAGCAATGTTATATGTCTTCAATATCTTTGGAATATTTTCACTTCCCTGATGTTTCGGTTCATTTGTTATCATTGCTAGCATTGAAACACCAACAAGCTTTACCTATAAAGACCTCTTCAATATTAACCCTAGTTTCTTGCATGCACTATTTTGATCCACTTGGTGGAAATATTCAAAAGGTTTAAGATCATTGCGTTTGTTATGCAAACTGCAATAGTTGTATTGCAGTGTTGCAGTAATGCATGCTTGCAGTGTTCTTGGAAAGTGATTGATTAAACATTGACCCTTGGAGTAAAGTCTGTAACGGCTCCGTCCAGGGGCTCCGGCGTCTGCTCCGCCCTTGAACCTGTGACCTTCTCCTTGGACATGGAGAGGCCGAGATTAGGCAGGAAGTTTTTGGGTTTTGGCTTGGGTGCTGGTGAAGGAGGAGGGGGAGGGGAGGACCGAGGACGAGGAGCAGGAGGAGGGATGGAGGCAGGTTGGGGTGGGGGCTTGGTTGCCTTCTCCACCTCAATGTTGCTAGGGTTGTGGTCCTCTTCATCCTTGGTGTGCCGACTGCCCTTGCGTGAGAGCATAGTCTTGGAGTTCTTTTCCCGGAGCTCTGCAGCGTGCATCAGGCACATGTTGGAACTCATCTCGGTGATGGATACCTGTTTGTAATGGGAGAAGAAAAGAAGAATAATTATAATAACAAAATACAAAAATAACAGTAAAATCTTGAAAATCTTGGAAACAACCCTAGATTAAGCCAGGCTGCTCAAGAGCTTTAATAGTGCATTGAATTATTTCATATCATGTACGAGGATCAACAGTGGCAATCTTGTCAATTGAGATAAGTGATAAGGGGCAGCGGAGCCTTTTTGAAAGTGGGGGCTGAACAGTCTAAAAATTGCATGTTTATGGTTGGTCTGGCATTTTTGAACACGTATACTCAAAAGGCGGGGGGAGGGGGTGGGGGGCTGGGGGTTAAGCTCTGTGCCCCTGGTGTTAATGTCATTGACATAGAAAAAGGCTTTGCTATTTCAGCTACTGCCATTTCACCAGATTCGGTGTTTCATTGATTCTTCACAGGAAGAAATTATCACAAAGTCAAATTGTGAACCGCCCACTCCGAACCACCAATAAGTTGTTATATGTTTCCTCAAACTCAAGGTTTCAAGCTTTCAAATGATATCAAACACTTGTTGTTTATTAAAGTTAACCAAGTGGAATATCATGTTAGATTAGACCTACAGCTTGGGCAAGATTATCAGATAAAGCTCTTTTCCATAAGGGTTTCTCCTCTGTTGTCATTGCAGCCCATTCTTGCTTCAAGAATTCAAAAAGTTCTCTCTTGTTGACTGGCTTCTGTTCCTGCATCCTTTCTTTGATTTCACTTCAAAGATTCAAAATGCTGAAACCCTTATGAAAAAAAAACTTGGTCTAATAATCCCCTGAGATGTATGCGTTAGTGATATCCAAGGCAGAGAAACCTGCTACTAGTGCTAGTTGCTCTAGCGTTCTTTCACTGACTTATTGGTGATTTTGAGCCATCAGGTTTCGATTGCCCTCATAGTTTTCATAGATAAACGACAATAGAACTTACGAGAGATCCTTTGCTCTCCACATCTAGTCTGCCGTCCAAGACAGGCCCGGTGTAATCAGCGTGGCGCACCACGAATAGGCGCGGTTCGGCTGCGGTGTTGTACTGGAATGTGAGCTTGTGAATGGAGCGTGAAATAAGGCAAGGGCTCCTGATCTCGTCACGAGTGTGAGCGTTGTAAGCCATACCCTAAAAGTCAAGATCAAATCACTGTTATAACCTCTATCATTTTATTGGCAACAGTGATATTGGAATGATTTAATGCTTCAATTGGAATGATAATTACCCACATACTCAAATTTTTTCATTAAAAATCAGAACAATAGTTTTGAAGAAAAAAAATCAATATTCAACCAAATATTACTGGCTTGAATTTTTCTAATTAGACTTTTACTTAAAAGAAAAGGGCTATAGAAACCAGGGTATAGATCAGGGAATAATTTTCCTGGTATCGCATAGCAATTTGCTATGCATTTTTGTGTGATTGCTACACAAAATTTATTTTGTGTAGCAACTTTTTTACATAGGATTGTACATACTTTGTTGGAAGTACTTCTCCCCATCAATCAAAACTGCTAATCAAATTTGAAAAGTAAAATTATTCCCTGTAGATGTAGTCATTAATTCAAAACAAAATAGAATTTGTGTATTGCATCAAGGTATCATTTCCCAAAACCTTTTGTTACCCATTGTTATCCACAAAGGATTTAGGCAATGAAAGGACTGCATAGTTACATTCATCATGATTTTTTTTATAATTGCTTAATGATGGCAGAAGCTCATTAACATATTGCTGTAATCTAACCTTCCCCCCAAATATTGTATATTTGTAAAGAATGGATTACAATAGATTACAAGATAAAATGAGTGTTTCCATAACCTGACATTGAAACTTTAACTTAAACCTAACCCTAATCATAACCCTCATCATGGGTTTAGAATTTCATTCATGGAAAGATCGTGGTAAAAGGGAGCAACTTACATTGATAAGGATGACGTCTTCCATTGTGACATCGATGTTGAATTGATAACGCATTTCTGCTAGGTCAGGCAAGTAACCACGCTCTAGATGAAGTTTCACTTTCTCCTGCGTCCAGCCCTGACAAGAAAATTGATAAATTCAATGGTGGCTATGTTGATAAATAATTAGAGAATACTGGATGACCTTCAGCGGGTTACATAGAAATGCTGTAAGAGCTGAAGAAAAATATTGGATGAGTCAGAGACTTTACAGGATCCTACAGGATCCTGATATGCACATAATATTAATCAGATTGAGGCAGTAGCGGACGCAGACCGGAGTCACACAATGAACTTACCGGGCCCATGCGTAAACATAATAGAGCCGATTTTGTCCCCAGACAATTGGGCCCCCAAAATGCATTCAATTCGATTTTCTTGGATCCGCGCCTGTGAGGACCTATATGGTCATAAATATCTTCATGATAAGATCATATTTTGGAAAACCTTTCCATTGTTGGCTGTTTATTTATCCTTCTGAATATGAAAAACAACAATTTAAAAAATGATGACTGCATAAAATTACTTAATCCCTTTAACATCGTCTTTGGACTAACCTGGTAAGCCATCTGTTCCATGATAAGCGGGGTTGCAACTCGGATGGCCACCACACGCCACAGGCGATACTCCAGCGATGGTGAGAGGGTGAAGGTATTGATCGCCAAGTTCATATCTTCAGCAGAAATGAAGTAAACCTATCAAAAGACAAAAATTACTTAGTTAAATGGTATAAATGCATGTAATACTAAAATCAAATGATTTATCAATTTCAATTACAAACAATCTCAAGCTTCAGTAATGAAATTGCAGATTGAGATTCTTTGATACCTGGATGAGATTCTTCCTGAGATGTTTTATCACTTTGCATATTGAAAGCAAATTGGTGGTCAATCCCCAACACTAATTGAATGCTTAACTCAGCCCTGGACTACACTGTAGATCTAACCCTAAACCTAAAATAAAATGAACCTTATCACAACCCTAAATCTTAATTGTTGCCAGAGCATCTATCGGTTTTCTGTATTTTCTAATATTCATTTGTTCTTTATCAGCTATTCCAATTGTTATATCACAACAAAGTGTGGTAGTTTTTTAAAATTCAGTGTTAATTTTGGGTGATTTTTGTATGAAATCCTTCTCTGTCATTGGAGAAACTAAAGAGTATTGATGACTGCGGTAACCTACCTGGACAGTTGTCTCACAGACAACCGTTGCATTACGAGGCTTGTTGGTGAGAACTCCCATCTCCCCAATGACGTTGCCCACTGTTAGGTAATCCTCAAAGACCTCATTCTCATCAATACCAATACCGGCGTTGACTGGAGGATTGTCGTGGTCCAGGAAAGCAGAACAGCCAAAGAGCTAGAGACGGAGAGGTGTGAGGGAAGGAGAGGAGAGGAGGAGTTAAAGTACATAGAGCTCTTATAATTCATTCCAAAACAAAGATACATGTACATGTATATCCTACGTCTTGTGATCTGGTGACATTTGTGATTGATCGCTGGCAGAGCTGACTGTAAGGAAATCGTGGTCCAGGAAAGCAGACAGCCAAATAGCTGGAGACAGAGACGTATATGGGGGCAAGATGAGGAGAGGAGAGATATCAGTATAGCGATTACATTAAGTAATTTAAGAGCTAGAGGTAGAGAATAGCTGTTTTAATTCCTTTATAGAACTACGATATTGCCTTTGTCTAGATATTTTACTTTGGTGACATCATGTGATCAGTGCCGGAGCTGACTAGCTGTGGGATTATTATGGTCCAGGAAAATCGATAGCCATAAAGACAAAAGAGAACGAGGGAAGGAGAGGAGAAAAGAGGAGATTTAACATGTACATGTAGAGCTGTTTAAGTTCCTTTAGAAATATTGATATTTTCTTGTGATATATTGAAACATGTGATTGATGCAGGAGCTGACGAGAGGCTTATCGTGGTCTAGGATGGTTCAACAGCCAGAGATATAAAGAATTGGGAAGGAGAGAAAAAGGAGGAGATTTGACAGGTACACGCTGAGCTGTTTTAAATCCTTTAGAAACAATGATATTGCCTATTCGATTACAGAGCTTACTGGCGCGCGGAGGGTTATTATAATTTCTCTTGATATAGTTTATAAACGCCTATTAATGTACGAACGAAAAAAGACGCCAGTATTGCCAATTTGAAGAAGAAACAGTGATCAAGTACTCCTTACCTTGACGAGTCCTGATACAATGAGGAAGAGCCCATCGGATGGGTCACCTTCTCTTACGATCACTTCACCATAGTCAAAGTGAAGGAGACTAGCACGGGCCTGGTAGAAAAATGAACAAAACAAAGAAATTACTTTTCAAATCTTCTTCATCACAATACATGGAAATAAGTAATTGCTTACAGGGTGAAGGAATCATTTCTTTGTTGGTGCTAAATAACTTTATTGCTCATAAACAAAGAGGAAAAAAGGAAGAAATAAACAAAACTCCCAAAACGTCATAAGAAAGAAGGATCTTACTTTGATGAAGTTGATGAGCTTCTCATCTCCGGATAGCCAGGAAACATTCTTGAGAAGATTCTCTGGAGGAGGTGGAGGAATACTGGAAGGAGCATTCATCAATCTCTTCATCTTAATCTCAACCGTCTAAATATCAAACAAAAAACACAAATAAACTTCAGACTGTTTAGAGTATGGGGTCGTTTCTTATTTACAGTACTTAGAATTAGGGGGTTGTGTAATGTCAACCCATGAGGCGATCAGCCACCAGCTTGATCTATCTTTACCTAGTTCTTTGAGATCTCTCCACTTCATAAGGTTGCCTTTCGCATCCTGTTGACTGGTCTATTGACAGTTCAATATAGTTTCACAAAGAGTTAGATGTGGTTAATCTTACACTTAAATTCCTAATTGTATGCGTAGTATAATATATTACAATTTGAGGTGATAGGACTTAAAATATTCTGTATGAAAATTGTTCTCAACTGCCTACAGAATGGCATGAGCATTCAGACCATAACGCCTGCTATAACAAACACTTTCATACTAGCAACCAAAGTGGGTTGAGAGCGGACAAAGAGCTATGACTTCAAAACCATAGTATGAACAGCATCCGCATCAGGCTGTAGACGTCAGATCAATGCCATTAAATGTACACTGATTCTGGTCCGTATCGTATTCCTTGGTCTAATCTCAACCCACTATGAACTGGAATGAGAATACGGTGAACTTACCCTCTCTAGTTTGTGAGCCTCCATCTCATCGAGCAAGCCCGCCCCCTGAAGTTCATGAATGGTCTCACGTGAGTGGTTGAGGACTGTTCGGATGGACTGGCGAGTCTTGACCGACACGGCGATGCCTGGGTGGTCTCGCTGTAGAAGACCTACAGACATCCAAAGAAAATTTAAACAATATTGAAAGTTTCATGGCATTAAAATCCATTCACTTGTGAAAGACAAATTAAGTTGAAAATCAACTGTACAATCAAAACAAACAATTTTCTCTTGCTGGTCATCGATGATTTAAAAAAAAAACAACAAAAACAAACAAACAAAAAGAGTAATGCAAATCATCCAGTAAAGTTTCTTGTTCTCGATTTTGACTTTAGTCCTATTTATCCTTATTGAAAGATCCTTTGAACAGAAAATCAAGCCAAGACACTTGCATGCTTACCTCCAAGAATTTCATTGTTTTCTTAGAAGTCAGGTAAAATAAGAACTCTGAACTCTCTTTTTCCTCCAAGTCCTCCAGCACCCATCCATTAAAGTGATATGGTCAGTTGTAAGAGTAATGCATAGCTTTTGTACTGAGATACCACATGGCATTTCTATCAAAATTTATAGGGGGATGGGAGGGAGTTATTCGATGGATGATCGTAAATTATCATTATGTTTTTTGGATGTAACGAGATAAAAATTATATTTAAAAAAAACAAGGAGAAATGTGAAGCATTAATGTGAATTTTAAAAGGAACAAAAAGGGAATCTGTACAAAGTCCGTTGCTGGTTGATAGAGTAGGCAGGTTATATGATGGCCGTTTAAGTGAGGAAGAACTGTAACAAATAAAAACACAAAAGCAATTAAACTCATGACCGTACCTAATTCCTTGACCACCTGAAGTCGTCCTGTTTCTGAGATGTGCTTGAGTTCTCGCAGGATCTTCTTGTTGTCCACCATGTGGTCGATGATCTTGCCCACCTCCTCTTCACCAATGATGAAACCCTTGCCGACGTCGTATCCGAGGCTGAGCTGGTTGTTGATGCGTCCGTTGACCACAGCGATCAACCGAGGAATCAAGGCCTAAGTGTACAAATGTATTGGTCATTGATTGCTAAATAAACCAGCTGATTTATTTTTTACTTTTTTACAAAACTTAACCATAATTTTTTCCTTCTGTTTATCGTCCATCTCTTTTATTTTCAAACTAAATAATGAGTTCATCTCTGTATCTACATGATATAGATTCACCTTATTGCCATATCTATGTGGAGTTAAAACTTAAAATTCAAAGATGATTAATCAGAGTACTATTCTATTACAAAAACTTCTGAAATTTTTGAAACATACTCCTTCTTTACAGATTTTTATTACCTTCATAATATATGTAAGATTTTTCTTTTAGCTGTATTGTTTCAATTATTTAGTAATATTTTGTTTTACTAATATAGTGTGCCAACCTCTTCCCCTTTACTTTTATTTTTAAATTCTTTCTTCAACATGCAATCAAATTCTACCAAAAGCTTTCATCTTCAAGGTAATTGTCCTGATTGTGCCAAAAAGAATATTGTCACAATCTTGTTTTCCAACCAGATGAAACTCTTCAGTGTGTCCAAATAAAAACTATACACTTTTGAAATGGCTACACATCGCTATACATATAAACCTTTCCATATCATTTTTATTTGGCAGTCATTTCAAAAGTTAAATAGTTGAATTGTTGGATGCATTGTATAGTTAGCCCTGTACCTTTGTAAGCCTGAGCATCCTCAAGCCTCTGAGGAGACGGAAGAGCTTCACGACCTTGAGAGAGGAGACATTGAAGGTTATGGAACCTTTTATGAGGGTCTCTGCGATGATGATGTCGACCAGGGCTACGACCAGGATGAAGGCATCAAACTTGTTCCAGTGGCTCTTGAAGTAGTGACGGCCCAATCCAAGAATCTGAAGGAAAAAAAATTTGAAGAGTGTTGTTAATTTGGGTCTTCACACTGTGTTTTCTAGAAGCTTATCTTCCTACCTTCTATGCTTTTACTCTTCCTCTTGTTTTTCATTCCATATCTATACCCTCTTCCCTCGCAAGGTATTCCCTTCCTCTCTTGATCTATCGACCTGTTTCTCTTTTAATATTTTTTCTATCTTTTCATTAATTTTTCTTATTTTATCATACAAAGTATATGGATATTTATGTACCATAATGTTTAAGGGCCTACCCCACGCTGTGTGATTTTGCGGTGATGCGATTTTGAAACAAATAGCAGTTTGCATTGATTGTTACATTTGAAACATGTAGAATTATCTTATGTGAGGTTTGAAATATGTAAAGGAACAATGGAATCAACATTTTTAATTAGGATTAAGAGTCAAATTAGCTTCAAATCACAAGATTGCCTCATATGGAAACAATTCAATTTTATACACAGAAGGGGGTTTGCAATAGCTGTGAATATTAATTACAGTATTCATTTGAGAACTTTACTCAGAACTTTGTACAGGATGATTTTTCAATGTTTAAATGTTCATTCCACATAATATATTATTTTCTTCCAAAATTCCATCACAGCAGATTGCACAATGCGAGGCGGGCTTATAGCGAGCATTAATTATCTTCAGACTCACTTTGACTAGAGCTTCTATGGCATAGATCACAAAGAAGACAAAGTTGGACAGTCGGAGTGCATCGTCAATCTTGGCGAGGGTGGAAGGCTCCGTGCTCATGGTGGCGCCTGGTGCCGCCGTGGTCGACACAGCGGCGATCTTATCCTGAATGACAAACTCCATGATGATGGGCACGATGTTGAGGATGATGGCGATGTTGATGGTGACTTCAAAGGAGATGTGATGGCAGAGCTTGTACATGAGCTTGCCCAGCTTGTACTTCGGCATAGGGATAGCTGCATCCTTCTTATCACTGATCAAGTCTTCAAGTTTACGTTTCTACAAATAAACATTCAAGGAAATTTTCACCAAAATTTTGAATTGTTACAGTCAAGATTTAGATAGGGAATTTGCGCCTCACAGGCTGTATCTCTTTTTCTGCTTGATTAAGGATATTTTGCTTGCAACTACTTTCTCTGCTATTACATTTGTAGTTGAACACATTTTTCTTATTTTACAATGTGCCTCAGAATACTTTTTCTAGATACATAGCCTATATAAATACATTAATATTATTGGCACGTATTCACAAAGATCTCCTAAAGTAGAAAAATATGTCAACGTTGTTATGTTCCTTACACATTTACTGGGTTCTGGAAACATACTTAAATGGTTAGGAAACTTGTATACTTATCATTCCCAGGCACTTTTTTTTTGGTACCAAAAATTCTGATAAATTGAAAATCTACTGTTCCGGATTATGTCACATTTTGCTACCCATAGTTAAACCACAGATTTAAGCTAGGCTAAGTTTAGGACACCTTTGAGAATACGGGCCATCATTATTATTATCATTTAATGTGTTGTACAAAACTCACCAGCCAAGGATAGATTCCTTTGACCTGCCAAGACTTCTTGAGTTCATCCACCGAGATAAACTGGTCCTTCTGGTCTGCCGCTACCTCCGTATACTGCACCAGGAGACGGACTGCCTCCCTGGCAAGCATCCCATGCTCAAACTGCTTCCAGTAACTGATCTAAGTTGGTTGGAAGAACAAGATATTATATTATACAACATCATATGATGATAATGATGATATCAGGTTTAATTGTAGTATACTGCACCAAGAGACGAACTGCCTCCCTGGCGGGCATCCTATGGTCAGACTGTATCCAGTATGTAGCTGATCTACGATTGGTTTGAAATAAAGATATACAACATTATGATGATTCCAGGTAAGCATGGTATACTGCACTAAGAGACAAACTGCCTCCCTGGCGAGCATGACATGATTGAACTGCTTCCAGTAGCTCATCTATGTTTGGTTGAAAGAATAAGAAACATACAACATTTAGCTATACACGGCAATAACAAGAAAGTGTGGTATACTGCATCAAGGGACGCTCCGCAATCCAAATGCTTAAACTACTGCCAGTTCATGCAAGAACAAGACATTCAGATGTTAATACAACACATATCTATTAACCAATACAGGGTACAGCAGACCTAACAATTTTCTGGTTGCACAACTGACATGCTTTGGATCTAAAGTAACTTAAAGTCGTGTGACTGAAAATCATAAAGTATGGAGAGGCCTTAAACCCATGTATAAACCTTAATTACAAGCTTGTCTTCACATACCTTTTCAGCCTTGAGCATTCTGAGTCGAGCTTCTTCCATCATATCTGCAAACTCTTTGTGAGTCGGTTCATTGGGCACCATAGCCTTACAGCCTGGACAGACGCTCTTTCTCTCACCAAGGGTCAACTCATCTAGGGGTGCGTTCTGTTAAAAAAGAGGGAATAATTCAGTATAACCTCCTAAATTTGGCAACGATTCAATTTTTCCAACACACATTACTTTTTTTTTTATTAAAGGGGAATCAAACCAAATGATATCAATCTTAAGAAAAAGAGTTAAGTGATAGGAGCAATTAAAAAAAAAAAGTTTCATCATACTTGGTGATTAAATACGAGAGTCATGGAAGTTTGGAAAGTCTTTTATTTTCTACAGAGATCCTAAAATTGGCAAAGTTGTTTCAATAAGGCAGACAACTGACTAATGGGAAATGTAATTACTAGGACTCTGCCAGAACTTCGTTCAATTGAGACGAAAACTGAAAAGAGAATGAAATATATCATATCAGCAGTTTATATTCCTTTTATCCCACCTCATCATCCTGTATGGTGCTATATGGGTCGTTGATCTCGCAGGCGTCTGTCGCGATGTCCCAGTCGGCGTCGGCGAGGAATCGGTCAGCCTTGAGCATATTGAATGTTCGGTTCTGACCCTCGTGAATACGTCTCACTGCGCCAGCCATAGCAAGCCGCTTAGGTATGGAGATGTCGCTCATGCCTGTTTTAGAAGTTAGGTTTGAAGTCTATGTTATGAAAATTTATTTGATGTTTATTCATTACCATATAAAATGAAAGTTTAAATCATTTCCAAATTACATGATGTTTGAAATATGTCGAAAAATTCATTTCATGTTTATTCCTTACCATGTAACATGAAATTTTAATAATTTCCAAATAACATATCTTTATCTGAAGTTTATTCATTACCATATAACATGAAAGTTTATCTGAAGTTTATTCACTTCCATGTAACATGAAAGTTTATTCATTTCAGAATAGCATATATTAAAGTTTATCTGAAGTTTATTGATTTTCATATAACATAATAAAAAGTTTATTGAAGTTGATTCCACATAACATAAAATCCAAAAATTTATTTAAAGTATGATTCATTTCTATATGAAGTATTTGTTATGCTGAATAAATGAATGGTATAACAAGAGAATACCCCTGTATCTTACCAAGGATTTTAAGTAGAGACTGGATGGTAGTGGCGTTAATGACCAGCGTGAGGACCACGATACCGGCTGTGTGGAACAGGAACTTGCCCCCGATGTCATTATCCCCTGCAAGGTTCTCCACCACCAGGGCCAGGGCCAGACCTACAGCTCCTCGAAGACCACCCCAGGTCATGATGACAGCGTTGCGCCAGGTCAGACCGTAGCCAATCCGAGATAGGACGGGGCTGAACAGGCCGATAACCATGCCCCTGGAATGGCGATTTATGATGATATAAAAGATTTAAATAGATTGATAAACACTAACTGCAAGTGTTAGCATCACCCTTTTTACCCTAACTGTAATTCATTCCCTGATCTAACTCCAAACCTAAGGCTTAAAGGTTCAGTGCCCTGTAACATAAAGAGTTACAATCAATTGCAAATCAACGGTAACCAATCAGGATTCTTGTTTCATAGACCTCTGGCATAAAAGTCTCACTGTGAACCAATCAGCACGGCTGTTTCAAATTTAGAATTGATCGTAAGCCATCGTAATCAAGAAAAAATAATTTCAAGCTTGATGAACACCGATGCATAGAGGTTATATGATTTTTCTGCCACATGACATTTAAAAAAAAAAATTTAATAGCGATTATGGCATAAATATTCATATCATGAATGACACCACCATAAAAACTAAAAACAACAAAACTTGTCGGATTATTAGCATTGTTCTTTCAAGTTCCATCATTTACATAACACATGAGACATTCAGACATGACTTGGCACATTTTGCATGCTAATTCCATTTACCACCACCAGGTCATCGTGGTTACAATGCTCCCTAAGATTTTGACATTATACACATGAGAGATTTGATACAAATCACTGCCATAGTGCCTGGGTAAAAAGGGCCCTAAGTGAAGAATACTGGTGCATTTTGAATCCGATGATGAGGGTTAAATCTGTGAATCCCTGAGAGAATTAGACTAACCACTATAATAAACACTATACAAATCTAGTATGGTGTAAAAAAAAAGTGACCTGATAAATACTAAAACAGAAAGATGACAAAGAAACTGAGATCCTGTTTCTTAAACTTTCATGATCTCTTACCTGATAACATTGATGGCGAGATAGAGAACAATGAGATAAAACCAGTCCATCTTATCCACGCTGACCAGGGCCTTCTGGGTAACGACCACACCAACCATCATGAAGATGAGGGTGTTGGCTAGATAGGCCAGCATCTCCCAGAATCTGAGACAAAAAAACAAGAATAAAGAAAAGTTTAAGTTTGTCAGTTTAGATGTTTGAAAATTTTACTGATAGGAGTATTCATTTCATGTCATCATCATCATCATCATCATCATCATCATCATCATCCTCATCATCATCATCAAAAGTCATCATCACCAAAATCATCATCATCATCCTCATCATCATCATCATCATCATCCTCATCATCATCATCAAAATCATCATCATCATCATCATCATCAAAATCATCATCATCAAAATCATCATCATCATCATCATCATTATCATCATCCTCCTCCCTATCATCATCATCATCATCCTCATCATCATCATCATCATCATCAAACTCATCACCATCATCATCATCATCATCATCTCATTATCGTCCTTACCATTGTGAGTCAATGCAATAATTAGTGCAAATTTCAAGAAGAAAGCCTGCTTCAGTAATAGACATTGAAATTCTAGACTACATGTAGATTAATGTAAGTTGGTTCATCTAACAAAGATAACCAAAAATGTACTTCAAGAACAATCTAATTTGTCTCGAAAGAATACTCAATAACATAACAGATTCTGGATTGCATTCTAAATGAAACCTCAACATTACATGAAGCAAAATATTGCTTTTTTACCTTTCCTAAAATCATCATTCTTATTGTCATCCTTATCTTTATTTGCCACATTGTCATTCATATAATCTTTCTCTTCATCATCGGCATCCTCACACTCCTCCTCCTACTCATAATTTTCATGATATCATCATCATTATCATCATCATCTCCATCCCCATCACCATTATCATTATCATAATAATCATCATCCTCCTTCTCATCCTCATCATCATCTTCTTACCTATGCAGGAAGACCTCCACCTCTGGACTGATGGAAGTCTTTTCCGAGTTGACAATGAGGCCTAGCACAACCACGGCCAGTACACCAGACACCTGCAGCCAGATATCACCGATGTAATAGGTGAGATAGGTAGCGGCCAGGGTGATGGTGATCTCCACCAGGGCGTCGTTGAAGATGTGCGATAGCCAGAAGACCGTCACCTTGGCAACGGCGTAGCCAAACAACGGTCCGGCAATGGCCACTTGAACGAAGTAGAGCACATTTTCGCCAACTGAAATATGTAACAGAATCACAGTTTAATGGTTACTTCTTGAAATCTATATACATTTGTAGAAATTGTAAGCAAGTTATTACAAGAATCCTTTGTAATTTTGCAATTCCATCTACCAGTAGGATACCAGGAGGATGACCCATAGTTCATTTACATAAAACTCTGAATTAAAGCTAAGCTTTCAAGAGTTGTTGTAACCAAAATAATTTGAGATGAATCTGTTAGTTATGTCCTCATATTTGTCCCATGCACATTATACATATACCTACTTACGATTATATTCACAATCCGTTGATGATTTCAGAATAAATTTTGAGAAAGTATCGAAACAGTTGGTCAAATTGAGACTTGGAGTAGACCACTATCCCCCACTTTCTCGCCTGCAGTCTCAAGACAACACACACAGATCCGGTGAGAATTGCGTGCACTTGGTATACTCATAGACTTTCCACATGAATGAGCAAACTCGCGCATGCGTGGCTGCATCCTGACCGGCTACAGAATTTATGCTTATTTTGCTCTTTTCTCAGCAAATACGCAATTTTCTGTAAATTCCTTTTGGTGTGAAGTATTTATTTCCTATGCTTGAGATTTTTGGTTTGAACAAGAATGTTTTGATATCTTTCATCATGACTACTACTCAAGATTATCTTTAAAGCATTTACTTCAAGTCACTTTGTCTGAAAGACATGACGTTATTTGCATCATATGTGGTACCAAAAGTCTATATTTGATATTGGGGAGTTGTGTTTCAATTTCTTACTTTAATGAAAGATACCATAGGACTGCAGTTGTCCTAGCAAGGTCTCATTATGTTCTTGGTGCAATTTTGTTTGACTGAATATCCTTCGCATGAATTTTCCCTAAATTTTCATATTCAAATCCTTATACATACGAACCATAATGAGCCCGACAGAATGGCATGTACTAAAGCATGGACGGTGGATTTTTATTGAGAAATAAACACATTTCACAGTTTTGAGTGTCGCTTGTTGTCTACATATAGAAATTTGTTTTACCCATGTGGTATTAGGCAATCAGTAAATTGGACCAACTGATGTTAGACCAAGTGGATATAAACCAAATAGCTCAGTGTACCTGTTGAGGCGAGGTGAGGGAAGAAGACAATCTTCATGAAGACATTGAAGATAACGATAGCACAGCCATCATTCAGCAGTGATTCTCCCTCAATGATGGTCCCAAGCTGTTTGGATGCACCTGTACATACCATAGCAAAATGCAATGTGGTATAGATGAATGCAAGAGTATGCAATCATAAAAATAGTTTTGATTGCATGCACAACTCAAAAGTGATCCCTCTTCAATAAATCAAGGTCCCCAGTTGACTGGTTGCACTTTTAAAGAACATAAAACAATGCAATCCTTTTTTGATAAGCAAAGGTTGATGAATGTAAGTATAGTACTAACCCTGAGGAATGTTATCATTTTCATGAGATGCGTGACATAGTTACAATAGGATGAAGTAGTTCTTATTGGGTTAAGAAATGTAAAGAAAGCAAGAAAATTACATTTAAAAAAATCCTTTTTATCTAAGAAATCAGATATTTGTACGAATGCAATGCATTTTACATTTTTTGTTGTTAAAGAAAGCAATAATTTCAATGATATAATCACATGCTTTAGGAGAGTGCAGTAATGTGTACCGAAAGCTAACTAAAATAAAACAATGACTTCTATAATGTACTAAACACAGGAGATCAAGATTGTGTCAAAGTACAAGAATAATCATTTCAAGGCAAAATACATAAAATGGACAAGATTAAAATGGAACCTACCAAGATCTTTGAGTAGCGCAACCACAGCCACAGGATCAGTAGCACTCATGATGGCACCAAACATCATTGATTCGCTGAAGTTCCAGTTGTAATTGAACAGGTTCATGGCCAAGAGAGCGGTTAGAACAGCTGCTACCACGAGACCGAGCAGGGCGAGTATACACACCTTGAAAGAAAAAATTAAGGTAATTTTAATGTCACTTTCGAAATGATTGCAATTATTTATCTAAACTCATTCATTAGCATATGCAAAAGAAACTTCACTCCACCAGTTTGCATTTTTTAAAAATTTATTTATTTATTTATTATTATTTTTTTTTTTTGGAGGGGGGTGGGGTTGCATCTAAAAGCCAGGAAGATCCTCTGCTATGACTATGACTCAACTATTTTTCTTGGAGGTTATTTGTTCTCCTTTTAGTGACAATTGGGCATTACCTTGAAACCATAAAGGTATGACTCACTTAAAACACATCAGCAAATAGAGAAAAATCACTGAAAAATGATTTATTTCTTGTGCAGTACATTAAACTGTCTTGATTAAAAACAGTAAGAATGAATTAATTCTTGAAATTACTAAATTGGCCATGCAAATAAAAAAATAAAATCTCTAATTCCATTTTTATTTTTTGACCCATTTTGTAATTTTCTTCATCAAAATGTAATTAAATATAAATTTTTACTTTCTTTAAAAGCCTGCTTCAGTCTACAAGCAAAATGAAAATGTAAAATTGCAAATTTGGGGAACAAAAACTGATCAATTTAGACCTCTGGAAATCTTGTACATGTATGGGTTAACTATACCTGCAGGAAAGACCTCATAAAGGTGTGAACGTCCATGGCAAAGGCAGACTCAAAGATGAGGATTGGTAGAAAGATCTGGAGCAGGACATGGGGGTCCATGTTGGCCACATCTCGCGTATGTGCTTCCACTAGGGGGACATTGGACGCGATCACGCCAACGATTGCTCCGAGGATGAGCAAGATTACCGTGTACGGGATGGGCAGCTTCTTGAAGAGGGACCTGGAGAAGGCTATATCGGGAAAAACAAAAACGATTCAGCTCAGACATTTAAAACTTTTTGCGACGAATTAGATTCCTAACTTGAGATAATAACTAGTCTTCACACCATTTACAAAATTAAAAAAAAAAACAAACTTGTAAATCCAAATATGACAGGGGTCCCTTATTTCCCCCATGAAATATCAAATCATCATCAAAAGAACATGCATGTGAAGTGAACAGCTGCCAAAATAATTTTAACTTTAAACCAAAATGACTATTTATTACTTTATCATAATTATACACAATTTCGGTCTATATCTACAGTAGATGTGAAATTAGTCTAATAAAGCTAAAAGGCTAAAATGTCAAATAATTTAATATTTTTCTGAAAAGACATTCTCCTTTAGAATCATATGCTATACACTGAGGAATAGAGGATAACATAAATATTTGGTAAATTTTCTCACTCGAGTCGGTGATACACCCATGACAAAAATTTTACAAAATAAAGTTTGCAAACTTCTTGAAAATAGCAGTCTTTTCTGGTGCATGACCGACATCAGACTGCAGGGTTTGACCGAGTGCGCTGCTAACGCATTCAAAATTATTGTATTCGTAGCAGGCAAAATGAATGCGTTTTGGGAAAAAAACATCTTGCCTATTTTCATCCACGACAAAATAGACCAATATAGCTGGCTGGGGTTGGGTGTCCAGACACGTAAAAAAAATGAGGACTTGTTTGTTGTTTGTTGTTTTTTTTTGGGGGGGAGGGGTATCTTTGGATTAATACAAAAACATATGTTGAATTAGTGCTTATCATCAACATTTGTTCTCTGTAATATTTCTAAACATTTTGTGCTTTGAAACTACAAGTTCGATTTGGAATGGTTAAAAATACCACTAAGAATGGGTAAAATAATTATAGCAAAAAATAAAATTTATGTAATGTCACTTACCTAAAAGGACTAGATGCAAATAAGATATTCCTAAAAATTGTGTGCACTTGAAGAAATCTTGTATTTTCCAGTCAATTTCAGAGTCTCATCCGATCTACGTGAAAATACTAGCGTGTAGAGCATATAGCTGCTGCCGATGTCGCGTATGCGTGTTGCAAACTAATCACCGCGAATGTGACCCATTTAACTACACTGAATCAGCAATTCTGACCCCATTTTTTGCTTTATGATCATCACGAAAAACGAGGATAGTCATCCGGATAGTATTGTAAGTAGATCTATATAAACTTATAAATGAAATAGTTTTGTTAATTTTTTATTCCATAATTTTGACATTCTAGCCTGGAAAAGCGAAGGCACCTCATTTTTTTTCATGGGAATAACTCGCAGCCAGTACACTTCGTGTACGGGCTGCCGCAGTAACTTGTATACCATCTAAAATGGCCGGTTAATATTGTCTGTCCGAACACCCAAAAATTGGGTAGGGGTCTAACTGTTAGACCTCTAACATTAGATATAACTGTTAGACCTCTAGATCTAACGTTACACCCACTACAGTACATCCCAGAAAAAGTGGAACCTGAATGGGTAGAGTTTAGTCATTTTTCTTGGTGAAAGCAAGCAATTATTAATTAATGAAAATTTAAGTAGACTCTAGGCCCACACTCTACAGCATTTTAAAGTTTAAAACTTTTTTTTTATTTGGCATCAAATTGTCAAAGTGTCAGAGAAACTTCTCAGAAAGGAAGAAAAAATTCAAATATTGAACTTTGATATTTCATTATTTACTGATACCTACCACCAAATAGACAGCATCCAAATATAAAGATAATCACTTTTGGTGCGTGGATTTTAGGGCTGTCATGTTGTGATTGTCCTTGGTGTTCGGACGCATTTGAGGTTGTCAAATAATGATCGGTAGCTGGATCTGGAGTCGTCGTTGTTGCGGTAGCTGGATTCGCAGTTGTTGCAGCGGGTGAAGCATTTCCCAATCCCCCAGGCCCAAGACTCCCGGTGACTGACTGGATGAATATTGCTCCTGCGAGTGCCGCTGCGGCAGGCACAAGTTCACGTAGACCGAAGGATTCAGTCACTATTTTGGGATTGCATTGGTTAAACACTGAATGCTCACAAAATAAGAGACTGAAAATCGTAGTATTCCGCCGTGCATGGACCCCAGAGAGCTGGCGAGGGAGCAGGGCATGACAAGACTTTTCACTGCACTGGTGACTGATCCATGAAAGACAGTGGTCTCGAAATTCCTTTTTAGTTCTAAATTCATCTTTTCATTACTCTAGATCTACTAAATTTCAAATACATAATAATCATATATATTGGAAAATGTTCTGAGCCTACCTTAACTTGTATATTGAGCCAAAGAATTCATTAAATTCTTCCTCTATTCTGTCTTATCGCGATGTGTCAGCGGTAGCCATCTTTACTCATGAATATTCATATGGATTGGAGCTTAAATTGAGCTACCCATGCGCAATGATGTGTTTTCATTCATAAAGTTCAAAGCTATAAAATATTCATGAAAAGTATATCAATATTCATATTGAATGATCTCAGCAAGTGTTCTGATTGGTCAAAATATTTCTGGGGCATATTTTGACCTTACTTCATATTAGCATAGCTCCATTCAACAGTAGACAGACAAAAAGGATTACACGATGAGGACTCATTTTCAGAAAGTAAGTGCTTCATTTTATATATTTATTTATTATGATAGATCTAGCCATATTAGTTTTAGCTAACAATAGAATCTAGAGATTCTATTCAACTAGAGATCTCCCTGATATTGTACTTTTAAGTACAAAAATTTGGAGACATTGTTAGTCATGTCAAAATGGCTTCAAAATCGCTTGCCATTGACTTTGTACATGGCTTAAAAGCAGCCACGAAAGGCGTTGTAGACCCCCTACGTAAACGTATGTAGTATACTTCCACCGTTCAATGGGATATGGACAAATTCCTTTAATATTCAATTAATATCCCAAGACGGTGGAATATTTCTGCCTAAAGTTTCACGCAGCTCGACAACTCTCCTTTTCTTCATTTTCTCGGGAAGTTTTGTTGCATTTACTTGATGTAGTTACCACTATCGGAAGCTGCAGTATTTTCTTTCCTCAATATAATAACATTTTGCCTCATCTTGACAGTACTTGCGCCACTTTGGTTGAATATAGTTACTTTCCTTTCATAATTTTGTTACTTTTCGCCGGCGACATGATTGTTGTTTATTTGCAAATCGTTGACAGATGACGTCATTGTGTGCGCGCACTTGTCAATGACGTCACACTGCCTGCGTTGAATTTAAGTAGGGCAAAAGGGGAGCAGGTCACGCGACCTTTTTGAAGTCTGTCTACGTCTGTTTACATAACAAATGATCACACTGCACTTCGCAGACTATATAGGAAATTGATTTTTGTGGACTTTTCAAAAATAATAGGCCTGTAGTTTAGTTGTAAACCACATTCATCACATATTCTCTGTACTTTCACACTCTAAAATGACATAAATCAGCTATCAAAGTACAAAAATAATCTTGATTCAGAAATAAACATCAATATTATGAAAAAAACACACACTATTTTAGGAGTCATATTGGCCCGAATTCACAAAGGTGGTTTCTGCCAAACCCACGGATCCGTGGATTATGTAGATTTTGTGTAATAAATACGCTTAATTTTAGCGCGTACTGTGAGAAAGGTCCAATATGAATGCGCGATTTTGTCACAGAGCTCTAAATTTACGCTTGTCGCTATGGTTTTGCTGCTGTTTATTCAAATTAATTTAAATAAACCGTTGACTCAACAGTGGACTCATTAATTCAAAACCGTGGGCTCATTATGTCAACACCATAGCAACTGGCGTATATCTCGTGCAAAATGACAAAATCGCGCATTCATATTGGACCTTTTTCAATGTACGCGCTACAATTAAGCGTAATTATTACATGAATATTCACAAATCCGCGGATCCGTGGGTTTGGCAGAAACCACCTTTGTGAATTCGGGCCAATATTTTCTTCTTTTTTTCACTTATATTAGTGTTTACTTTGTTCACCATCATTAATTATGACACTAATGGTTGTCCATAAGTGAATCGTGAATTCCAGCACAGTCTCATTTATTATCGGGTCCTTGAAACAAATGAGCAGTGCTTTGTAAGGCATGAATTGTTCTTCTGACTTTGTGGTGTCATAGTGATATTGAAAATATGAGCTTTCTCACTCATGTTATGTCCCGATACATAGACATTTTTCAGAAGTGTACAGTCTTGTTAGTATTTGCATGTTAGTTTTGAGTGTATTATAAATAGTGATTGTTCAATCTTACAATATAACTGGAATATATGCACTCCGAACACCAAATTATCGCTCATGCAATCTATTTCACCATGGCTTCCAGCCTAGATGAAACAAAACATTTGGGATAATTTATTATGAGTCATACATATAATGCACTATAACTTCTTGGCCTATCTGGGTCAAACAAGTGTGACATAACATTTGCTCCTGTGACAATTGCTCTGGGCCCGTATTCCATAAACTATACTTAAGCAATTTTGCTTAAGTCTAAGTATCTTTTCTAAGATTTTGTCCAGGAAAAAAATTTCTTAGCTTTTACTCCAAACACGTAAAGCACTTTGTCTGAGCTCAGAAAGCATTAAGCAAAAGTCTTAATTCTGTTAATATTGTCATGTTTAATTTGTGGCCTCAAATGAGCTTGCCATATAATCAACATTAAAGTTAAGCCAAGGTAGTAGGTTTAAAGTTAGGATAAAATTCTCATTTTTGTATGTTCGATTTGAAGGCGCAATTCCATTAAAGACTTTTGACTTAAGCAAAAGAATCTAAGAATTTATGCTTCACTGCCAAAAATAGGCTTGAACAAAATTCTTAGTAAGCCATATTTATGAAATACGCATTTTAAAGGTAAGCAAAAATGCTTAAATTTCATGTTTTTATGGAATATGGGCCCTTGGCTTTATTTTGTCTAAGATGTAGAGTTAGGGTTAGGGTTGAAATAGGCTTTTTATTTTAGGTTTAGGGTTAGGTTTGGGGTAGGGTGTAGTGTCGAGTCCAGGCTTGAAGTTAAACATTCGATTAGTGTATGGAATTTATAAAGCAATTGTCACCAGAGCAAAAATGTCATGGAATTTAAAACAAGGCCAGTAAATGAAGACAAATTAGAAAAGCAGAGAATTGCCAAAATATATTCTTGTGGTTTATTCATCCACTAAATGAGGTTTTCATAAATTCACTATAATATACCTTAAAGAGAAAGAAAGATATAGTAATGTATGCTAAGGAGCAATTTACTTAAGTATACCTAGTACATTATCCTTAAAATTGGAACTCTGATGAGATTAACAATACATGAAGTTATGGTCGTTTCATCAAAATGCATGACAGGACAGAATTGCAGTACATTAAACTGATTGCAGCTAGCTTCCACTGCTGTTTGATCATATTGTGAGAAATGTGGTTCTAGCTTACCAAATTCCCATAATTAATTTTAAAAATCTGTTTTTCCCAAAGATATATTGAGTGTTAACAACATTATAGCTCGCTGTGATCAGCTTTTGTACAAGAATTCCATCCCACCACGAATTGCGATGCAAGAGCTGCAGTTAATACATGTATAAATGTTGGGCACAATTCAGCTTTCTGTTCACAAATTCCTTCAGTGTAAAATGCCTCCAAAATGAATACATTCCACTCCCTTTATAGTGAGGCAGTACCTGTGATCCCATTTTCAATTACATCTGTAAGCTTTTGTGTTCAATATGAGATTTCTGGCTTGGCCTGGTCTGAGCACCTTTTTATAATGGAAGCGGATTATACTTTGTGAATGAACCTCTAGAACAGTGAGAACTACATAGAGGTCTGACGGAAATTGGTCCCAGCAGTCTTAATAAATTAAGCCATCATAAAAAAAAAAAAGGCTCATCCAATAAAAATCATAAATGTTGTCATATCAGGCGCGGATCCAAGAAAACCAAATTGAATGCATTTCTCGGGCCCAATTGTCTGGGGACAAAAGCGGCTCTATTGTGTTTACGCATGGGCCCGATAAATTCATTGTATGACATCGGTCTGCGTCCGCTACTACAAACTACCTAGATAGGTCATACTTTTAGTATACAGTATAGGACAGAAAAATAATAAATTTAATATACTTATAATAAATGTATACAAGATCATGATCAAAGCATATGAGATTATTTCAAGACAAAGATTAAATAAAGTTTGATAATAGGACTAGAAATTAATGAGGCTCATTTATATATCATACTGAGCTAATCAAGTGAATTCTTAAACACAGAAGTAACGTAATATTGTTTTTATTCTATAAATCTCTAACCATTCAATATCTATTTCAACTTAACAGCAATAAAACTAAAGAAAAAATAAACAGAAACAAATTTGTTAACAATTCAACTGAAAAAAGAACAATTCTGAAAACCATTAACATCTCAACAAAAAAACACCTACCAGAACATATACAGTGTGTCCCACAAAAAATGCTAATGGTACTTTCCATGGGTATGATATTAAAATTACACTATTATATTGATTATAACTCTACACCCGTAAACTACCATTCATTTCCTGCAAATGGATGAAATTTTATGTGATATGGTGCAATAATCACAAAGATATGAGCATTTTCTCGTCACACATCAGGAAACCTTTCCCTCCAAGTTTTGTATTCAGTAGTACCGGGTATATCGAATAAAAGAAACCCAAGTTTGATCATTAATAATTTGCAAAATATTTCAGTAGTGATTATGAAGTTTATATCACTGTAAAGTGCAACTCATTACAATTATAATGATTAGTCTCTCAGCTCACCAATACCTCGCATCGCTGAACCCCATTGTTCTCAAAAAGTCTTGCAAAATTGTGAGTGCTCACTGTGGCTGCCCCCGGCCTAGTTTGGGCAGCTTCCGCGCCCCTTGTTGCGTTGTGGGGGCGCATTTTGAGCTACGCGCTGCCTTTTTTATTGCCCTAAGTATTTTTACCTTTTTACCGCTAATTATTTTGATTATAAAATATAATCCATCATTTTGTGTATTAATGAAATTGTTTATCGAATGAATTGTATAATAATTATTGTATATAATGTTATTGTATAATGTATTCCTACACTTTATCCGATATTACTTGCCATTTTCCATTTAATTGTTATATAACTTTTTATGTGATTTATGATATCAATGCGCTCACCATAGCAACCAAAAAATAACTTATTCTTTGATATCTTGTCACTCTTGCTTTTAACCTTGGTTTAAGAAGGAGCCTTTTCTTGTGTCTCCTGATCGTTCTATACTTTTTGACTGCCATTTTATAATAGTGTCCACCCAACGAGGTAAGTTGGATCGGAAGAAGTGTTTTATTTCATGTTGCTCATAATTATTTATGAATTTATTATTGCTTTCCTCAATATTGAATATTCAGCTAAGTAATGATTGTGGAATCTGTTGTGAATATGTTATGAATGTTTTTGACTCCTAAATTGGATGATGTTTGTTTTATTTGGATTATTAGCATGACATTGGAGAAAATATTCAAGGATTACTTCTGTAACGTAAAATGTCTTAATATTACTTAAATTATTTATATGTCTCATTTACAGAGATTTTATCATTCATTGAGAGAACATTTGGAATATGACTTGAACGACATATATGTTTAATAAGCAAATACTTTATCTACACATGTATATGTTCGATATAATTATTATTTGGTGAATTCTGTTTTTTTTTTTTTTCAGTTTTCACGGCTCTGTATGAATAAAGTTTTCATCAACCGTATCAGACGTTGGATATTGTGTTCGCCTTATTATTGTGGCAGTTACACTCACTTTCGTTTTTCTTGAGATGCGTTATTCAAAATACTAAGAGGAAACCCAACTTTGATCATCAATGAGCGTGAAAGTGAAGAACTTTCAATTTTGCAAGACTTTTTCAGAACAACGAGTATCAGCGATGCGTAATATTGGTAAGCTGAGGGACACATCATCAGAATGGTAATGAGTTGCACTTTAATAACAGTGATATAAATTTCATAAATACTACTGAAATATTTTTCAAAGTATTAATGATCAAACTTGGGTTTCTTTTATTCGACACATCCGGTACTACTCAATACAAACTTGGATGGAGAGGTTTCCCGATGTGTAATGACAAAATGCTCATATCTTTGGGATTCTTGGACCGTATCACATAAAATTTCATCCAATTGTAGAAAACGAATGGTAGTTTACGGGTGTAGATTGATAAACAATATAGTCTTGTAATTTTAATATTATACCCATCTAAAGTGCCATTGGCATTTTTTGTGGGACACACTGTATGCCTCAAAAAGATATTTCAATAATAAAATGGTAAAACTAGCGGAAGCCTGATTTCTCATAAAAATTTGCATGATAACTAACAAGAAAAACTATTAAAATGAACAAAGGAAATATAAACCCAACTACCGAAAAGAACAGAAAATCAACAGCGTTGAACCCGATCTTATTTGATTATTTTTAATACACTTTAAAATACTTTCCCATTCTTCTTACTATCATCACCTATCACTTAGAACATTTAAACAGGATTTATCAATCCTTGTAATATGATTGTTTTTTATTCAAGGCTAGACTTTGATTGGAACTTGATTTGAACTAACAGATAATACTTCGTAGAACAGACACCCAATGTCAGCCCGAACATAGAAATATATTATTGATGTAATAATTACAATAATGACAATAATAATATAATGGTAACAAATACAATAACAATAATATTCACCACTGTCAAGAATGATTGTAATCACTTTTACATGATTGTGCATTAATATTTACTTGACATTTTCTAATTAGTATTTCCTATTCAAAGAAGATTTTGTTCTCAGCAAATTATTTCATAATCATTATAATGGAACTTTTGCATTGAGTTGGGAAGAAAATAAAGATTGATAATAATAAAAGAGAAAATTATTTTTGCAAGTTTATTTCACTGTCAAATGTGTGTGAAAATAGGTCCTATTATAATTATGATTATTATTCTACTTTTTCTACAAAAAAACACTTACGGTTAACTGTCATAATAGTACTTTTACCTTATCATTGCACAGCATTGAAAAGATAAAAATAAAAAGCGAACAAAAGATAGGAAAAGAAAAAAAAAAATGGAAGAAAAACAAAAAAGAAAGAAGAATAAATGAAAGAAGAGAGAGACAGACAGACAGAAGATGTGATAGCAAAAACATGAGTTGTGAATCAATATTGAATATGTGATGATATATTTATCTTTATATTACAAAACTAATGATGATGTGACACATTCATTTATTAAAGCTCAAGCTGAGCTCCTATGATCTTTTTAAAAGTGATGCATGTTACTTTTTACTCTTTTATCATTTAACTTTCATATTCTTATTTATATCTTTCTTTTTCCATATTCTCATGAATGCAACTCTGACATATGTTGACATATGTATATAAATTTCAAAATATATTTCAGCATTGCAATGAAAATATATATAATTTTTTCTCAAATATATGGCAGTCAAGATACAAGACAAAAAAAAATATCCTGAGAGAATTCTATGTTATGGAAATTCCTTCGACTTCCTCTCTTGGCATCTTGAAACAAACCAAAGTTGTTGGAGCTCTCAATACATCCTTAAGACTTTTTGGCAAACATGAAGGGCAATTCAAGCCCATTAAGTGTTACATTTGTAATACATTTTAATTTGATGACTTTGTAGGTCTTTATTCCCTTGATGCAATACAATGCCCTTGCTATAGCAAGCACAGCTGGAACCACCAAGAAAAAAAAATCCTTTTAAAAATCATAAATGCATGAGGTAAATTGAAAAATCAACCTATAAGATCCCCACATTAAGGGGCATATTTTGGCTTCTCCTCTTTGACTAACTATTAAAATGCTAAAAAGATGGGACTTGAGTGCTTAGAGCACATTGCAAAGTTGTGGTTTAGGTGCACTTTGTGATCCATAAGCAAACTTATTCAACAACAAGGATATTTTTAAGATTTACCACATCACTTGGCAACAGTCATTCAGAAACCACATCTATATAAAGGCCATCGGTCCATCATATTATTTACTTAAAGTAAACCCTTATTTAATTTCGGAAGATATGTGTTTTGTAAAACCTGTTTACAGTGGCCTCGTTTCTCTGATTCCCTCTGCTGACCATTAAAAGCAGGTTTGAGTTTACGGGAAGAGCAGTTTTTAGATCAATGACTTAAGACAAAAGCGACTGTGTCTCCTATATTTCAGAAATTGACCTCTGTGATTTTTTACCTAATAGACTAGTTTACTAACATCCTCAAATTTTATGCATACTTTTTCCTGGTGACATAGTAACAAGGTATTCAAACAACCTGTAATAAAAGAATAAACTACAATACATGGAACTAGTTTGCAATACATTAGTTGTTGTTATGTCGGGCAAGCCTCAGGCAAGCTTTCAGGTTGTCAAGAGCAACCTTTGTTAAAACAGTATGCATAAAATTTGAATATGTTAGTAAACTGGTCAATTACCTCAACATGTCTGATAAATATTCCTCTGGTGATCTCTATATAGATTGAAGTTTCTATAGGAAGTGGTTCTTGAGATATTGCGATGAGGAGGCCATTATCCATATAAGGACAATTACCCCTGGATAATTACACCAAGAACAACTGACCCCTAGAAATAGGATTTGGGCTAGGTGGTAGATTTTTGGAGGTTATGGGGGGGGGGGGTGGTAATTGTCCAGGGGGTAGTTGTCCTAGAAACCCATTACCAGGACGTTTCTAACATGAACTATGCAACCTTTGTTCATTGACATGCTTACTATATAATGTATATGGATTATCTTCCTTTGGCAAAACATACTGTCAGAAAGTCTGAAGTTAACATCACCAGTGGTTCATGAGATATTGCAATAACATCAAAGTGTAATGGTCAACGTGGAACCATGATGCCTTTGGCACCACCTACTGAGGCAGAAAAACCTGACATGGTATGAATAATATTGCAGAATGATAAATTTGAGGTCTAATGATGATCGGCTTCTAAGATTGTATTAAATTCAATTCTATTTCAAGTTAGGCTAAAATGGATTATCATATTCACATTTGGATTGTCTAGAAAGTAAAGTCCATATTTTTCTCCTTTTTTGTTGAGGGCTGATGTATATTTTGATTACTGTGGAACATGTGTACATAAGCAAAAGATCATATTAATGTACTTCCCCCCCCCCCCCAGTGTCAAGAATCTTTTTTTAATCAAAATATTTAATCAAATTTTTAGTAGTGCATGGATCTTGAAACAAAAAGTTTCAGTGTCTTTGCTAGTGCTTCCAAATTTAGGTTCTTACATCATACTTTGCCACCATTGAAAAAAATATTTCAGGCCTTTATTCAATCAAATATTTGCATTTTATGATGAAATTTTAATTTTTACGGCTTCTTACCTCCTATTTTGTTAAGATAGTATAACACATTCTTTACAGGCTCAATATCTACTTTGTTAGAACCAGACAATGCCTTATTTTATACAAGCAAGTTAGAAGACGTAATAGCTTCCCAGTCACTTTTGCTGGCATGAACCCCTCCTCTAATACCAGAACCAGTCTGAGCCTAAGAGGTGCTTACATGTACCCCTCCCATCAGACTGAGCCCAAATGGGTGCAGACATGTACCCCTCCCCTAATACCAGAATAAGACTGAACCCAACGGGTGCATGCATGTACCCCTGCCATCAGACTGAGCCCAAGTGGCGCAGACATACACCCCTCACTCTCTTCAAGGTATATCCTTTTTAATACCTTCTTAATAGAACTATGAAAAGTAGTAGTATGAAGCAGGAAAAACCTGAGCATCACTGGCAGAAAGCGAAGCAGTGTCCGGCACCTACTCCAACTTTGGAAGCTACATGACCGTCTAAGCCTTGGACCTGCTTCGGCAGGAGGACATTTGTTTTGGTCCCATCTGCACACATGCCATGCTCGTTCCATCCCCAAGCTAGCAGTTTTCGATCGCCTAAAGATATTTTGAAAAGTAAGGATATAGGTCAAGTTAGTGAAATCACAGGTTAAGCAAATACAACTCCCATTACAACATAGTGCCATGGGCCAAACTAATTTCCTTATTCTGACGAAATCTTAAACAGAACCCATAAGCAAACAAACACATGTATAAATATTTTTAAAGGTTTCGCTAGTGGAACAATTAGCAGCAAAAGGTTACATATTGCATTCGGTAATCTTTCTTGAGGTTATAAGTAGTACATAGAAAATAGTATCCATAATTTTCAGTAAAAACAGTAGGAGATTTGGTTTCAAGACTTTTAACAAAGAAACTATGAGAAAGTTAAAGTTTTGTTAGGCTCTGTACCACTGGTGGTACAGCCCTGGACGACCTATCTTCTGTTAACGGGGGGGGGCGGGGGCGGGGGGCGGTTGGGGGGACAGGGGGGCATGAATGGAATAGATAGTTCCCCCAGTAACATTATGAAATTAATGTGGAGTCTACGCCCATGTAGATAACAATAGTTGTGTTCTCGACACCTTGATAAGAACAAGAAAAAAATTAAAATGCATTACTCACTTGTTATGGCTAAACTGTGAATCCAGCACAACATACAATCTGAAAGGAAGGAGAAATGTAAAATATGAAAAGATAACATCAAAACACCATACTTTATAAAATATGTACTGTAGGAACTATATGACTCATTTATTCACCTCACTGTTTATCCGCTCATACAAAATCATTTTTTGGTCTTTATTTGCTTGTCACACTCATTTCCTCCATTTAGATTCACTCTCATTCATCATTCATCGTAATAGTCACTTTTTCAATCAATTCAATAATCATTCAATGAATTTTTGTCACGTCATTCCATCAAGTGTATCTTTCATTTTTCAAATCAATGTTTCTTTTATTATTAAGTCAATGTTTTATTCATTACATTCAAGTCAATGTTCTTATATTATATTCATTCCAAATCAAATCACCGTTAACTCACAATTTATAAATTCATTCTCTCACTACTTTATATTCTCACAGCACTCTTTTAGTTTCTCTCTTCACTATCTTTAAATCAAACACTTAAACAACTGATAGGAGAACATAGCTTTAGCCTGCAAGGCATGACAATGGAGAATGTATATAAATTAGAGCTGTACAATCACACGCAATTTTAGAGTAGTGCTGCATTGCTGTGTTGTGCTTATTTCTGTGATTACTGTGTTCCGTCAATTGGTTATTGTCTTAGTTGCAGGCCTACCGAGCTGTCCATAGTCATTACGACCCCATGTTGTAACAGCAATCCTCCTCTAAAGCAAAAAAATAGACAGATTTTAACGTAAAAACAAAAACACAGATATCTCTCTGGCATTGATGCAATTACACAGAGATGCCACTCAGTATCATGCAATAATCCTTAAAATTGTGCAACACAAAAACAATATAAATCCTGAAAAAACATGCATATGTGAGCACAAAATATGAAAAGGCTGAAAATAAAAATGTCTTAATTCAGAAAATTTCCTTACAAGTGGCACTGGTGGAGCAGTGACACTGGATCTCACAATTAGAATGTTAATTTTGCCTACAAACCGTGCTCGTTATTGTTTTTGCCTACATGTAACTGGCAATTCAACCTTTAAACGGGGTAGGGTTATCTGTTCAATTACGTTTATACTTCCACGCATTTACAATAAAATTCATCAGAAACCATGAAAGGAATATCTCAAAAACATTCTCCTGCATCCATCTTGCCTTTTATTCGGTAACTGTCAAAGAGTAGGCCTACTGGGTTTAACCTTTGGGTTGTCGGCCGGTTAACCCTAACTTACCTGGGCTATTTCGTGAGCTTAAAGTCCTGGGGGGGGGGGGC
>CALNVZ010003426.1:35941082-35961537 GCA_940671915.1 Paracentrotus lividus
GCATTATGGGCCCCCCCTAAGATCTCGGCCGCGGATCGCACAATCGCGACGAAAATTTGCATGAAGGTAGAGAATGACATTATATTACGCGGGTTGTATAGGTAAAATTACACGAATTACATATATTTTATTTTATATGAATTAATTATGCTAATTATTCATGAAACTATACTTTTTGCTCTAATTCACTAAATTAAAGCTCATAGAAAGCTGATTTTTGGGGGAAATGTTCTTATGTCATTCCTAAGAATTGTACAAGAAAAAAATTCCTGTACCAAAATCGAATTTCTTATGTATTTTATTGTTTTTTTAAATTTCTTATGTATTTCTTTGTTTTTTGACGTTTTTATTTTTATTGTTTTTTTCAACACCATTCATCCATGACATTATTTCGGCCATAAATAGCATCAAATTAAATGGATCTTTGTCAATAAAATTAAAAATAATCACTCATTTATGAATTCTAGCTGAAAACACATTTTGTATTGACTTTGTACATGAAATCACGTATTTTGAGCCAGTTTTTTGGTCTGCACGAAAATTTTTGAAAAATCGTGTGTAACGTCGTAACGGTATACGCCGATTTTCGCGAAAATAGTTTTAAAAGACTGCGCAAGACTTGAAAAGTAAAAATTGTCAGCGAGTGGCGCGATCAAAAAATTCGCACTGCGGAATTGTATCGCGAAAAATGTCGAGGGGGGGCCATAATGGCCCCCCCCCAGAGTAAGTTAGGGTTAAAGATTAAAGAGTTAAGCTCACTTGTGATAGCTAGCATGTGTGTCAGCCACTGTGAATGCCTGTTTATCCTTGAAACCATCACAGAGTTGTCTGGGTCTAATGTCTAAGATTTAGATGGTTAAAGGTTAAAGGTTAAAGGTCAAAGGTTAAAGGTGACACTCACCTGTGATAGCCTAGCATGTGTGTCCCAACCACTGGAATGCCTTTTATCCTGAAACCATCAAAGAGTTGTGGGTCTAACTTCTGGGGTGTAGGGACAGGGTTTGAAGACTTGGGCCGGCAAGCTGACTCCATTTGTTACACCCCATACATAGAGTGATACCCGTATCTGACATTGGAAAGAAAAGAAATCCAATTCGAGTTTAATAGATTTGTGTTAGGGTTTGTGTTGTATATTACAATCTATATGTAATTATTTTATATTATCAGTGGCGATCCAGGATTTCATTACAGGGGGGCCCAAAATCGGAATTTCAGATTTTGTACACCCAAATTTTTTTCCCATTACATCGGGCGCAGCCAAAGGTACACTAAATTTTTCACGGTCACGCTGCCGAGCGATAAGCGGGGGGGTTGATGTATTTTTTTTGGCCTACGGCCATCAAAGTAGGTTCACATCTCTCTCCCCGCGCCTGATTATATCTGTCATAACATTTTCAACCACTGGAAAATTAAATGCTTTACTTAGAAAGTGAGTGCCAAACATTGATTTCATTGTAATTGCTTTTGTATGTCGTTTACAGAGTAAGTGGAACCTTGAAATAAATAGAAAGTGGTACATCTAGAAAATTTTATGAAAAAAAGCAAAATTCTTCAAACAAAAATATGGAATCGGTATAATAACATGGAATAAATTATGGACATTGAATAAGGCATCTTAATCCCTGAAGTAGCAACCATCTGACAAAATTAACACCAGTGTTTTCCCATTTAAATATGCAATCATAACAATTTCAAACATAGTTAATGCTTTAGTTGATATATTTTAAACAAGTAACATTTTGTTCAATGCATAAATTAAAAATACCAGAGTTGCCAATTTGAAGAAGAAAAACGGATCAAATAAGTCACTAAACAATTCTTATCCAGAAAGGGGCAACCAGAACATTAGAGGTTGGGGTTTGATGTATTAATTTACCTGTTAATGCTGCACTGTGGTAAGCACCAGCAGCAACCTGCACAAACCTGACATCAATATCTTCCTCCTTCACAGGAACTAAAAGATAAAATGAAAAACACATGTCAAGGGTGAGACAAGTCTCCCTTATGGAACAGGGTGACACAATATTTGTTCCTGATTAAAGCTTTATTTCATCTAAGAGGTAGTGTTAGGGCTGGTGTAGCAATAGGATTTTATCTTAGGTTTAGGGTTAGGTTTACGGTAGGGTATAGTGTTAAGTCCAGAGATGAAGTGGGTCATTGGATTAGTGTATGGAATTTGCAGCGGAGCAATTTTTGCAGGAGCAATTGTTATGGAATCATGGTACAGTCACAATTGATTATGCAGTCCACTCTTTTTATCACAAAGGTGCTCAGGGCCAAGCAAACAAACCTTGTTGTAATAAAATCTTTTGATACTGTTTAAAATTGGAACCTGGAAAATGGCCTCTTTCTCACAAAATATTGTTGTATCTGCACAGGTTACAATCAGAGAAGACTGTATAACCTAGCCTCAGTGTTGTTAATCTTTTAGCACCTAGAGACTGCTTGAAAAGTTCCCTTTATGGAAAGTGTTATGCAACAGTGTGTTTCAATGGGAGATTCTTGTATTCACCCAACAAAAGCATTTGTGCAGAATCCAATAGCATGCACAGTGTAGGTAACACCATAAAAATATGGGTATGTTTTGACCATGTGTTCTGGGTATCGTGATTACCTTGGTATAGCCGACAGAACAGAGGGTACCGGTAGTTTGGGGCAGTTGAGTGAACTAATGGGCAGTCTTGGGCAGTTTATATGCTAAAAACAACTCTGGTGGCTGTGTAGCCACAATAGACCAGTTGAGGACATAATGGTAGTATTTTACGAGCTGTGATTGGGTAAAATGAGTTTTGTTATAATGCATGATTTTTGGTTATAGTGCACCGATTTTTTTTGTTATTTTGCACGATTGGGAATCCTGTGATGAAATGAATGGGTGGATGAGTTAGTTGTCAGACCTGCTTTTATTTTTCCCAGGGATGGGGTAATGTCAGGGGGCAATACTTTTTTTTTAGTGGGGGGTACTTTTTGGGAGGGCCAATCTGTTTTTTTGTTGGGGTGCAGACAATTTTTTTTTAATTTGTACTTTTCAACATATCCCCTGCATCCCCCCCCCAAAAAAAAATGGGGGCGGCAAAAAATTTGGGGGCGGATTTTTTTTTTTTTTTTTTTTTTTTTTTTTTTTTTTTTTTTTTTTTTTTTATTTTTTGTTTTTTTTTTTTTTTTTTCTTTAATGTGAAATTTCTATAAAAAAATTTCAGGGGGGGGGGGGAGATGGACATTTTTTTAAATTATTATTATTTAAAATTTGAAGAAAAAAAAATATTGGGGCTACCTTTTTTTTGGGGGGGGGTCTAATTTCAGGGGGCTATTTACTATTTTAGATAGTGCATGCTCTATTAATGCAACAATACTGACTATGTGAACTCCAAATACTACACTATCCCAAGTGCACATTTGTTTCACCGAGGCCGTAGTCATGCGCATTATCTGGTATGTTGCATGATAGAGCATGCACTATTTATATAATTTTATATCCTAAACCAATTCTGTTTGTGTTTTTAATATTTAAAACAGAAATATAACTATGCCCCTCAGCATACTTCTGTCGGTATAATTTTTGAAGGCCGAAAAAAATTCTAGGTTTATGCTATGTGGAATAACCACAACAACACTATGAAGGAGGCATTTTGAAAGGTCAAGCTTACTGTGTACAGGTTTGTTCCATTGTTGGGGTACCCTCATCTTACTGTCCGTCCAGCCGAGTTGACCTTTCTTTCCAGCTCCCCACGTCCAGAGCTTACCATCTGTTGATACTGCCAGAGTATGTCTTAGGCCTCCTGAAACGGCTGTAAACCTTGGGCATTCAATGCCTGATATCTAGAGCAGTCAGAGATTAGTTGGAAATCATTTAATGAGTGACATGTCATTTCTAACAAGAAAACTTTCAGACACTGTTCCTGATTGTTGACCCTTATAATAATTATAATAATAATAAATTTTTGTATAGCGCGTGATTGGCATAATGCCATGTCTCTATGCACTCCTGCCTGGCCAGAGCTGACAGTTCATGGAAACAGCTAGGGTATAATGCAGTCTTCTTGAAATGTCATTCAACGTCTGAAATCGAGAGCACATTTATCAATTTATTTCATTTATTCTAAATTTCTGAAGTATTCAATTTCATTTTTCTATATCATTTTGACGAATTACTTTCTATCTGTATGAATATTCTAAAAGGGGGGAAAAGCCAATTCATACAATTTCATCACTAAAATCAGAGATTTTATTTTCATTAAAAAAAAAGAGAACAATCTTATTCAGGAATTTCATGAGCTGAAATATCAATAAACTCAAATTTTTAATTTTATTTTGCGACATTATTTCTGGTATAAAGGTTTGCATGTCTCACTATAATATAAAAAGGTCACCATGCAAACATATGTACTAATCAGAAATGGGTGTAATGATATTTTTACCTCAATCTTCCTCGGTTTTGTGACAATACTTTCTTTATGTGTCAGCTGACCATGTGTGTTTGACCCCCAGCAGAGTAGTTCGTCTGTCTCTGAACATAAGAGAAATGAATGATTGTTAATTTCTTATTCATTATTGACAGTGAGTTTGAGTGATTGAAAAACTCTGCTAAAACCTTTGACAATTTTGAGGGGTTAAACATACCATTTTATCTGTGACCCTACAATATGACTGGAATAATATTTGTTATAATATATATCTTCCTCTTACCCATATACACAGGATTGACACCCTTCAGAAAATGTTCTTTTACAACTGATTAATAGCTTTTGATAGGATAAATCCCCTCTAAACAGAATATCCATGCTATGTCTTATGCTTCAAAAGAAGTATTTTTAAATGAGGATGATTATACTTATCATGACAAAACCTCTACATAATCAGAAAATTGCTAATAGAAAATTTGTATGAGGTAATTTAAAGTTAATAAAGAGCATACTAGCACCTGTTATTGCAACTGTATGATTCCATCCACATGCTATTTGTTTGATTGGTCCTAGGTCAGGAACCCTGACCAGTTTGCTGATATCGGAGGTGTGCCCCAGGCCTAGTTGACCCTTGTTGTTACTGCCACATACATGGAGGTCCCCATTCCCTAATGAATAAACATTTGTGTTAACAAAAACCATTTATGATAGTAAATGACCATTTATGGTAATTAGCCAAAATAGTGAATGAATAAAACATTTACATGAATAAACATATAATTTAGGGTAACTCATAAGAAAGGCATACGGAGCATGATCTGAACCCTAATTATTGCTGCCACATACACGTACATACGTAGAGTCTAGAGCTCCTGACACCTTAATGAATAAACATTTATGTTAATTAATGAAGGTAGTCATAATTAACAACAAACCTTTATAATTAGCAATATTTATGAAGAAAAGACTGATAACCCAAACTTTTCAAATGCAGATATTTTCACAAATTTTGACATGGTGGGGAATTCTAAATAGTATAATTTCATGATTTTTGTAAAATGGCTGATGAAAGAAACAGATTTTATGTGAAAACTGTCTTGTGAAATTAACAGAAAATGGCCATGTACAGTACATTAACTGGAAGGGTTCGTTTTTTTTTTTTTTTGCATTATGTGTTTCTTTTAAAACAAATTATTGTAAACAATAACAAACTTGAAATATTTGTAGAAAATAACAAATAAATGTCACAGTACCTAACACTGGAAAAATAATATTACAGCCTAGTTGACTTGTGTTGTTACTATTTTGTGAACCTAACTTTCAGTTCGTTACCTGTTTGGAAAACACTGTGACCGCCTCCACCTATAATGGTCGTAACATCCTCAGGATATGTTTTCAGGTTTTCAGGCAGAAGATGGTCATTGTGGTGGCCCAGGCCCAGCTGACCGTAACTGTTAGCTCCCTATAGAAAACATACAAATCAATTTATTGACACAAAAAAATCTGCATTTTTGGATTATCATATACAAAAAGTTTACAAGGAAAATGCAACAGTAAATATCTATAAAAATTAACATTGAATAATTATATAAATTAACATAAAGAGTTATCAAATTAACATGATAATAATGCATCCTTCAATACAATCAATTAAAAGGTAGTTAAACCTCACATACATGTACAGAACCATCTGTATATCAGGCTGTGCTAAAAATAGCTGCATGCTACCTTCTTGGTGGCTGAGAAAACTTCTCAAGACCAATTCAGCCATAAACCTACCTCAAAATAAAGTAGGATGATCTAGGGTATCATGATGTTATAATTCTTCAATTAGATATTTTTAATTTGTTCAGTAGAAGGTTAAGACCTTTTTGGAAAATGCCTCCTTGAGCAGTGTTGAGCTTGTTAGCAACAAGTAAATCTTTGTGCATGGACTTTCCATTAGAAAACAGCATCTGTACAACATTTCACTGTGCAAGGTCAACTTTGAATTGACCATGCATTAGGGTAAGTGGTTAATGCAATACTTATAATTTCGGTGCAAGAATATTATGTTATTAATAATAATTATCCTACCCAAAATATGTATTTTAAAAGTTGTGTTACCATGGTATGAATGCGTATTGTATTCAGATGTTTATATCACTTGTACAATTGTATGTGTTTTTGTATTTTTTGTATACCATGTATTAAACCAACACAAATTTCCACTTTGTGGACAATAAAGATGAACTTATGAACTTAAACCTGGGAGCTGTTGCATGGACAGTTGACTTTTGCATCAATTGCAAAGTTGGGCAATTCCCAAACAAAATCCAGTATGTCATGAAAGTTACTATTGATGGCAATGAGAGTTACTAGCAATGTGCTACGGCACCCGGGTGGGTTAAATAAAGGAACTGGCATCAGACTTTAATATCTTGTTTCGCATAAAAGATACATTGGGTGAGATTGTGTGATATTGCTTTCATGAATTCAGGTGAATTTTAGTGTCAATACAAAGCAGTCAACATGGCTCAACACTATGACCCTCGCACTCACAATCCATCCCCTGAATTAACTTTTATTACTTTTATCACAATACACACCATAAAATGGGATTTATGTAAAATCATTCTCATCATTACAGTTTCAAGATGCAATCTTTCATATTATCTGGCAAAACTGGTTCTCTGATAAATATAAATAGGATCTACATAGAAATATAGGAGGGCTTAAATTAATTTGAATCAATATCGAATCCGGGACAATCCGCCCTGGGCGAGTTATCCAGGGTCGGGTGCGGGAACAGACAACTCGCCTTCTGTAATATTTTTTTATCACTAATTTTTTTACTCGAATTCACTTCTATCCACAGAGCATTGAGAATTAATTGGTCACATAGGCTACATGTAAGTATCATCAATAATTCTTATATTTCTATTAGTTATAATTGCGTGATAACAAGGATTTATTTAGACCCTCTACAGTGAAATATTTGGCCTTGTGATGCTCTTTTTTCCTTCTCTGTACATGCTATTGTGTAACTTTTTATAACAGACTTCCCTTTGGAAGTTTCTTTGTTCTCCACCTTCTTTTTCATTTTAATACTCTGCCCTGTCACTTTTTCTCACTGATCATGCCGATGTCCGACCCTTTATCTTTCATTTAGTCTAACTCTCTTCATTTTTTTTCCAATTCTACCTTTTCTCCATTTCCTCATCATGTTTTCTCTCTCTTCTTACCTCACATTTTAAATTTGCAGATTTTTGTTGGGGCCACATGAGTCATGACTGCGTAATATCGCACAATACAAAGGTCATGACCTAGTGACAGGCTTGAACATGTCAATTGCACCATTATACATGTACATGTATGTTACGTTGGTACGTGAATGCCGGACTGCTTCTCGTGATAAATCTTTATTAAAATCAAGCTTTTGGGAAAACCCGGAGGCATAACGTTAGAGGTAGCCTGTATCGTATCGACCTCGTAGTAATGAGTGCTTGTAGTTGTAACTTAGATGTAGATCTAGGTGAATCAATGCCGAGCTGACTTTTGAAGTTATTCATCATTTTAGAAAGTCAAGTTTTCCGTATTTTTCTGTCTGTACTGTGACCTGTGTACACAAATGACAAACATGACGAGATGGACACAGGAGTCAGAATAACTTTTTAGAATTAACGTTAGAGCTCTACACTCTAGATCTAGTCTAAGTCTAACATCTAACGTTAGATCTAATGACTAACATAGATGTCTATTTCAGAGTTTCCAGTTCAGGGAACTATAGACTTATAGTAACTTTACTCTTTAGTGGCATAATCGTGATCGAGGAAACCACCATTCACTTTGTACAGCAGCGCTTCATTCAGTCACTCGCATTGGTTTCCTCTTTCCTCCCCCATTCACTTGTGTAATTGAGCGACTGGTTTCCGAAACGACGATAAGGCCACTTTAGTAAGGTAGGTAGTAGTAGCTATGCTTCCCATTAGCATTAGAACTCCACTCCATCGGGCCCGGGTTCCTAGCCCAAGGCAAGTGCCTTGTCAAGTTCAGTCAAGGCCGCCCCGATGAGAATAATAGGCAGGGCAGCGCAGCCAGCGCAACCACGCAGCGCAGGGCAGCACAGCAAGCAAACACTGCCCGCTGGCATGGCAGCGGATTACCGTCGATCCGATGTGCGATGCATGCACACTGACTGACTGACTGACTGTTTCTGTCCTCCGCTGCTCTCGGAGATCATCCCAAATAGGGCTGCTGTATTGATCCAATATATGACGTATCCAGGGGCAGGGCAGAAAGGAAAGTAATTATTCAGTGTTCGGTAGTAAATCAAAAGAAATTTATACGGGTCATGTGGATCTTGTGAATAAAGAACAGGGTTTTAAGTAGAAGGCTATTTCTGACAGATGTTGGGATCCCAGGGATAACGGGAATAAGCGTTGCACAGGTAAACACAGAAGGTTGGGATGGGTCATAGCGAGAAGAACGTCAGGATAATCTTCAAGGTTTTTAGTGACAAGGATACATACAGAATCTAATGGAGTGGAAGAAAGAGCAGGTGGCAACGAAGTGATTAACAGTTTCTTCTTCACCGTTACATAGCTGGCTAACTGGATCACAGGCCTTGGCTATTTTGATGAGCCTGGTTTGTAGCAGGTATGTGGAAAAAAAGGAGCTGTGCTCTAACTGTCAGAGCCTTCTTATCAGGGTTGATGCCGTACGACCGGAACAATACGGACAAGGAAAACATGTAGAGGGATCTATACTCTGATATTTGATTTGTTGAATCTTGGCAAAGACAATGCCAACTGGTATTACATAAGTGTACTAAATAATAGCGCTATAGTTCTGACATAATTGTAGAAATAGACCTAAAAGGGTCTAGTAACATAAAGTCGATTGCCACATACCCACGAAAACACTGCGGTGATGGGCGCTGCCATGTTGGATATCCCATCGAGCCTTGCGCGATCACTGATATGGAAATTATATGCTAATAGTGTGCCGTGGTAATTTACCACTCAGGATTGGCCAGCAATACGCTTCGCGTACTGGACAATCGCCATAGCGTTTTCCTATCGTTCATGGATGCGGCTCCTCTACCTTCGGCCAATCACAGAGTTTTTGCACCTGTAAGTTGTCCATTTTCACTGATACAGTACCATCGTAATATGAGTGGAGAGAGTGTGGTCCTAGCGGGAATTTAGAAGTTAAAAGGGGATGAAATCATAAGTATTAACTGAAAACGATAAGAAAATGTCGGTTCTATCTCACGAGAGTCGTCATATGCTTTGTGAATATCGCATGCGAATTCATTGGGTTGCGCCGATAAATGGCGCGTCATATGTTTATGAACGTGTATATTGCAATGCGGGTGGATAGATTCTACGTGTGTGATATGCCTGGGTATGTTTGAGTGTGGTAATTTCCAGAATAGGGAAATACAAGTTATGTTACATGGAAACTTGATAAATATAAGTTATAATGATTCCCTGGGACCATAGGATTTACCTTCTTACAATTACATCGCGAATCTAGTTAGCCTATAATCACAGAATAAAAAATAAATAAATAAAAGAATAAAAAAACCTGAACTCTATAGACTCTAACGTTAAACTTAACTCAAGTTAACGTTACAAAATAACAAAATCCTTCAAACAATACCTAGACAAAAGTCCCCCATCAATTAATACGTTTACTGCATGGAAGCGACACCACCTCTAACGTTAGACGTAAGTGCTGAAAAGCGATGTCTTGGATAACATTCTGAATTCTGAGAATAAAGATCCCAGATCAAGTTTTCACATTTTGAGCGTAATAATATTGTTGAAGTGTACATGCATGATGCATGATTTCAAATAAATATATATCTAACAGTTAGATCAGTCTCAAGATCTAGTTATAGATCTAGATCTATTCTTAAATTTTTTGTAGTTGGACTGAAAATGAGGTAAAATATGTGAAGAAAAGAATTGTAACATTTCACTCTCTGTGTCATATGTCAGTGGCTATTTCTTGCCTGAAATATTAAAGAGGAATTAATTTCAAATTTTTTTCTTTTTCAAGTTAATTTATAAAAATTAACCTCCACAACATGGGTGGAGGTAACTATACACAGCCCCGTCGCCGAAGGCGACGGGGCTGTACTTCAACCACCCCTATTTACAGCGTAACTTTCAGTGATGATGAGCGCAAAATGAATTATACTGGTCAATTTAATTAATCTAATTTTAAATATCTATTTTTAAATCTATGATGTTTCACGGCGTAACAACGACTAAAAATGAAAGTATATAAGAGCTTTTTGACTTACCATAATGAATTTTCCGTTGGTCTTGGTTCTTCTAAAATTTTCGGGGCCATCGCTGCCAGCTGCCATCTTTCAATGACGTCATTCGATTCATGACCTCCGTCCCATAATTCTGTGCGAAGAATTAATTGAACGGCGCACACGTACGTACGGAGACGTGAATTGGAGCAGACGACGTTCCACTTCCGGATGACCTAACCTTGCAACTGAAATTAGAAATTACGTGGTGGATGTCTCTGTTTCTCCAGTATTTTTCATTCTTATTTAGTTTATTACTTCAAGTGAAATATTTGCAGATGTCACCAATAATTCGAGGAAGGACCTTCACAGTCTGGATTCAATGTGAGTATGAATTATCTTGACCCCGCAATTGTGATCATTTTTTTTTTTCTAGAAAAAAAAAAAAAACTTCGCTAGAAACGCGTAGTGACTCGTCAGTTCCCGTCGCTTCGCGCGACGGGGGCTGGTCGGTTTAGGGTGGAGGAGAGAATTGTCTGCATGACGAAGATTCTGCTAGGATCGAAAGTCCGGGCACCTTTGACTTCATTTTACTGCAATAGCTCTCCTTTATATATTAGATAAGCAGTTTCAGCAGTTCTCTTATTTTGTACTTGAATTTATAATCACAACTTTCAGGCTCCCCCCCCCCCCCACCTACCAATTGGAGATGGATCTAGCAAAATTCTGTTATTCATGATTTTTCCAATGAGAAGGTCATTTGGTTCAGCTGTTTCAACTACAATGTACTTGTATTCATGTTCTAATTTTTTAACGGTTTCTGTATAGTTGCCATCTCTGCAAGTGAAAAAGGAAGGTAATGGATGAAAGTGTTAATGATTTCAACCAGTAGGCAGGCCTTAAATTTCATAGGGCAAGACCACTTTTCCATTGGGCAACATTTTTATAATACAGCACAAATGAGAAAAATAAAAAGGTCACAACAAATCTCCTAAGCCAATGAGTGGGGCATCAGCCATCAAGGCCAGTCAACAGGGCATCCACGCCATGGCCTTTCGACGGCCTCTGTTTAACTGAGTAGGTCTATACACACTTGTTTGTGCTTTAGTGAAACTGAAAGCTAAGGTATTAATTTACTCGCAAAATTATTCGGTCAATGTTTTACCAGAAATTTTTAAAAACTGAAGTAAAGCAATTTCTTTTTGGGTTATTATTATTATTATTATTTTTTTTACTTTAATTTCAGTGACTAAAATCCGATCCAGAACTAGAAGTATGGAAGGAAACACAGTGCACAAACATTGACCGCTGACCAGCTAGGTCAGATCCAGACCATTCAGACCCAGGAGCCCAGGCTGGCGTCAGCAATCCAGTTACAGCTCCAAGGTCAACAGGTAAAATATATTATTTTTTTTGTTTTTATATCTATTTGGTCTAACAGCAGTTTTTCCCAATTTTCTGTTTTTCTAATACCATATGAGCTTAACCAAACATTTGGTCTGCCCACAATTTAGTCCAAGTTCTCTTGGTTTAATTTCTCACTTGCCCTAATATAATGACCACTTTGTCTAATTGCTGATTTGTCTAATAGCCGAATTTGTCTAATTGCATGTAATTAACAATTTTAAATTTAATTTGGTATATAGTTTGTTCTGGAATTGACTGAGTGGTGTTAGACGAAGTGGACATTTGATGAAATGGATATTAGAGGAAATGGGAATTCTACAAAATGGTAAATAGGCAAAGTGATAAAAGGTTGTCCGAAATAACAGCATGGCATTCAGTCCTCCACCACCAATCTCACACCACGCACATTAAATTGCTGGAAAAAAAAGGAAGAAAGATTTTTTTCCATGACAGCCTCCGAGAAAAGGAAGTGTGCTCCCCTCACGGGCCAGTTGTTTTAGTGTGCACATGTTGAAATTTCTTTAATGTCTAACCCAAAAATTTTCTTCTGTCTGATCAGCTGGTGCAAGTAGGAGGGGCTGGACAGATTCTCGCTGGGGGTCAGCCAATCACCTTGCAGGTCGCTGGAGGTCAGTTAGGGCGGCACAGCTCCAGCAACTGGCACAGACGCTGCAGGTTGTAGGATCAGGAGGTCAAGTTCAACAGGTTGGTCAACGTGAAGGTTTATTCATACTTGTTCACCTGAAATTAATGGGTGCAGCTCGTTGTTTCGAAAAAAATGCAACAAAATGTTCGGAAGAACAAGCATTATTTCATTTTGGACAAATGAACATCCAGGAATAGGAAATTTATGTGTTTTGGAAGATCGAACTCTTCAAAAAGAACATTTGGACAAATGAAGCTTCGGAACAATGACTGTAATCAAATTAATGAATGGGTTATTATGTCCATGGTTTATGTCGTCCACTGTTTTCCACATACTCCACTTTTCAGTGCACTGTAAGCGTAATTTGCCCTATGAGTGTTATTATCTTAAAATTTAAACTATGGTTTGCATAAATTGTCCACATCATTTATGTGTCTAGGATGCATATTTATTCTCCCTTTGTGTACTCCTTTATCCCACATCAATTTCTGGTGTAATAATGTTGATGTTGTGCTATTGATCCTCATGCTTGTGAAACGACTTATGTCAAGTAGATCAGGGCGAACAGAGATCAGTCGTGAATTTGAAAATCAATGCTCATTGGGTTCTATCTTTTCAACATTCAGCACTTATGCAACATGATTTTTATATGTCCACTTCCAATTTGTGATTGATTGGAACCTTTTAATATTAATGAGCCAAGCTTATATTAGATCTATCTTTAGGATTTCATATGCTACCTAAAACTTACAGCTTTTTTGTCTTATTTTGTTCTCATCTTCAGATTCAACTTGTTCCTCAGCAGGGTACACAGGGACAGGTAAAGTACAGAACAACCCTTAATAAGTCAATAAATGAGTTACATGTACGTTATTCTCATCAAAATGGCAACAATTACTTATTATTCACTCTTTTTTTTCTAACCTGAATGAAGTTGGGTAGATACCAAGGTCCTTAGGTTGGTCTGTTGGTTGGTCTATTGGTTAGTCTGTTACAAAAATGTTTAATTTTTGTTAAACTTGCTTTCATTTCTTTACTTTGCATCAATTGTGACAAACATGGTACAAATGATCATTGGGTGATACCGCAAGTCTGTTGAGGAAGATGCTGAGGTCAAAGGTCATCTAGGGGTTAAAAGGTCAAATGATATGAGGCCATGTGCAACATATTGGTTTGTTTTAATCTTGGTCCGTCGGAGTCAAAGACACATACCTGACCCGTCATCCTGTTCATTTTTTTCCAGGCCCAGGTGGTTCAAACACAAAGCCCAAGTACACAAGGTCAACAACACAACAACAACAACAACAGCAGCAACAACAACAACAACAACAACAGCAACAACACAATCACAAGAACAAGCACAGCAGGTAATTATATGTTCTGTTAATTGCCTGAGAAATCTCTGGATCTGACTACTGTCAGTTGTCGAGAACCATTTTCCTAAAAAGTATGCATATTTGAATATTGCAGTAAACATGTCTTTAGGTGGGAGCAGTCATCTGTATTCTTTTGTTCAAAGGTTATTTGTCAGGGCTAACCTAGCAGTCAATGAAAAAAAAAAAAATGTTTGTCGCTTGACGGGGACATTGAATAGGCATCTTTCCATGGCTGTAAACGTGCTAGTAATGAAAGACATTGCGATAATTGTTTCACTATTCTAAATAGTTGTTACACGGAAGTATAGAGGTCGGCCCTCCTGTTGAAGATCTTCTTTCCTATGGCTAGATGTGTCATCTATGAGTGTGTGATAAACATTCATGTCATTCCTCTGATAGATTCAAATCGTGCAGCCCCAGCAGGTTCAAACGGCAGCAAACCAACAAGGTCAACCCGTCCAACATATTATTGTACAGCAGCCACAGGCAACACACAGCAACAACCTGGACAACAACAACCACAACAACAAACAAACGCAACAACACCAAACAACAACAAATACAGGTAAGTGTGTACTGTAACAGATTATAATGATAATAATAATTAATGTTTCTTATGTAGCGCATATACATATCACAAACATAAGAGAGTCCCTATGTGCTTAATGTAGAAAAGGGACAGTTTATTGAGAGTATAGAGCACCATTATACCACCTTCACACTGAAAATGTAAGGCCTCTTTCTATGTAGAAATGGAGTCAACATAGTAAGAGACTATTTAGATCTGGTTAAGAATTCAATAGATGAGCTTGGACGCATCCCTAGAGCTACTTCAGTGTGACTGTGGCCTGAGGGTATTCTTAAAAATGTTTTCCAAACAATTTTCTATGAAAAACATTGGACAATGCAAACCACTTTGTGGATTTTGGCCCTATTGGGGCGATTCGCAATCACATCCTATTGCTCAGATTTTTACTTCAAACTGGCTTATAAATTGAAATGACAGATTTCAATTGAATTTCCATTGCCCTGCTTATCATTTCAGTTGCAGCAACTGATCACTGCCGATGGACAACAATCTATTACCAGCCGGTGTTGCTGGGGAAAACCAGGTCACCCTGTCTGCAGGTCAACTACAGGGTGATATTCAACTCCTCAATTCGCACCAATTACTTATCTTACCCGTGCTTTTGTTTGACAAGATAAAGCATCCATTTAATTTAATGAACATAATCAAAGATTGCCATTTGTATATATATATTGTTGAGTGAGTTAGTTCGTATTGTAGTAATGTTGAAAGCAAAATAGCAAATTCATGCTGTTAAATACAATGTACATTAATTCATCTCAACATTATGAATTTAGATAATTATTTTGTATTCAATTGCTTTTTTGTTGTTGAATGAACTGTATAAATAGACTGCAGCACTAAGGAGCTCTAAGCTCTAAGGGAGTAGTCGGGCCATAGAAGTAGCTTGGAAGAAAAGTGTCAAAATAGAGATAGAAAAAAAATTAATTGAGGATATCAGACAATAAACGTATGTATAAATTTTTTTTTCTTCATAAAATAAGAAACAACAAAAAACCGTGCCTCTTTCAGACCAAATTGATTATGACATCATGTCTACACTGATTTTGACTCCGCAGTAGTACGAGCGGAACGGAGGCGCAGGGGATAACAATGGTGTGATCAGTTACAGACTGCTACCAAACCAGGTCCAGCAAGGTAAGACCTCTTGTACTAGAAACATTCTCTTACTTAATTAAACTTGTACAGAATACAGTCCAATCATTTTATCATTCAATGAACAAATCATTGCTCCAACAAAAACTAAGCAAGTGACTTATCAACCAATTATTTATTGATTTTTCAATATTGTACTGAGCAGGCTCTCTTCCAGGCCAAATTTAGTCCATCAAAAATCTCATCTCATGAAAGATGCATTATGTCTTTGGATTGATTTTTTTCTCCATTATTCCTACTTGATTCCTTAGCTCCAGCTGCAGCAGGTGCAGCAGCAGCAGGGGCCAGTCCTCAGATCCTACAGGTGCCAACAACGGCACAGATAACACATCGTCATGGTAAATACAATTAGGTCTAGGACAACTACCCTTGGAAATTATCCCTGGAGAACTATCCTAACCCTATTTGTGGGGCTAGACGTCTTGGGGATAATTGTCGAGGATGTAGTTGTCCTGATATGTTTTAGTTATATTCAATAATTAGAGATGATAGTCCTTTAATTCGATTTTCACAGAATCAGATAAAACTGACTCAGAACTGGAAAAGGAATGGTTCCAATAACATTGCACTACTTAATTTAAATATCATGGACAAGTGTTTGTGTAAACAAGTCCTGATTGACATGCTGTTTGCTGTAGATGGTACATTGTATAAGGGAGTGGTGTGTTCCCACCATGCAAGAATTGCTGTTGGTAGCAAACATAAAAAGTGTTTATAGTGTGATTAAACCCTATGGATCCTTCATTCACTGTACATAGATGATACCTGGCAGTGGTGGGGCGTTCCCACTATGCAGAGAATCCTAACCCGGAGCAGAACTACTGGAGAAAGAACCCCTATATGTGAATGCCAAACAGTATCATCGTATCTTGAAGAGGAGGCAGGCCAGAGCTAAGCTGGAAGCAGAAGGCAGGATTCTAAAGAGAGAAGGGTAATAGATTTGTCTAAATTCAGTCAAAGCGTGTTAATTAGGTCAAACCTCTCTTGTCAAGACCACCTTGGTCCCAAACACAGAGGTGGATTGTAGTTTGTACTTTCTCAATCCTAGTAAGGGTATATTCAATATATATGAGTTTTATTTGTTCATATAAACAATATTTGATTAAAGCATAAATTTTGGCTTGGCTACAACTACAGGATAAACTCGTTCAAATGGCGTTTTGTTACATGGAATTTATCGAGTTTTATCAGGAATCTCTCAGAGTAAAAAAAAACAAAGAATACAAGAGAGCTGGGTTCAGCAAAATTTCCTTGCTATATGAAGAATCTCTATATCAAAGTAAAAAAAAAACAAAACAAAACAAAACAAAACAACAGATTATAAGAGCGTGGGATCAATTCAATTCAATTCAATTCAAAGTTGTTTTATTTTCCAAATCATTAAAAAATAAAGCATGCTTGTAAATCCATAATAAATAAGGTTCATTGAAAAAAGGAAAAAAGATGGCAAAGCAAAGATTGTAGTGAAGAAGTTCCCTTGTAAGTGGTGAAGTTTCTACTGCGCGACACAAATTTCTTAGTACATCAGGAATGTCATATCTTTCTGAGAAGTTCTGCTGCAGTTATAAGGGAAGTGAATGGTACTAGAACTCAAGGTTGCCTTTTATTTATCTTCCAGAAATACCTTCACGAGTCGCGTCACACAACCATGCCATGAACCGCATCCGTGGCGATGGTGGTCGATTTAACTCCGGTGAAGGTGAGGAATGGAGGGTCACCGTCGATGATCAAATCACAGCATCAGCAACAGCAGCTACCTACCATGGTACAGCTACCACAGGGTATGACCCTGACTCAAGGGTGCAGATGGACAGGTATGTACATTTGCCACACTTGACCCAGGGAGGTCAGTGAAGTACTAGTAGGAAGAAACTCTTGGAATGCTATACTGTATAAGTGGTTATTTTCGCGAATTTCGGGAGTCGGTATCATGAAAATTTCCACTTCATTAAAGGCTATTTATAGTAATGAAGTCATCACCAAAATCGCGAAATTTTGCTCTTGCGAATTTCCCCAACTAAGTCCAAAATCGTGAAAATATCTGTACGCGAAAATATTGGTTTATATACAGTACTGTAGATATTAATCCATAGTATATATTTACAGTTCTTACATCGGAATGCATGGTGGACGGAATACTAGTCTAATCAGCTCAAAATTGCATGCAATCTTGTTCTAATGCCTATGAGCAATTCACTTGTGTCTGTGTTACTCTTGTGGATAAGTGTAAAATATATTATTTTCATACTTTGTTAAAATTATTATTTGGTAAGAAGAAGATTATTTTAGAAATTGTGGGACAGTGAATGAAAATAAATGTTTAACTTTCATTCATAACATTACCGCCCAGTAGTTTGACTGGAATTCAATCATCATGCATTGCAATGAAAGAACTGTAAATTCATGTATTGCCAAACTCGACCAGGAAGGTCTATCCATACTAGTAGGAATGAATTCCTCAATTAAAGCAATCAATCCAGGGTTATACTATCATCAGGAGAAAAACATTCATTATTTGTTCTGGAATTTTTAAAAACAATAAAATTGTGAAGCATAGAGAACTTGTGATAGAATTGGAGTTGGCCTAAGAAGTAGCAATAACAAATATTTCTTTCCTTTTCCTTTTTGTAAACCAGGAGAGCATTATAAACCTTGGTATGCTAACAGGAGGGAATGCAGCCACTTCAGCTCAAGTTCTGATTGGTCAAGGAAATGCCATCACGACGTTATTCATCCAATGGCGTGAAGGGAGTCTCACAATAGTCTAACGTGATTGGCCATTTGAAAACTCTGGAAGACCGTTAGAATGCAAGTGGTCTAGGCAACACTAACTTGATGTTATCATTCTAACAGCATGCGAGGATTATCAAAATAGAACAACGTGATTGGTCCATTTGAAAACTCTGGAACCTGTTAGAACGCAAGTGGACTAGGAATCTGACCCTGATGTCATCATCCAATAGCTATGCAAGGATTATCAAATAGAACAACGTGATGGGTTCAATCGAAAAATTCGTCATCATCATCATGTGACATTGATATGGGGTGCCAACACTGTGGCGTAATTGAGGAATATCTTTCAAAACTCTGGTACCTTTTAAGGATAACAAATGGCAGAGACAAACCAATGTAACGTTATCACTCTATGGAATGGCCGTTTGAAAGTTTTGATAATGGACGAATACTATCACAACTTGATTATCCAATTCTTGCCCTTGGGCATATCAACAGTTAACTTGACTTTTTCCCAACTGTCAATGAACATTGCCCAGGCAATGTATGTGGGTAACTCTTTGTTCAATCAAGGCCAGGATAACCATAGTGCTGATAAATTGATGATTTTTCCATACCGTTGGTGGAATGCAGTTGAATTGTGACAATGAATGACGTTTTTTAAAGAAATTTCTGGGCTCGTCGAAACAGAACTCTTTGAAATTTAAACATCAAAGTTGAAGGAGGCTTCTCCAGTTTGTAAATTTTGAAAGAAATATTTGAAAGTGGTTTTATAAAAGGCCAAAGGCTCTATAGATGGTCTTTAATGTGCTAGCAGCACAAGCTTTATTGTATAATTCTCATGTTAATGAAATATTAAAATGTCAGTGAAACAATTCATAATACAAATACCTGTAGGGTTTGTAAGAAACTTCTTGCACAAAAAAACTTACACTTTCTGTATTCCATTATATTGGGATTTCAAATTTTGCTTCCCATCATCTATTTTCATTACAACAAGAATCTAGCCAATTTCTTTGGTGTTTCAAGATCTTGTTCTGCCCTTGTTCACTCTAACACATGTGGACTGTAGAAGTGAACAAGAATGTCACTAGAGTGAATATTTCCCCAGCTTTATGTACTTGTCAGCAAATTTTGAGGAACATTCCCATTCTAAAAACTTTTGTAATGCTTGACTGTGGTTATGAATATAATTTTCAATAAATACAATAATTGAGAAAATGTATTAAATTTATGCTTTTTTCTTCTCATCAATTTGTAGAAATAAGAAATGACATGATTTGGTAAATAATAATAGTGATATATGAAACTTGCAAGATGTACTGGTCAATGGAAAAACAACATAAGTATTTATCGTTTACTCAGTTGTAAACATATTTGCCTATGAATGATTTTGAAAATGCTTTGAATTTGGTTGATGTTCAGGCCTATCACAGGGTCGTTTGATTGTAGAGGTTTACAATTTGTGTGATTCAAGCTTTGAAATTTCATTTGTCTATCATGTGGCTCTTTTTTAACAGTCGCACACACTTATGGCCTGATTACAACAGAACTGTATCTTGAAATTCATATGCTACAATCCATCTACAGTTTATTAAGTGCTCCTCATTACTCATTGAGGTTGCTTCAAAAGCGCTTTACTAAAAAAAAAAAAAAAAAAATGGTAAATAACTTTAAATTACCTGTCAATTGAAATGAAAATAATATTGATCAATTTCAAACAGCCACATGTTTTTAGGAATTCTGGATAACTTTCAGAGAATAGGGATGTTTTTTGGGAAGAAATAAAAAATATGATATGATAACTGGAAATTCACACTGCAATTCTAATTTTGATTCCCTGATTGTCATATAATAGGCATTTGTGTGGTTCTAGAGTTGTTTGGCCTTTGGAAG
>CALNVZ010003426.1:35961562-36019097 GCA_940671915.1 Paracentrotus lividus
GAGTGATTGCCGGTACGACCGAACAATACGGACAAGGAAAACATGTAGAGGGATCTATACTCTGATATTTGATTTGTTGAATCTTGGCAAAGACAATGCCAACTGGTATTACATAAGTGTACTAAATAATAGCGCTATAGTTCTGACATAATTGTAGAAATAGACCTAAAAGGGTCTAGTAACATAAGTCGATTGCCACATACCCACGAAAACACTGCGGTGATGGGCGCTGCCATGTTGGATATCCCATCGAGCTTGCGCGATCACTGATATGGAAATTATATGCTAATTAGTGTGCCGTGGTAATTTACCACTCAGGATTGGCCAGCCTACGCTTCGCGTACTGGACAATCGCCATAGCGTTTTCCTATTCGTTCATGGATGCGGCTCCTCTACCTTCGGCCAATCACAGAGTTTTTGCACCTGTAAGTTGTCCATTCACTTGATCAGTACCATCGTAATATGAGTGGAGAGAGTGTGGTCCTAGCGGGAATTTAGAAGTTAAAAGGGGATGAAATCATAAGTAATTAACTGAAACGATAAGAAAATGTCGGTTCTATCTCACGAGAGTGTCATAATGCTTTGTGAATATATCGCATGCGAATTCATTGGGTTGCGCCGATAAATGGCGCGTCATATGTTTATGAACGTGTATATTGCAATGCGGGTGGATAGATTCTACGTGTGTGATATGCCTGGGTATGTTTGAGTGTGTAGATTTCCAGAATAGGGGAAAATACAAGTTATGTACAGTGGAAACTTGATAAATATAAGTTATAATGATGTCCCTGGGACCATAGGATTTACCTTCTTACAATTACATCGCGAATCTAGTTAGCCTATAATCACAGAATAAAAAAATAAATAAATAAAAGAATAAAAAAACCTGAACTCTATAGACTCTAACGTTAAACGTTAACTCAAGTTAACGTTACAAAATAACAAAATCCTTCAAACAATACCTAGACAAAAGTCCCCCATCAATTTAATACGTTTACTGCATGGAAGCGACACCACCTCTAACGTTAGACGTAAGTGCTGAAAAGCGATGTCTGGATAACATTCTGAGATTCTGAGAATAAAGATCCCCAGATCAAGTTTTCACATTTTGAGCGTAATAATATTGTTGAAGTGTACATGCATGATGCATGATTTCAAATAAATATATATCTAACAGTTAGATCAGTCTCAAGATCTAGTTATAGATCTAGATCTATTCTTAAATTTTTTGTAGTTGGACTGAAAATGAGGTAAAATATGTGAAGAAAAGAATTGTAACATTTCACTCTCTGTGTCATATGTCAGTGGCTATTTCTTGCCTGAAAATATTAAAGAGGAATTAATTTCAAATTTTTTTCTTTTTCAAGTTAATTTATAAAAATTAACCCCAGCAACTGGGTGGAGGTAACTATACACAGCCCCGTCGCCGAAGGCGACGGGGCTGTACTTCAACCACCCCTATTTACAGCGTAACTTTCAGTGATGATGAGCGCAAAATGAATTATACTGGTCAATTTAATTAATCTAATTTTAAAATATCTATTTTTAATCTATGATGTTTCACGCGTAACAACGACTAAAAATGAAAGTATATAAGAGCTTTTTGACTTACCATAATGAATTTTCCGTTGGTCTTGTTCTTCTAAATTTTCGGGGCCATCGCTGCCACGCTGCCATCTTTCAATGACGTCATTCGATTCATGACCTCCGTCCCATAATTCTGTGCGAAGAATTAATTGAACGGCGCACACGTACGTACGGAGACGTGAAGTTGGAGCAGACGACGTTCCACTTCCGGATGACCTAACCTTGCAACTGAAATTAGAAATTACGTGGTGGATGTCTCTGTTTCCAGTATTTTTCATCTTATTTAGTTTATTACTTCAAGTGAAATATTTGCAGATGTCACCAATTCGAGGAAGACCTTCACAGTCTGGATTCAATGTGAGTATGAATTATCTTGACCCCGCAATTGTGATCATTTTTTTTTTTCTAAGAAAAAAAAAAAAAACTTCGCTAGAAACGCGTAGTGACTCGTCAGTTCCCGTCGCTTCGCGCGACGGGGGCTGGTCGGTTTAGGGTGGAGGAGAGAATTGTCTGCATGACGAAGATTCTGCTAGGATCGAAAGTCCGGGCACCTTTTGACTTCATTTTACTGCAATAGCTCTCCTTTATATATTAGATAAGCAGTTTCAGCAGTTCTCTTATTTTGTACTTGAATTTATAATCACAACTTTCAGGCTCTCCCCCCCCCCCCCCACCTACCAATTGAGATGGATCTAGCAAAATTCTGTTATTCATGATTTTTCCAATGAGAAGTCATTTGGTTCAGCGTTTCAACTACAATGTACTTGTATTCATGTTCTAATTTTTTAACGGTTTCTGTATAGTTGCCATCTCTGCAAGTGAAAAAGGAAGGTAATGGATGAAAGTGTTAATGATTTCAACCAGTAGGCAGGCCTTAAATTTCATAGGGCAAGACCACTTTTCCATTGGGCACATTTTTATAATACAGCACAAATGAGAAAAATAAAAAGGTCACAACAAATCTCCTAAGCCAATGAGTGGGGCATCAGCCATCAAGGCCAGTCAACAGGGCATCCACGGCCATGGCCTTTCGACGGCCTCTGTTTAACTGAGTAGGTCTATACACACTGTTTGTGCTTTAGTGAAACTGAAAGCTAAGGTATTAATTTACTCGCAAAATTATTCGGTCAATGTTTTACCAGAAATTTTTTAAACTGAAGTAAAGCAATTTCTTTTTGGGTTTATTATTATTATTATTATTTTTTTTACTTTAATTTCAGTGACTAAAATCCGATCCAGAACTAGGAAGTATGGAAGGAAACACAGTAGCACAAACATTGACCGCTGACCAGCTAGGTCAGATCCAGACCATTCAGACCCAGGGAGCCCAGGCTGGCGGTCAGCAAGTCCAGTTACAGCTCCAAGGTCAACAGGTAAAATATATTATTTTTTTTGTTTTTATATCTATTTGGTCTAACAGCAGTTTTTCCAATTTTCTGTTTTTCTAATACCATATGAGCTTAACCAAACATTTGGTCTGCCCACAATTTAGTCCAAGTTCTCTTTGGTTTAATTCTCACTTGCCCTAATATAATGACCACTTTGTCTAATTGCTGATTTGTCTAATAGCCGAATTTGTCTAATTGCATGTAATTAACAATTTTAAATTTAATTTGGTATATAGTTTGTTACTGGAATTGACTGAGTGGTGTTAGACGAAGTGGACATTTGATGAAATGGATATTAGAGGAAATGGGAATTCTACAAAATGGTAAATAGGCAAAGTGATAAAAGGTTGTCCGAAATAACAGCATGGCATTTCAGTCCTCCACCACCAATCTCACACCACGCACATTAAATTGCTGGAAAAAAAAGGAAGAAAGATTTTTTTTTGCATGACAGCCTCCGAGAAAAGGAAGTGTTGCTCCCCTCACGGGCCAGTTGTTTTTAGTGTGCACATGTTGAAATTTCTTTAATGTCTAACCCAAAAATTTTCTTCTGTCTGATCAGCTGGTGCAAGTAGGAGGGGCTGGACAGATTCTCGCTGGGGGTCAGCCAATCACCTTGCAGGTCGCTGGAGGTCAGTTAGGGACGGCACAGCTCCAGCAACTGGCACAGACGCTGCAGGTTGTAGGATCAGGAGGTCAAGTTCAACAGGTTGGTCAACGTGAAGGTTTATTCATACTTGTTCACCTGAATTAATGGGTGCAGCTCGTTGTTTCGAAAAAAATGCAACAAATGTTCGGAAGAACAAGCATTATTTCATTTTTGGACAAATGAACATCCAGGAATAGGAAATTTATGTGTTTGGAAGATCGAACCTTCAAAAGAAAGAACATTTGGACAAATGAAGCTTCGGAACAATGACCTGTAATCAAATTAATGAATGGGTTATTATGTCCATGGTTTATGTCGTCCACTGTTTTCCACATACTCCACTTTTCAGTGCACTGTAACGCGTAATTTGCCCTATGAGTGTTATTATCTTAAAATTTAAACTATGGTTTGCATAAATTGTCCACATCATTTATGTGTCTAGGATGCATATTTATTCTCCCTTTGTGTACTCCTTTATCCCACATCAATTTCTGGTGTAATATGTTGATGTTGTGCTATTGATCCTCATGCCTTGTGAACGACTTATGTCAAGTAGATCAGGGCGAACAGAGATCAGTCGTGAATTTGAAAATCAATGCTCATTGGGTTCTATCTTTTCAACATTCAGCACTTATGCAACAATGATTTTATATGTCCACTTCCAATTTGTGATTGATTGGAACCTTTTAATATTAATGAGCCAAGCTTATATTAGATCTATCTTTAGGATTTCATATGCTACCTAAAACTTACAGCTTTTTTGTCTTATTTTGTTCTCATCTTCAGATTCAACTTGTTCCTCAGCAGGGTACACAGGGACAGGTAAAGTACAGAACAACCCTTAATAAGTCAATAAATGAGTTACATGTACGTTATTCTCATCAAAATGGCAACAATTACTTATTATTCACTCCTTTTTTTTCTAACCTGAATGAAGTTGGGTAGATACCAAGGTCCTTAGGTTGGTCTGTTGGTTGGTCTATTGGTTAGTCTGTTACAAAAATGTTTAAGTTTTTGTTAAACTTGCTTTCATTTCTTTACTTTTGCATCAATTGTGATCAAACATGGTACAAATGATCATTGGGTGATACCGCAAGTCTGTTGAGGAAGATGCTGAGGTCAAAGGTCATCTAGGGGTTAAAAGGTCAAATGATATGAGGCCATGTGCAACATATTGGTTTGTTTTAATCTTGGTCCGTCGGAGTCAAAGACACATACCTGACCCGTGCATCCTGTTTCATTTTTTTCCAGGCCCAGGTGGTTCAAACACAAAGCCCAAGTACACAAGGTCAACAACAACAACAACAACAACAACAGCAGCAACAACAACAACAACAACAACAGCAACAACAACAATCACAAGAACAAGCACAGCAGGTAATTTATGTCTCTGTTAATTGCCTGAGAAATCTCTGGATCTGACTACTGTCAGGTTGTCGAGAACCAAGTTTCCTAAAAAGTATGCATATTTGAATATTGCAGTAAACATGTCTTTAGGTGGGAGCAGTCATCTGTATTCTTTTGTTCAAAGGTTATTTGGTCAGGGCTAACCTAGCAGTCAATGAAAAAAAAAAAAATTGTTTGCTCGCTTGACGGGGACATTGAATAGGCATCTTTCCATGGCTGTAAACGTGCTAGTAATGAAAAGACATTGCGATAATTGTTTCACTATTCTAATAGTTGTTACACGGAAGTATAGAGGCTCGGCCCTCCTGTTGAAGATCTTCTTTCCTATGGCTAGATGTGTCATCTATGAGTGTGTGATGTAAACATTCATGTCATTCCTCTGATAGATTCAAATCGTGCAGCCCCAGCAGGTTCAAACGGCAGCAAACCAACAAGGTCAACCCGTCCAACATATTATTGTACAGCAGCCACAGGGCAACACACAGCAACAACCTGGACAACAACAACCACAACAACAACAACAAACGCAACAACAACAACAACAACAACAAATACAGGTAAGTGTGTACCTTGTAACAGATTATAATGATAATAATAATTAATGTTTCTTATGTAGCGCATATACATATCACAAACATAAAGAGAGTCCCTATGTGCTTAATGTAGAAAAGGGGACAGTTTATTGAGAGTATAGAGCACCATTATACCACCTTCACACTGAAAATGTAAGGCCTCTTTCTATGTAGAAATGGAGTCAACATAGTAGAGACCTATTTAGATCTGGTTAAGAATTCAATAGATGAGCTTGGACGGCATCCCTAGAGCTACTTCAGTGTGACTGTGGCCTAAGGGGTATTCTTAAAAATGTTTTCCAAAACAATTTTTCTATGAAAAACATTGGACAATGCAAACCACTTTGTGGATTTTGGCCCTATTGGGGCGATTCGCAATCACATCCTATTGCTCAGATTTTTACTTCAAACTGGCTTTATAAATTGAAATGACAGATTTCAATTGAATTTCCATTGCCCTGCTTATCTTATTCAGTTGCAGCAACTGATCACTGCCGATGGACAGACAATCTATTACCAGCCGGTTGTTGCTGGGGAAAACCAGGTCACCCTGTCTGCAGGTCAACTACAGGGTGAGTATTCAACTCCTCAATTCGCACCAATTACTTATCTTACCCGTGCTTTTGTTTGACAAGATAAAGCATCCATTTAATTTAATGAACATAATCAAAGATTGCCAATTTGTATATATATATTGTGAGTGAGTTAGTATCGTATTGTAGTAAATGTTGAAAGCAAATAGCAAAATTCATGCTGTTAAATACAATGTACATTAATTCATCTCAACATTATGAATTTAGATAATTATTTTGTATTCAATTGCTTTTTTTGTTGTTGAATGAACTGTATAATAGACTGCAGCACTAAGGGAGCTCTAAGCTCTAAGGGAGTAGTCCGGGCCATAGAAAGTAGCTTGGAAGAAAAGTGGTCAAAATAGAGATAGAAAACAAAATTAATTTGAGGGATATCAGACAATAAACGTATGTATAATTTTTTTTTTCTTCATAAAATAAGAAACAACAAAAACCGTGCCTCTTTCAGACCAAATTGATTATGACATCATGTCTACACTGATTTTGACTCCGCAGGTAGTACGAGCGGGAACGGAGGCGCAGGGGATAACAATGGTGTGATTCAGTTACAGACTGCTACCAACCAGGTCCAGCAAGGTAAGACCCTCTTGTACTAGAAACATTCTCTTACTTATATTAAACTTGTACAGAATACAGTCCAATCATTTTATCATTCAATGAACAAATCATTGCCTCCAACAAAAACTAAGCAAGTGACTTATCAACCAATTATTTATTGATGTTTTCATATTGTACTGAGCAGGCTCTTCTTCCAGGCCAAATTTAGTCCATCAAAAATCTCATCTCATAGAAAGATGCATTATGTCTTTGGATTGATTTTTTTCTCCATTATTCCTACTTGATTCCTTAGCTCCAGCTGCAGCAGGTGCAGCAGCAGCAGGGGCCAGTCCTCAGATCCTACAGGTTGCCAACAACGGCACAGATAACAGCATCGTCATGGTAAATACAATTAGGTTCTAGGACAACTACCCCTTGGAAAATTATCCCTGGAGAACTATCCTAACCCTATTTGTGGGGGCTAGACGTCTTGGGGATAATTGTCGAGGATGTAGTTGTCCTGATATGTTTTAGTTATATTCAATAATTAGAGGATGATAGTCCTTTAATTCGATTTTCACAGAATCAGATAAAACTGACTCAGAACTGGAAAAGGAATGGTTCCAATAACATTGCACTACTTAATTTAAATATCATGGACAAGTGTTTGTGTAAACAAGTCCTGATTGACATGCTGTTTGCTGTAGATGGTACATGTATAAGGGAGTGGTGTGTTCCCACCATGCCAAGAATTGCTGTTTGGTAGCAAACATAAAAAGTGTTTAATAGTGTGATTAAACCCTATGGATCCTTCATTCACTGTACATAGATGATACCTGGCAGTGGTGGGGGCGTTCCCACTATGCAGAGAATCCCCCTACCCGGAGCAGAACTACTGGAGGAAGAACCCCTATATGTGAATGCCAAACAGTATCATCGTATCTTGAAGAGGAGGCAGGCCAGAGCTAAGCTGGAAGCAGAAGGCAGGATTCCTAAAGAGAGAAGGGTAATAAGATTTGTCTAAATTCAGTCAAACGTGTTAATTAAGGTCAAACCTCTTTGTCAAGACCACCTTGGTCCCAAACACAGAGGTGGATTGTAGTTTGTACTTTCTCAATCCTAGTAAGGGTATATTCAATATATATGAGTTTTATTTGTTCAATATAACAATATTTGATTAAAGCATGATATTTTGCTTGGCTACAACTACAGGATAAACTCGTTCAAATGGCGTCTTTGTTACCATGGAATTTATCGAGTTTTATCAGGAATCTCTCAGAGTAAAAAAAAACAAAAGAATACAAAGAGCTGGGTTCAGCAAAATTTCCTTGCTATATGAAGAATCTCTATATCAAAGTAAAAACAAAAACAAAAACAAAACAAAACAAAACAACAGATTATAAAGAGCTGGGATCAATTCAATTCAATTCAATTCAAAGTTGTTTTATTTTCCAAATCATTAAAAAATAAAGCATGCTTGTAAATCCATAATAAATAAGGTTCATTGAAAAAAGGAAAAAAGATGGCAAAGCAAAGATTGTAAGTGAAGAAGTTCCCTTGTAAGTGGTGAAGTTTCTACTGCCGATCACCAAATTTCCTTAGTACATCAGGAATGTCATATCTTTCTGAGAAGTTTCTGCTGCAGTTATAAGGGAAGTGAATGGTACTAGAACTCAAGGTTGCCTTTTATTTATCTTTCCAGAAATACCTTCACGAGTCGCGTCACAACCATGCCATGAACCGCATCCGTGGCGATGGTGGTCGATTTAACTCCGGTGAAGGTGAGGAGATGGGAGGGTCACCGTCGATGATCAAATCACAGCATCAGCAACAGCAGCTACCTACCATGGTACAGCTACCACAGGGTATGACCCTGACTCAAGGTGCAGATGGACAGGTATGTACATTTGCCACACTTGACCCAGGGGAGGTCAGTGAGTACTAGTAGGAAGAAACTCTTGGAATGCTATACTGTATAAGTGGTTATTTTCGCGAATTTCGGGAGTCGGTATCATGAAAATTTCCACTTCATTACAAGGCTATTTATAGTAATGAAGTCATCACCAAAATCGCGAAATTTTGCTCTTGCGAATTTCCCCCAACTAGTCCAAAATCGTGAAAATATCTGTACGCGAAAATATTGGTTTATACAGTACTGTAGATATTAATCCATAGTATATATTTACAGTTCTTACATCGCAATGCATGGTGGGACGGAATACTAGTCTAATCAGCTCAAAATTGCATGCAATCTTGTTCTAAATGCTATGAGCAATTCACTTGTGTCTGTGTTACTCTTGTGGATAAGTGTAAAATATATCTATTTTCATACTTTGTTAAAATTATATATTTGGTAAGAAAAGATTATTTTAGAAATTGTGGGACAGTGATGAAAATTAAATGTTTAACTTTCATTCATAACATTACCGCCCAGTAGTTTGACTGGAATTCAATCCCATCATGCATTGCAATGAAAGAACTGTAAATTCATGTATTGCCAAACTCGACCCAGGAGAGGTCTATCCATACTAGTAGGAATGAATTCCTCAATTAAAGCAATCAATCCAGGGTTATACTATCATCAGGAGAAAAACATTCATTATTTGTTCTGGAATTTTTTAAAAACAATAAAATTGTGAAGCATAGAGGACTTGTGATAGAATTGGAGTTGGCCTAAGAAGTAGCAATAACAAATATTTTCTTTCCTTTTCCTTTTTGTAAACCAGGAGAGCATTATAAACCTTGGTATGCTAACAGGAGGGAATGCAGCCACTTCAGCTCAAGTTCTGATTGGTCAAGGAAATGCCATCACGACGTTATCATCCAATGGCGTGAGAGGAGTCTCACAATAGTCTAACGTGATTGGCCCATTTGAAAACTCTGGAAGACCGTTAGAATGCAAGTGGTCTAGGCAACACTAACTTGATGTTATCATTCTACAGCATGCGAGGATTATCAAAATAGAACAACGTGATTGGTCCATTTGAAAACTCTGGAACCCTGTTAGAACGCAAGTGGACTAGGAATCTGACCCTGATGTCATCATCCAATAGCATGCAAGGATTATCAAAATAGAACAACGTGATGGGTTCAATCGAAAAATTTCGTCATCATCATCATGTGACATTGATATGGGGTGCCAACACTGTGGCGTAATCTGAGGAATATCTTTCAAAACTCTGGTACCTTTTAAGGATACAAATGGCAGAGACAACACCAATGTAACGTTATCACTCTATGGAATGGCCGTTTGAAAGGTTTTGATAATGGACGAATACTATCACAACTTGATTATCCAATTTCTTGCCCTTGGGCATATCAACAGCTTAACATTGACTTTTTCCCAAACTGTCAATGAACATTGCCCAGGCAATGTATGTGGGTAACTCTTTGTTCAATCAAGGCCAGGATAACCATAGTGCTGATAAATTTGATGATTTTTCCATTACCCGTTGGTGGAATGCAGTTGAATTGTGACAATGATGACGTTTTTTAAAGAAATTTCTGGCTCGTCGAAACAGAACTCTTGAAATTTTAACATCAAATGTTGAAGGAGGCTTCTCCAGTTTGTAAATTTTGAAAGAAATATTTGAAAGTGTTTATAAAAGGCCAAAGGCTCTATAGATGGTCTTTAATGTGCCTAGCAGCACAAGCTTTATTGGTATAATTCTCATGTTAATGAAATATTAAATGTCAGTGAAACACATATCATAATACAATACCTGTAGGGTTTTGTAAGAAACTTCTTGCACAAAAAAACTTACACTTTCTGTATTCCATTATATTGGGATTTCAAATTTTGCTTCCCATCATCTATTTTCATTACAACAAGAATCTAGCCAATTTCTTTGGTGTTTCAAGATCTTGTTCTGCCCTTGTTCACTCTAACACATGTGGACTGTAGAAGTGAACAAGAATGTCACTAGAGTGAATATTTCCCCAGCTTTATGTACTTGTCAGCAAATTTTGAGGAACATTTCCCATTCTAAAAACTTTTGTAATGCTTGACTGTGGTTATGAATATAATTTTCCATAAAATACAATAATTGAGAAAACTGTATTAAAATTTATGCTTTTTTCTTCTCATCAATTTGTAGAATAAGAAAATGACATGAGTTTGGTAATAATAATAGTGATATATGAAACTTGCAAGATGTACTGGTCATGGAAAACACATAAAGTATTTATCGTTTACTCAGTTGTAAACATATTTGCCTATGAATGATTTTGAAAATGCTTTGAATTTGGTTGATGTTCAGGCCTATCAACAGGGTCGTTTGATTGTAGAGGTTTACATTTGTGTGATTCAAGCTTTGAAATTTCATTTGTCTATCATGTGGCTCTTTTTTTAAACAGTCGCCACACACCTTATGGCCTGATTACAACAGAACTGTATCTTGAAATTCATATGCTACAATCCATCTACAGTTTATTAAGTGCTCTCACCTACTCATTGAGGTTGCTTCAAAGCGCTTTACTAAAAAAAAAAAAAAAAAAAATGGTAAATAACTTTAAAATTACCTGTCAATTGAATGAAAATAATATTGATCAATTTTCAAACAGCACATGTTTTTAGGAATTCTGGATAACTTTCAGAGAATAGGGATGTTTTTTGGGAAGAAATAAAAATATGATATGATAACTGGAAATTCACAACTGCAAATTCTAATTTGAATTCCTGAATTGTCATATAAATAGCAGTTTGTGTGGTTCTAAGTTGTTTGGCCTTTGGAAGATCAAACATTTTAGCTGTGTTGTCGTTGCATGTTTCTGTATGTACACCGAGATGTAAATTTTGTTATACGTTGTAAATATGACTTGCACATTGCAGAAGCTGAAATCAAATACAGAAACAAGGCTATATGGTATTTTCTAAGAGACAAATAAGTCACACTAAATGAATGCAGAAAAGTTTTGAAAGAAAGTTGTGGAACACACAGCAACTTGTAATTTTTGTTGATGAGTACTTGAGGCAAATATGAACTTAAAATCAATTAGATTTTGGTTAACAAAATCAGCTTTTCACAATTATATATATATAACTGGGTGTTTTTTTTTTTGCTAAAGTAAATTGCCATTTGGTCTTAACCCTCTGACTAATGTCAATTTGGTCTCATCCCACGTGGTCTAATTCCAGTTTGTCTACAACCAGTCCATCTAATCACCTTTTGGTCTAATTGCCACTTTGCCTATTTACCATTCTGTCTAATTCCAATTTTGTCTAAGACTAATGTCTTCTTGTTCTAACACCATTTAGTCAATTCCTGGAACAAACTGGTAATAGACCAAATATTCATTTGGGAATTTAACGAAAACACAATTAGACCATTTGGCAATTGGACCAAGTGGTTATTAGACCAAGAATGTATTAAACCAGGAGGAAATTCTACCAAATTGTTTGTAGACCTTTGCTGACATGTACACAATGTATGCTAACCCTAAGTCTATGGGCAGTTCCAAGCAAAACAGGACATGGAGCTGAAATTTTAATGTGCCGCTGCGCCTTTGAAAATGCAAATTAGGATCTGAAATTACCACAAAGGCTTCTTTACAATACAACCAACTATTTAAGTTAAAAAAATTTGGGCTGCAGTATTCTTGCGCTGAATAATTGATCAAACCCAAATTTGCACGTATGGGACTATGGGGTTTTAAATGCCTCCAATTCTTATATCTCGTCACTTTTTGCCAATTTTTTTGGCTTAATGTAATTGTCATGGTCTACTCCAACAAACTTTGGTATTAATATTTCTTTATAATGCATTTTTCCTCACGAAAAAGACCGGGAAACCAGATATCACTCCGTAACCGGACAAGGGTTCAAGTTTTAAGTCATAATTAACAAAATATTCAAAATTTTTTTTTTATGCAAGGTGGCATATTATGCCTAGAATAACATAGAATCCAATCAATAACTCAAAATTGTGATATAGCCATTTAAATTTCACGGAGTTTAAGCAAAATGTTTTCTGCGCAAATATGCATGTCCACTTTGCGTCACTCCGTAACCATGATTATGAATATTCATATCTCATTAATTAAGAGGATGACTATAAAAAAAAATTATCATTTTGAAAAGAGGGTACTATCAGCTTTTGTCATGAACCATTTCTTTGTTCATGAAGATTAAAGTATGGACGATAAACTTGTTTGAATGCTGAAATGTTGCTTCTGAATGTCACTCCGTTACCTTGGAAATGCCCATATGCCTAATCCTAAGGCTTTGGTTATCAAATGTGTCATCAAAGGGAAATATTTACAATAACTTCTTTCATTTTACTAGTGCCAAAGCTCAATAACATAGAAGGGAATTGTGATTCACAGGAATTTTGCTAAATGGTTACCAATTACTATTTATTGGTAAATACATGTACATGTACCTTTTTTACACCAAAATTCAGTCAACCTTGCTCGAGTCGAACTGGCATTGGTCGAATAATTTCCCAAGACGTAGATCTTTTCAAGTTGAAGCTATACCTTTAGTCCCAATGAATTTGACTTAAGCAGGGTTGCCTCTATTTCCCTTTTCAGACACAAGGATCTGTAATAATTTATGTTTTAGGACCTTTTTGTATATAGATATATGTGGTGCATATTTTTTAATATAACTGAACAAAGAGAAAATACAATTGTGTATAAAGCACTGAACTTTACTTCAATCTGTTGTGTGATTTTTGTCTGAGGTTTTTCCTGCTTGAATAATGCAATTTATTAAATGAGTCAGAAAAAACTAAACAGAGCTCTCAAAACTAGCCAATTTAATGACACCCTTGTCATGAACATCAAACCGAGTGGGTAAAAAAAAAATTAACACGTAGAAAATTAAGAAAACTTATTTATAAACCGTAACTATTATATTTTGAAAGAGTACCTTCTGCATCTTTTTAATACAATTTATGCGTTCCGTGTTTACGCTTGGATGAACATGGGCACATTGTTTGCGAACATGTAAAATTCATGTACATGTGCAAAAGTTGGGGTGATTAGAATGAATGTTTTTATACCTATCAACTAAATTCTGTGTAAAAATGAGTTTAATTTATTGCTTCATCCGTGAGTGAGCACACATCAAATAGAAAATGGTCATTTACAGTTAAAAGTACTAAAGATTGAAACAACTCTTGAAACTGACTATTTGCTCTCTGATGTGTGTTCCACTCGTGAATGACTAGATAGATCAATTATCATTTTTTTTTACACATAAATGTAGTTCATAGGAGAAAAAAACACTCTAAGTTTTCTTTCTTAAAACCTATTGGTTAAAAAGTTGTCACTTTAATCACAATGAAGTTGCTTTTTTGTTTTTTAATCCCAACCCCACTTTGGCACAAGTCGCTTTTTACAGCTGCTTGAAGAGGATCTCTGGTCTTATCTATGAAGGTTACGGGGGATGATCCTCGATTCCAATGCGTGAGAAGTTACTCTTTTCAAATATGTTTAATAATTGGGGATCCTTAATCAGTTTTTCTTTTTATCAACAATTTTCAAAGTGATTTTTTTTAAATCAAAAGGTAGATACTGAAACAAATATGAGACACAATTTGACAAACAAATATTCTTTCTTTTATGCATTTTAGTTTATTACTGGTGCAAATACTAGATTTTCAAACCACATCAAAATTATATGCATGTTCTATTTTTTACACTTTCTGTGAATATATTATACAATACACAAAGGATAAATTCATATTCTACACTATACAGAATAATTTTTTTTTTGAGAAGGTTGGGAAAAAAAATGTCTTCAAACTAACGTAATGCGTGTTTGGCAGTTATTAGAAGTCTACCATACCAGTATTTTACTAGGAATTTTAAATTAAGACAAGTGGTTTATACAAATTTTTGTGACTTACCGTCGATAACTATCTTCCACCATCCAAAGAAAACATTACATTAACCTGTTGGAGACTGAGCTAATTTGGCTATAACACGCATTTCCCATAGACCCAGCCCGAATATATTCGGGCTCAGTCCTCAATGGGTTAAGAAAAAGTATCAGTCACCTAATGTTGGAGTTAGGGAGGGAGAATATAATCCAGCTATAATATAAAATCTACCACATCTTTTACAATATCCTGCAATAATCAACAACTGTTTCGGCAGAATCTGCAACAAATTACAAGGGTGTAAGGGAGACTGGGGTAATTATGGCCCCCTTTTTCACATTTCCTATTACTACTATGAAATGAAAAGTCCAATAATATTCTAATTATGTAACAATACAGTCCGTCTATATACCTATAATATGCAAAGGAAAATATAAACCTGTGACTTCTCATTTGCATATTAATTACCATTATGTTAACAATCTTGTGGGGCCATAATTACCCCAAGGGTTGGGGTAATTATGGCCCTATTGTAATGACTGTATGAATTCAAAGATATTATGCTAATTAATTATGGTAATGTAAAATAAATGTTGTTGGGTATTCTTAATACACTTATCAACCACCAACAATGATTAAAACAATAATTGGTTCAGCCAAAATGTTAAAATTTTCCAATCATAGCAATACATACATTGTATGTATGAACATAATCATACAAGACAAGTTAGTGAATGTCCCCATCTACGCGGTATACACTGTTTATGCATTGGGGGCCATAATTACCCCAAGTGACACATTCTATTTGATCCCTCTTTACAGCTCTACTAATGAAGATATTCAAGTGGAAGTTTTTTCTGTTGTGTTTGTTAGTTCCAATTGTTTCTGTTGCAATCAAAATTTCGTCTTAAATGACTTTAATTAATGATATCACACCCCAAATAAAAAAGCAGACTTGCCACTTTCCAACAAACAGAATTGTGATTGCCGTACATTCTATGCTCCAATAAGCACAAAATCTGTAGTAAATGGCTTATTTTTCTCATATGATAGTAGGAAGAGTTTAGCTAGGCATGTGTAAAAATTAAATTATCATTGTGCAATGCAGCAAAGAATTATAAGCTCTCAAAGACAAAGGGGCCATAATTACCCCAGTCTCCCCTACATATAAGTGGCACAAAATTAAATCATTATTGCTTTCTCTTTTATCTACATTGTACATGAATGTGCCTTCAAACCAATAGTTTTCAAACACAGACTCCAAATTAAAATGTACAATAAAATCATATAATATACACTCACAGACAATAAACATGTCACAAGTTTTTATAATAGAAGTCTATCTGTACAAAAAAGAAACCAACATAAATACAATTCACGCAAAACGATATAGTACAGTGACAATATAAATGTCATGGACTTATTAGCACAGGAAATGAAAGGGTAGCATTATTCTAATACGCTTCATGAAAAGAAAAGAAAAATCTATTTGGCAAGTTGAAAAGTAAAAAAAAAAAGAAAAAAAAAGTGCCGGGCATAAATTCATTACTCCACTCCCCCATATGCCAATACAAAGTAACATACACATACATGTACAAACAATTACTGTATAAGCTTTTGTTTTTGTGTGACAGATATTTACCTCATAAACAGATACTGCCCACAAGGGACATTTTCAGGAGTTAATGTCACATTAGGAATTTCGGTCAAAGTTTATGTATCTGGCAGATAACCTTTTACCACTGATATAAAAGTAAAAATGTTACTTTTATCATCAGCACAATCATTTTACATTTATTATTTGTGATACAGTACATGTATTTGTTTACACCTATTTCACAGGAGGCGGTGAATTAAGCAGCCAGCTCATGTTTCCCACATCAATGTTGTCTGGGTCCATATCAAAGTTCACATCACCAAACATCTTCTCAAAGCTTGAATTCAGCAGCCCAGAGTCTTTGCTCTCCACACACCTCTTGGGCGTCATAAGCCTTGCCTTGCGAGAGCTTCGCACCCCTACAGAAGAACTTGGGATGTTCTTGTTGACAGGAGATAACATGAGGTGCCTAGGAGTGTTGGAATGACCCACTCTGTTATTAGGGGTGAAACCCGTCTTAAAAGGTGTGAAGTTAAAGTCCATGTCCTTTATGGAGAAGCCAGAGTCGGGAACGGGGGAGAAACCGCGGATAGGTGATAGCCATTCAGGACATACTGTCTTTGGAGGGGTTTTCAAGAGGTCATCGTCAACATCCAACCCCAAACCAAACTCTGCAGACAGAGAATTCTCCTTTTCACCCGTGTACTTGGCCTGAGCCATATTTTTCATCGACCTGGAGTCCCTCAAAACAGAAGCCTTACCATCATCCCCCAAACTGGAATCGGTGCTTCCATATCCCGAGTCCAGGGCTACCCTTCCAAACCCACCATTGGACTGTTCCATTCTTGTGAGAGGAGTGCTGTTTTCAGGGGTGGGTAGCTCAAATTTGGGTACTATATTCCTTGGTTTTTTGCTTCTGGAGGTGGCAGATAGGCTTGGGGATGTCATGTCGGATCCTGGAGGTAAGTTGTCACCGTTCGCTGGGACTAATTGCCCGGTCTTGGGGTCGGTAGTGAAGTAGATCGGTAGAGGTACAAGGGCGTAAGGCGGGGTTCCTTTCGGTAGTATACGAGGTACACGCTTTGAACCTGACAAGAACAATCATAAATTGCATAATTAAACATTTACATTTTGCCCAGAGCATAAATTCTGTCAGGAATATTTTTTCTTTAATTTGCACAGCACTTTCAGACAAATCAGTACGTAAGAGCACTAGTTAACAGTCCATGAGCAAGAATACAAGATCTTGTTGAAACAAGACGAGTGATTTCCTGCTTCCGATTTCCCAACATGTATGTGTCTCTGTGTTCAGTAAAATGAGATTTCATTCTAGATAACAAACTAAGTGGATTGGTCCAGAGTACCTTGTAATAACGGGAATGGACTGTACAAAGGAATTTCTTGCAAAGCTGTTGAAACGTGCTGAACCTCCTGGTTTGAAAAGTTTGTTTAGTTATCCCATAAAAAGTTACGTCTATGTATGACACAGTTTGGCATGATGATAAATAAGCTTTTACAAGGACCCATTATTCAAACTCAAGAACTTAAAACAACATAAGAACAGGTGAGGTGCCGATGTAGGCAAACCTCAGTACAGTCCATCCCCACTAGAGCAAGGCCATCGGGAAGAAGACCTACTTGTATCTGAGATTATTATAATGGGAGTATATCGTATTTAAATCCACAAAAATGTTAAAGAATTTCAAGCAGAAGAGAGATGTTTAGTCAAGGATTTGAAATGTAATTCTGTAGCATACATACCTTTTATGTTTGGCCTTTGGAGAACAGGTGTAGATGAGAGGATTGGTGCTCTTTTCATCATACTACCATCTTGTACTGGAAACATGGGTATGCCGTTGGGATCTCCTACTAAGATATTATTACCAGTCATGTGATTCATGCTTGGATCAACTGTAAAAAGAAAAAGAAAAGAAAAAAAAGATAAAAACAATTGCTAATTATGAGAAATTACAGATAACATAAGATTATCAGAAGAGTCACTTTGCAAGGCTGAATTCTCACACATCAGCCTTTATGGCCATTTTAAAAATGTGGGTGTACTAAATTTGTCTAAACAACTGTTTTTAAAACCTAAACAGACCCCAGAGTGATATGAGACTTTAAAATTTATGCAGTTCAAAAATGAAGCTTTTGTCACCCACTCGATACAGAGGAATCACTCTGAATTTATGTCCAAAGTTTCAGCCTTAACCCTAATCAGGCCGGGGGGTTTGAATCAACCCCTCCTCGACATTTTCCGCTACCATACCGCTGCGCGAATTTTTTTTTGATTGCGCTGCTCGATTAGTTTTTACTTTCAAGTCTTGCGCATCTTTTGAAACTTTCTTCGCAAAAATAGAGTTTTCTCACCTAATTCCAAGATATGATTATTTTCACTTTCATTTGGTAAATTAATTTATTTTTAGCATTATTTTGCTTCAAAAAGATTCTGGCAATCAATTTTGACCAAAAAACAAAAGTCGAAAAAAAAGAATACATAGAAATTGAAAACATAAAATACTGTACATAAGAAAGGATTTTGATTTACTGAATTTTTTTTTCAGTACAATTGTTTAGGAATCTACAAAGAAATATTTAGACCAAAATTTTGCATTCTAGGAGGGCTTTATTTAAAGCCAAAAGTAAGAGAAATGTATAAATTATTATGATAATTAGCCTTAAGAAAACTCTATTTTGCATTGACTTTTGTACACATATTTTAAGCGGTTTCGGTCTGACGGATATTTTTGAAATCGTGCAGCGTCTTAACGTATGTGCCCGATTTTCGCTAAAATTGGTGTCAAAATATGCGCCAAGACTGAAAGTAAAAATCATCGAGCCTAACTATGAATTTTATAATTACCTGATCTTGAAGCATTTGCCATAGCAGCCATTGTCAACAGTCCCTTCGGATTGCAATGCATTCGGATTACGGTCGGACCACCCATCTGTTCATGAACTATGACCTTCGTTCAGGGCAGCCTTACGAATGTGCTTGGTCGTAACGTCCAGAATGCAGGCTGACCAGGGCCTGACGGTGCTTCCACGGACAAAATTTTAGTGCAGCGAGAGGGTTGTGACGTATCGAGTTCTGTTTAGGAGAAAAGATGGGGTTCATGATATGGAATAACCTTTCAGTACAAAGTAGTCACTGCTGCGTTAGCTAAGTTAGATCTACTGTAATTGACAGACTATCAAATTACTATTGTCAAAACGTCTTCTGGAATTGTAGTCAATCTGGGTAAGAATCTGGACAGAATTTTTTCCAGAACTTTTCGTCTTTCTCCAAAGTCCCGGTGCATTCAAGATATTGATGTATTAAAGATGGTGTTAAAATGTGAGTCAAATTGCCGAAGCTAGTTTTTCACACTATAAAAAATTTTTACAATTTAATCATTTCGAAGGGATCAGTTGGAAATAATTTGTTTCATGAGCAATGTAGAGAGAAAATACATTGTCTCTATTCATTTTACTTGTGACAAATTTTATTCACGAACACATTGGCATCACCAGTACTTTCAGTCTTTCCTTAACAATGTTGGCATTCGGTCACCCTTGCTCTAAGTACAAATTGTTTGAAGAAAATAGCTTTCAGTATGACTGAAACACGTTTCATTGACTCAGGTTAATTTAAAATATTGAATATTCAATTTGATTCTATTTAATTGATAATATAATCACCTTCAGCCTAGTTTAGCTGTCCTGAAGTATGGAAAGTGTGTCTCAATCCAGAAAGTAGATACCCGCAAGGTCAGCTTGCCCTTGGGCACTGCTTATTAGAAACTGAATGAGAGCGCTTGTAGGAGTAAGGCGGCCGCTCTTTGTGTGGATCCTGTGACTAAAACGATAAGTAAAAGTTGTAATTATTCTGTTTAGATTCGTAGGTTAGTCAATTCAGTAATTCCCAATGCTTCCATGCTAAAACTGTATTGACAAACTTTCCCTGTAATTATTCAGGTTAAAGAAAAAATTCAAACAAGATAATGAAATCAATCAATCAAGATTACTATTAACTCAACCAATGTGTTTTTTTTTCCCAACAATATTTAAGTAGCTCGGTCTAATCATCATCAAGTACACAGGATTTTAAGCAAATTCCTTGTCCGTACAACTTTCATTAAAAAAAAATAATGACAGTACTGTCAGTGACCACAAATTACAAATCTTAACCTGAAAGAGCTCCTATACACTTTTGTACAGAGGAATGCTAAAATATGCTGAAAATAAGCTGAAAACAAGCTGAAAATCAGAACTAAAAAGCTGAACTCTCACACTCCTGCCTTTATTTTCCAGTTTTTCACAACTTGCAACTACCATTTTGATTTGTCTTCGGAGGATTAAAACTTTGGATGTACCTTGATATGCTGAAGGGTGACAGGGTCAAGGTCAGGAGCAGACATTCTTCTCAGCCATGTGATGTTGGTCAGACTATCATCTTGGTTTCCTGCAAAATAAAATTTGATCAAGACATTATCAAACTTCAGGTTTATCCTTTCCAAATATCTTTTCTTCCTGCACTTGACAAAAGAATGTACGTGTATCAGCCATATTTTCAATATTACGGCAATGAAACTTGCTAAACATGAAAAACAATATTCAGTACTAGTTATCATAGATCGTAGGCTTCCCCAGATAATCTATTGAAACAACAAGTGGACAGCTAAAACAGGACAAATATTTTGGTTTTGATCTTTGATACTTCTATTTTTTTGTGTGTACTACCAGTAAACATTTTAGACATCTCAAGAAGAGTTACACTTAGTATGAATTCATCAATTTATGAAGCCGTTTTACAAAATTGATGGTAATAATCACCTCTTGCAACAAGACTTATTCTGCTGGTCTGATCAGCTATGTTTAGACTGAGGCCTCCAGGTCCAATCTGCTCCCCAAGTCCCATGTCCTCCTGCAACCTTCCTCCTGCTGCTTCGACTCCAGCCATAGCCAACCCCTGCTGCTCCATCATTCGAAGATACCTGGCTTGAAGGGCAAGGTCTTCCCTCTCCTTGGGAGATAACTTCTCATCTCCAACGAGACCAACCCGCTTAGGGGTCACGAAGCGAGTATCCGTAGCTCCAGTCTCATCACATTTCACAATTTGCGAGAGAGGATTTATTGCTAAACGGCTTGTGCTTGAAACCGGGGTTGAGGATATGATACGGGATGGTTTCATGGAAGTGGAGTTTGGAGTTGACTGACAGCTTGGGGTGAGCTTGGTCGTGCTTGTTACTCTTGGAGTAGACCCACCTGCCCGTTTCTTTGGTGGCCGCAGGATGATAACCTCTTGGGCATGACGACGCTTCCTCTGAGATGATGAGCCATCAGAGTCATACCCAAAGCTGCGCTGTAAGATAGAACTTTTCCTTGAAAGTGGTGTGTCAGACCCCTTCCGAGAACTTGGCGTTGTGTTTTGACCCACACTGTACCTCGCAGATAGAGTCTTGGGACTCTTACTAGACTTAGCTTTCCTGCTCCGAGGTGTGGTTGTACAGACGGTAGAATTGTTTTTGCATTCTGGTGTATTGCCGTCATTGAGAATAGTCTTGATAGCTTCGGAGAGCTCAATTGTTTCCATATCACTTGCAGAAGCCATTATTGAGTCAGTAAGTTTGTAGTTGCAGCGTTCCCACTTTGGTTTGATTTGTCTGAAGGTTTAACAAAGAAAAAGAAATAAATTTATTATGAATTGGTTTTAAGTTTGAAGAATTTCAAAAAAGATACGATCTTTAAAGTTATTGAACTTTACTCCTTTTGATTAAATACCTCATGAACATGACTTAATCAAGTTTATGTGGAACTGTTCACAATCTTCTTTCATAGACCTAGTCACCTATATTTAAGCGAATTTTGTAGGTAAAAAAATATCAATCCGGCGCGATTTGCAGTTTCTCATCCAGCATTTTTTATCTTTTTCCCCCCTGAAATTAACAGATTTTGTATCTCAATCTTTTCAAGGTCTACTAGGGATCAATTTGATTGATTTTCACCCGAGTTTGAACCAAATCCTTCATTGACGAATGATTGACCCTTCGCTTTTTATGACCTCAAAATTATGAAGTGCCTATCACAGCCCTGGCCCATCAGTATCAGCCTATTCAAGTATCGATCCACTTCTTTGCAATTTCTAAAGTTTGCACGACTGAGATCTAAATTCAAGGAATTCAGTGCAAAAACATAATGTTTTTTGACTGAATTTGTAAGAGTAAAGACCAGTTGCTGCAACAGTGCAAGGCCATGCTTCGCTTCAAAGTCTTTGACTCTTTGTTTGAAGTCTTCTTCATTATTGAAACTCAAAGACAATCAGATTCTCTAAAGTTTATTTTCTAATCTATTTTTTTGCCAAATAGATCTAAATATTAAATTTCCTGTCCTGATATCATATTATTGGGCCTAGCTGAGTCTAGACCGAGGCTGCTCTGTCTTCATCGGGCGGCCCCTGGCCGTATATTCGGGAGGGGTATACGGCCAGGGGCCGCCCGATGAAGACAGAGCAGCCTCGGTCTAAGCTGAGTCTAAGCTACTGACTTTGTTTCAATCATGCCTAATAACCCAGCAGGATCCATAAACTGACTGTGCATAGGTCTACATGTGCTGTGTCACTTCAGCCAGGCCAGTTTACTTTCAGTCACACACTTCTGTTCTGGCATTTATCACGGGCTGTGCTTTCAAAATTCAATGGACACACCATGCACACGGACGTAGACTGCACTGGCGACACACCACACAATCGCAGAACGCCAAGAATGAATGAATGAAAAACACTCATCAACACACATTTGTACCCTGTTTACTCATAGAATTACTCATTTATATCACAAAATTCCAAACAAGACACAAATTATAACTACTCCAAACAGTTTTATATTAATAACTTACCTCTCCTATCAGCAAATGCTGAGAAATTCAGCTGAAGAAGCACGGACTTCCTGGCATGGTTCGCACTGCACATCGGAGATATTTACAATTCAATCGAATTTAAAACTCCAGCCTGTGAATGTTGATTAGCCAATCACCGCGGCGTATTGATTCACCTGTCTCGGGGTTGACGCAGAGGGCGATATAAAGAATGCTGACGCGGCTCCATGACGCTGGACAATCATCACAAAAATGATATATTGAAAATATTCTTTCGATGCACTCAGGAAAATTACATTGTATAGTTTAGTTTTCAGTGGTTTTGGCTAGATCTGCTACCATTAAACAGTGACGAATGAGTAGCTCTGCAGAGTTCCATGCATATTAGAGAGGACTCAGGGAGAATTGCTCCCCTTGCTCTCATCAAAATACATGACTTTTATGAATCACTAATTTTGAGTTTTGATATTTCTAAAAACTGGAGAAAGTTTTTTTGTTTTTATAATAGTGGGATATCGAGGAAACTCCGATTTGACTGTAATTATATTGGTCGATTACGGGGGGGGGGGGCATGCTTTATCGTGCCGGCCCCCTCGGTATGTCGCTCAATAGGCGCCAAAATGACAAATTCAAGAAGGGGGGCGGCCAAATTGACCTTAAGAGGGCCGCCAATTGGAAAATAAGAAAAAAAGAAAAAAAAAGGGAAGATTATACACAAATTGAGTATATGGATAGGTAAAAGGCCTAAGTCATAGGAGGCCATTTTCGAGGATAATGCGAATGAAAAACTGAATATTTTGTTTAATGTTGGGCAATTGTAAAGTCATATTATGGCCAAAAGACAGTCAGAGAACATCATAAAACAAGATTAAGTGTAAATTTTTATGAACATAAATTTTCAAGTTACTTGTGGGCGTGGCCGTGGCTTTTGATCTTGGTTGGACTCGGTGTGGACGTTTGTAGAATCATTATGGACTTAGGTTCGTTCTTACATTTCATATACTGGTAGCTTCTGTTAGTTACTGACATGTATAAAACTGGATACCCAACGAGATCTTCTTTTATCATATCAGAGCAAAAGGACCCTCAGCTATCTTTTTGTATTTGTAGGTTTTTTGTTATAGTATGATATTTTTTATCATAGTGATGTGTTATTGTGGAGATGAGGATGATGGGCATGCTTCTTAAGCTTCAGCTCTCTACTGTGTGAGTCGTGGGGGTCATCGTGGCGTGAATCTGGTGTGTGGCGTTTTAAATAGACGAGGAAGGTGTGTAGGTGTTTCAAACTACTGAAGTAAAAAAATAAGGTTTGCAAAAATGAATGTATTATCACCGTGTTTTATGCAGTTCACTGTTCTTCACACATCCATGAACCAAGAAGTCTTAAGCACACAAACAAAGTTAAGATGGGGTGGGGGGGGGGGTGGGTATGGTCCCTCCCTTTGATTTTTTTTTTTTGTTAAATAGAAAAAACAAGAAATCAACAGAGGGCGTCCCCAGATCCCCTTCAGATAAGCTTAAGGTTGTGGGGTGTAAATGGAGTGAGAACTTTTCCTTAGACAAGGACCTTGATTTCATGTTTGCCAGGAGATGCTTGGGGTAAAATGCTTTTGTAAATGGGCAGAATTGTTTATTTTATTGATTATCAGTGAATTTTGGGGTAAAATTCTAAAAAAAAAACCCAAGAAAACTATTAGTTGTGTTTTGTGAGCGAGTTTTTGTAAGAGAAAATCAATCCTGAATCCGCACCCTCATATGCCCTCACATCCACACACTCAACACAGCATATGAAGAATTATAACTTTTTTTTTTTTTTTGAGGAAGCTTATTTTTTTTATATATTGGACACCACCAACCCCCTCAAAACACCCCTTCTGGACACAACTTAGTCACACACACACACAACACTACGAACACCACAAGAATCCATCACACACACACACCACAACACACAGATAGTACAAACATCTGCAAGTGAACTTCAACTTCAATTTTAAGTACTCCAAGCGTTAAACAGAAGTAATGAGAGAGAGGGCGGCTAGATATATGAATCGTAAGAAGCCTAAGTCCTGGAGTTTTGGGCTTTTTTTTTACATTCATAAACCTAGAGTTTTCAATCTCTTTTTTTAAGGCATTTTCTGAGATGATTTCAGATTCCATTGCATCTTAATGCACAAGATGGGTCAATGTATAAGACAATTCCATAATTAACTCAATTTTGCGCCCAAAACTGGACTTAGGGCCTTTTTTATATTCATGTCTAGCTTCATTGTTGGAGACGATTGACCACCGTGAACCTACTGCCCTATGGCTAATATTGATCTTTTGGTTGGGCCGAAGGCCGAAAAAAAAATTTCACTACTACCCCTCTCTGTTCCGCCAATGCCCGCCAGTGATCCTTATAAAAAAACTGTAGAAGAAAGTCGAGAAATATTATAGGAAAATGTAATGATTAAATAAAATAAAGGTTTCGTTTGTTAATCAGATTATGACACTTGGACTTGGGGGCGTTGGTCTGTTTTTTCATAGTAGGGAGGGGGAGTATGATGACAATTCATAATAATTTTTCTAAAATCATCACTTTACGCATACGATACGTGTGATTATTTAATTAATTCGCGCCGTAATTTTTTTGAAGTTCAACAGAAATTTGCAAAATGACTGTCTGATACAGTAAGTGGTTTGTTCAATAGAATGTATATAGAGTTTAAGAAACAGTGGTCAATATGCCATTTCGAACAAATAAAAAGTTGGAGAACAAGCAACTCTTAATCAAATTATATGGTAATAACATTGCTGTGTGTTGAAAAAATGAAATATCTTGGGGTCTACTTGACTCACACATGACGTGGTCTGAACTTATAAAACTGATCTTAACAAATGCTTTGTTCCATAGGATGTATTTGGCCCATAAAGCACTATTTACCTATTGTACCCGCTATTCTGTAAATTCTCTCCTCGACATTCCATTCCCTAAAACTGAATTAAAAAAAAAAAAAATCATTCTCGTGTAAAGCAAGCACCCTTTTTAAAACTTCCTTTTTTCAGTTCAAACCAATCAATTCTTTTAAACGAGGATTTCAACTAGCCAAACATTTATTATAACATAACCTCTGTTCTTGTACTCCTTCTAAGATTTTATATTTCATGTTTACTCTGCAATCTATGTTATGTTTGTAGACAATATGTTTTATGTGAATTTCCATTTTCGCATCGATTTGTATTTTGTTATCATGTTATGTATATTAAATTTGATCATGTTTATGTTTCATACCTATACCAGGTGGAGGGCTCCGTTGTAAAGCAGTTTTATAACTGAACCGGACTACCCTCCACCGTGTTTTTTTTAATCATTTGTATTAAATACAACATAAATAAATAAATAAATAAATAAATAAATATTTTTGTTTTTATTTTACCAGCAGATCTGAATACCAGGGAGCAATTAAACTTATGCTCATCGTCTGGTAGTTAGAGGGGTAGAAACACAGACCGAAGTTTTTTTTTTTAATTTTTTTTTTTCATTTTCATTTTTTTTTTATTTTATTTTATTTATTTATTTATTTTTTTTTTTTTGGGGGGGGGGGCTATATAGCCCCATGAATATGCTAAAAACCGCGCCTTGTGGTTAAAACTCGCGGGTGATTAGAGATTATTTTTTTCACTCAGTGTTCATTTTTTTGTTTATTGTTATGTTTTTGAAAATGAGAAGCTCCCTAACAATGATGCCAACGCAAAGAGCGGATGGAACTGTTTCCATATATCGGGACCTGAAGACGGGTCTGCATGTTAGGTATTATAACCCCTTATATACAAGTTAAATTTAAATTAATGTGAGCAGATTAATTTTTCTCCTCGATAGGGACTTAAAATGATTTAATGCTCCTTTTTTTTTTCGACAGTTTTAACTTCATTCCCTTCCAATTATTATTATACTATCTGAGCGCGAAGCTCAGTGGCGGATTAATGAAAAATTATTATTTTCTAGGACATGCCTGTTTTATTGAGTGTGCATGCGCAGAGAGCCAGTTTCCCGTTGATATACATTAACTTGGGTAATCACTATTAGCCTCCATATTGTGTCCAAGCTAGACTTGTCTAAGTTCCCTTTAATTCTGAAAAACGTGTGTCTTTAATTTTCTGACCCCTCCTCATTTTCCCCCTTTATTTTCATCATGCTCCTTTCTTATTTTTCCCTGCTGTTATTTCCCTTCCTTTTTTTTTGTGTGTGACCTTTCCTTTATTTTCCCAAATTTTCCCAAAATACCTTGAATCTTGGAGAAAGAAGAGATCCTTTTTCCTCCATGCTTGGATGTTATCCAGTGCATGTCTTTGCAATATTTGCTTCTTTTTTAAATTTTTTTTAGCCTTCGGCCATCAAAAAATGTTATAATTTCTCAAATGACAGCCATAGGGGTAGGGGGTGGGGTGCTTATTTTTTCAGGGGGAGGGGGTAGCCAAAGATACCCGATGTAATTAAGGCACATTTTTTCTCTCTAAATTTGGGGTTTAGGGGGTACGGGGCGCCGAAAAAATTTCATGGGGGAATGGCGATATAATTGTATCATCCTCCGTTAATATCGTGTTGTGCTCCCGCCACATCCCTTCCCCCCCACTGATTGCGCCCGTATCACCAAAATAAAAGTACGCCCTCTACTTATCAATCGCGGTAAATTTAAAACTCAAATCAAACGGAGCTGACTGATCACTCACGGAAGTTATGTGAAAGTGATGGATCAAGCAACGTCTATCTCCATTTTTGCTCAGCGCTTTCTTTAGATGAGTTTCTAATTGTTTCTGACATTCGTTTTTAGGTAAGAAATGACGGTGATATTATGCTGTGGTGTGGTTTTGATTGCATTTTCTGTCGCATTTTTTAACCCCAGTCCCATGTGTATAAAAATGTGTTGTTCCAAGCAATTTGAGTTGTGGGCCGGTTCGGTTGGTATAGATCTACCCCAAATCTCTCCCAAGTAATACATATTTTTTAATTGATACTCACATTAAATTTATGGGCTATATCCTCCAATTTGTCTCCTCTCAGCAAATTACACGAATTATATATTTGCTATATTTTACCGATTCTTAGTGCCTTTTACACAGTTAGTGGTATTTTTAACCATTCCAAATCGAACTCTAAAAATTTTGAGGGGTTTCCTTCATATTATTTCAATATTTCCAAAAAGACAAAACAGCCATAGATCTACATTGTATGTGTACTTATTAAACTGCACTTATTTTTAAATGCATTGTAATTACTTCTTTTACTTCCTTGTACATGTAGACTCTACATGTTATTGATAAGAGTGAAAGAAAAACATATCTTTGTATCTAAATCAGCTGTGCCCCTCACTTAGATTCTAAGTGAGGGGCACAGCTGATTTATGTTCCTGAACTTCCTCCTATCTTTAGTTTTCTGTACTAAGAGAATAGACTTTTATGTATTTTTTTTCTATTTTTTTTCCTGACAGAAAGTTAATGACACCACAATGCCTCGAACACGCTCATCCAGGAAACCTGGTTGCTTCACCCAGGTAAAGCCCACATTGATGTTCACAGATAGTCCAGCAGAGCGGCTTCCCAGACGCATGTGTAGTCCCACCAATGCAGCAGATAACCCTGTGACAGCCCAGGTGCTTTACTTAGAAGATGGTCTCGAAACAACATGGGTAAATAAAATATTCTTCTTTTAAATATTATCTTCAAGTTCTATAGGTCTGCCTCCTCTGGTTTGAAGATTCTCACAGACAATGGGTGCAAAGTACATTGAGTAAATAACTTTTCTCAGTAAGCTCTGCCTTACATTTGACTAGACAGAACGTCGTGGAAGGCTGTTTAATTTCCGCTATTTTGCCTCATTCAAAGATTTACGTGAAGAGCAATATAAAAAGGTAATTTTTAAGTTGTAATTCTTTGATTCATTGTACAGTGGAATCTGTATAACAAGGTCTTTGGAACCATGGAAATTATGTTCTTATATCAGAAATCTGTTTATATAAATCATAAGGGTAAAAAAAAAAAAAAACTCCAAAGAATGCAAAGGGCTGGGACAAGCAAACTTACCTGATGCTAGTTTATCAGGATTGTTGTTATATCAGACCTCTTTACATCGAGTGTCTACTGTATTATGGCATTATGTCCTGAACATCAGTAATCTGCTAAAGTATGATTGTGTAACACATTGAAAGCAGATAGTATGAATATCATTTACCAATGGTACCGTTACTTTAATTTCATACACCTTGCAGGTATCCCCTCAGTTTCATCCCAGCATGCTCCAGACTGAGGAGGCACCCCGGAGGAGGAGGAGGAGGAAACAAGATGGCTGCCATTCTGGCAAATCCTCCATGGCATCTCAGCACACCACCAAGAAACGGAGACCGGTCCTAAAGTCGACCACACCCAACACCTGTGAGAGGAGGTATCCCAAGGGATTCCAACCCCTTCAGTTTCTTGGCGACTCCTCTAAGAGTAGGAGAGATGGAGATGATGCGAGAATGAGGATGGCATTTGAGGATGGAGACGTAACAATTGATGATGGAGGAGATATTAATGAAGAGGATAGCACCGATTTAAGAATAGATCAAAGACGAAAGAATACTTCTACAAGGAGTGTGTTACGACGACTGGAGAATGAGGAGTGGATGGACACAGGAATGAATGATTATTCAAGTAACCATAGCAACAGGAATTCACTTGATGCTTCACACAGACTGCAAAACCTGGGCAAGGAAAATGGCAGCAGAAGCTCTGTCACTAGATCAAGGGCATCATCATATGTTAGGGGTAGCCTTGACAACAACCATCATCCTTGCTGGGAGGATGATGATGGTGGTTTTAGTGGTGAAGGTGGCCTTCAAAATTCAAGGCTAACGGCCCTGAGAGGTAAACGTGTGACAAGCAATTGCAACAATCATACTCATCATATCAGCAATCATCTACATGACCTCTCTGCTGAATGTCATGAAAATTTGAGGGAACTGGACGACACGCATGAACAGGGCCGTCTTAGAGTCGAGAGCTATCATCCAAGTCCAAAGTTTGACTCGACCAAGATAAAAACTAGAGGGAAAGCTGCGAGAAAGAAGCTAGAAACATTCGCTGCAGGTTCATTTCACTTTGGAGATGTCACTGGTCATCAAGACAAGAGGTATCTCTTGGAAGACATGAATCAGACTAGACAAGACATGCTAGATGCAAGGGGGAAAGTTCTGGCAGCGGATACACCTGTGTCCGACTATGGAGTGCGAGTTAGTTTGAGACGAAGAAGACATCTACTACCAAAACATTATACAGAGAAATTGCTTTTGGATTCGTAGCTACCATACCACTTTTCAACAGAAATTGAACTGTGATTTCAAGTTGTTTGAGAGATATCTAAGAAGTGGATATGTAAAGGTGTGAAAGAAATTGGATATATACAATGGAAAGGTGAAACTTTTGGGATGCTTCAATTACCTACATATATATATATATATATATATATATATATATATATATATATACAGTCCATTCCTATTATACTGAGGAGCTCTGCACCAAGCCAGTATTCCTTATAATCATGTTAAAGTGATACTGAGTGCAGAGGCATTTTACATGCATGTGCACATGTTTGAAATTGACACAACTCAAACAAAGATCAAAGTGCCCTTTAATTGAGCAGGGCTCTTTGATACAGCTGTAAAAATTTAGAACCTCAAATTTAATCAATGTTTATATCATGTGTTCAGTAAGTATGCTTTTGCACAAGTTTCCAATAAATTAAAAGAAATAAATTGATGCAGAGCCTCAATGATCAATCAAATTGACAAGTGCTTATCCCAATTTATTAATTTGAATTAAGAAATAATCAGTTTATTTTCTCTTTGTCAATTACAACATGTCGTACATAATACAACATTATATAGATGAAAAAAAAGGAAGAGATGAATGTGGCTCTTTTGTTTGAAATATTATTTGCATCACTATGACCAGCTAAACACACACATCATAAATGTAACTAATAGAATTTATTGTTTGTATTTGCTATATATGTGCATTGAACAAACAATCATAATAATATAATTCAAATTGTACTTTGTACTTCTTTTGGAAAGCATTAAAGGGGAAGTTCACCCTGGAATTTCATTGGTTTTGAAAAAACTCAGAAAAAGAAAAGAAAATACTAGTGAAAGAATGAAGAAAATCTACCGAAGAATCCTAACAAATGTTTACAATTTTGATTTTGTGAGGTCATTTTTTCATAATTCTAGAATGAAGGAATGGATTTACTAAAGGCAGCACATATAGTTAAAAATAAATTAGTCTCCCAAGAAAATGGCAATGCATTATAAAACATAACGGGTACTGTTTGCATGTGAATCAAAATGTTAAACATTTATATCTTTGTTATTCTTTGGTGGATTTTCTTCAAACCATCACTCATATTTTTCTTTTATGTTTCTGATTTTTTTAAAATACATACTTAAATTCCAGGGTGAACTTTCCCTTTAAATTTGATTAGTTGTTAAATCAGACTTTGATTATTTGTACTTCTTGGCAATACTTAGCTTTATTGTAAAAAGATAATGTAAGCCATAATTGGGAGTTCGTGCTGCAACCAATTTAATTGGGATTTTGAAGGTTTGCAAATGAGAAACTATATATTGTGCAATTTTAAGACATTCTCAAATGTAATGTTTATTTATCTTTAGTAAACATGAATCTGAATTGAAAATTTTTCTGTATCTTGGAAGGTTGATGCAAAAATTGCTCCAAAGAAATCTCCAGGGTTTATTTATTTTTCAAAGATACAAAGTTTGTTGTTATTTGTTGCTATTTCAATTGCTAACAAACATTGGATGAGGGATAACAGTCTACTTCCATTAAAACGAGGTGCTCAGGACCTGGCCAATTACCAATACATGTATCTAATGAAATTTTGTTATACTGAACTTACGTATGTGTTGTAGGTTTGCACATGTTTAAAAGTGGGACAGGGAGAATTTGCTTGAAGTATATGACAAAGTCTCTTTATCAGTAGTCATTGTAAGGAGAGTAGACTAGTAAATGCACTTTACAGCACAAAAGCAGTGGAAATGGTGCACTGAGTACATAAGTGCAATTTTTTTTTTTTCTGTGACAAAAATAAAAAAAATGGACACAGGGATGTACTCAGTATTTTCTAAATTTTCTGGTTTGTTTAGTGCTTATTACATGTACGAATGCTTGTAGGCCTAACATTCTGACTGGGCTGTTTTAGAGGAGATTTTAATTGGGGGTGGGGTTGGAGTGGTTCAAATCGACCCTTCCTTGATATCTCGGCTTCAGAAGGTCCGATTGCAGAGAAATTTTGCACGAACGTCGCTCCACATGGGAGGCGCACAGTGTGTGAGTGTGTGTATTGGTGTGTGTTTGTGATGATGATGATGATGTGTGTGTGTGGGGGGGGGGAGGGTTGTGTATGTTTGTGTTTTTGTGTGTGTGTGTGTGTGTGTGTGTGTGTGTGTAAGACAACATGTTTTACCACCATGACGACTTTTAAAAGTTAATAAGTCGATAGGCCTATGGCATGCGAAGAAAGTGGATGAATGGGAACGATCTGGAGCCTGCAGCAAGTTGCTGAGACTTGAAGAAAAAAAAAGGTCCATTTACTTCAGTTTAAAGTTGTGAAAAACTAATGCAACAGAAGGAGAGAGTCAATCTTATAGGAACTTTAGAGTAAAATGAGAAATGCAATTTAAAAAAATCATCCACATTAAGAGAGTTTGAAAAACAGTCTCGTTGTACTTTCAACATTTTAAATGGGGGAATAATATACCTACCCCATGACGGATGTTGAGCCCAAAAGAAGATAAGTCGCATATTAAAAGATAAAGGGGCAAATGTGGAAAATTGTGTACAAAGCGAATGGAGAGCTTTTAACTCTTTGCCCGCCACATTAATTTTAAGCATAAAAAAGAAGACTTTTCTCTTTAATTATTAAAAATAGTGTAACAATATCTGCTTAGTATGAACTAGGAGACATTATGCCCCAGACCCGGCCCTAGAATTATCAATGATTATCAGATCTGATAGCCCAGCCATTACAGAGAAAATGAGTTATTACAATTGTATAGTTAATAAGTACAATTGTGACTATAGTCGAATTTGGCAGGCAATCAGCAATTTTGAAACAACTTCTCATTTTTGTCTCTGAGAACCCTCATAAAGTATATATATTGAATATCCACAATTTACCCGATTTCGATAAAACCATTTTTGAATTTCTCCACTTATTTTCCTCTTTCTTATAGAACTGCTTTAGATTTGATTTCCTCATTCAAGATCAATGCCTCTATTTCATTTCAGAATTAAAGCTACTCCTATCTTCTAATATTCTTTCAAATTTGCATTTTCTTTATGATTCAAACTGTCTTTGTGGGTTTTTTTTTTAAAGTCGCGGAGACATCTTGGAGACTCGTAGCGTTTCCGCACGAAAAACAAATCCTATTATACATGTTTGATTTTCCAACGACTCATGACACGTCGCGAAGACTCAGGAGACGTCTCCGCAACAAGTCTCAAACCCATATCAAACTTGTCTGAAATCCATTTCATGGCAAGTGAGATAGCCCATAACTACAATGTATTTAAAAAAAAAAAAAAAAAAAAAAAAAAAAAAAAAAAAAAAAAAGTTTTTAGGTTACCAATATTTTCTTTTTTCGTCGCTGTTTCCGCTCTGATTATAGCCAACAACATAATCAAAGATTGATTGAATGTGACTCACCTTGCGATCATGCTACATGATAGTTCGACTTGAAAATAATCATGGCAATAACGTTCTTTGATTTATTAAAGCCCATATCAGAATAAAATCCATCATAACATAGCTGAAAAGCTAATTAGAAACCATAAAAAAAAAAATCGAATTCTTAAAAGTATTCATGAACAGGAAATCAAACCTCAAGCCACCCCTCCCAATTACTGGGAAAATAGGTGCAATTTCTTGACGTGGATGGATGACGAAACATAGGCATAAGATTAGGTCTGAAATTGTAGATCTTACAGCTGGTTGATAATAACTCGACTTTAATCAGATTTTATTGAATGTAGGCCTACCTGTAGCAACATATCAGGCGCGTATTAGTGCCCCTTACAAAATGTCCTGTGGTAATTCCTGTGGTAACTGGTTTTTACCACACAAATTACCACAGGAATACTCATACCACAGGAATATGTGTGGTAATATACCATAGAGTCGTGTGGTAACGAAAATTGGTGCCTGTGGTATTCCTGTGGTACTAAAATTACCACACAGAATCCACAGGAAGATCTCATACCACAGGAATTGTGTGGTAATATACTTTAGATTCTTGTGGTAATCTCTGTGTACCAATTACCACACAAAATACCACAGGAATATCTCATACCAAGGAATGTATTGTAATATAACATAGAATCGTGTGGTAATAAAATGGTGGTATGTTGTATTCCTGTGGTACCTAAATTACCAACACAAATACCACAGGAAGATCTCATACCACAGAAAATGTGTGGTAATATAACATAGAGTTATGCGGTAATGATATGTTGTCTGTGATATTCCTGTGGTACCCAGAGTACCACACAAAGTACCACATGAATATCTAAAACTACGGGAAATGAGTGTGGTAACATAGAGTCGTGTGTAATGAAAATGGGTACCTGTGGTATTCCTGTGGAACCTAAATTACCTAAATTACAACACAAATAACAACAGGATATCTCATATCACAGGAAATGTGGGTAACATTTCATGGAGTCGTGTGAAATGAAATGGGTGTCTTGTGGTATTCCTGTAGTACCTATATTACCACACAAAATACCACAGGAAGATCTCATACCACAGGTAATGTGTTGTTTATAACAGAGTTGTGTGGTAATTAAAATGGGTGTCTGTGGTATTCCTGTGGTACCTAAATTACCACACAATACCATGAAGATCTTAACCAAGGAAATGTGTGGTAATATAACACAGAGTTATGTGGTAATGATAATGGGTGTCTGTGGTATTCCTGTGGTACCCAAGAGTACCACACAAAGTACTACATGAATCTAATACTACAGGAAATGAGGTGGGTGGTAATATAGAGTCGTGTGGTAATGAAATGGGTACTGTGGTATTCCTGTGGAACCTAAATTACCTAAATTACAACAAAAATACAACAGGAATATCTCATATCACAGGAAATGTGGGGTAACACTTCATGGAGTCGTGTGGAAATGAAAATGGGTGTCTGTGGTATTCCTGTAGTACCTATATTACCACACAAAATACCACAGGAAGATCTCATACCACAGGCAATGTGTTGTAATAACAGAGTTGTGTGGTAATTAAAATGGATGTCCGTGGTATTCCTGTGGTACCTAAATTACCACACAAATACCACAGGAAGATCTCATACCCCAGGAAATGTGTGGAAATATAACAAAGAGTTATGTGGTAATGATAATGGGTGTCTGTGGTATTCCTGTGGTACCCAGAGTACCACACAAAGTACCACACAAAGTTAAACAAAAAACACAAGTACCACATGAATATCTAATACTACAGGAAATGAGCGTGGTAATATAGAGTCGTGTGGTAATGAAAATGGGTACCTATGGTATTCCTGTGGTACCTAAATTAAATCACAAAATACATCAGGAATATCTCATACACAGGAATGTATGCATACATTAAAAATATATATATTTTCCAACTGTACCATTATTTGACACAGACTGTAGTACTTACCTATATTACCACATAAAATGCCACAGAAAGATCTCATACCACAGGAAATGTGTGGTAATATGTGGTAATTCAAATGGGTGTCTGTGGTATTCCTGTGGTACTAAATAAGAGCACAAATACAACAGGAATATATTTCATACCACAATAAATATGTGGTAACATTCCATATAGTCATGTGTTAATCAACAAAATACCAGAGCAGATTGCCAACGTCAGTATCACACATGAAGACCACACATCACCACATGTACCTACCACATACTGATACAACATGAATGTATAACAGGAATATACCGCAATATGTGTAGGTGGTGTGTGTGTGTGTGTGTATGTGTGTATGGGTGTGTGTGGTGCGTGTGTGTGTGTGTGTGTGTGTGTGAAAGGTGGTCATACCACAGAAAATATGTGAATATACCAGCGGTGTGATTATACCACAGGAATACCACATACTTGTTACCACAGGATCAAAAATACCACTAACTATCATATAATTGTGTGTAGTGTGTGTGTGTGTGTGTGTGTGTGTGCGTGTGTGTGTGTGTGTGTTTATGTGGATATATGAGCATGAGGTGTACAGTAGTTTTTAAACAATATTTGGTTTAGTTTCCCGTGTGGTTAGGCTATACTGGCTTTCCAGGTAGGGACATTAGACCAAATGGAATTAATTAGACCAATGGTAATTTAACCAACTGATTATAGACAAACAACCAAGAGGGATTAGACCAAATGGCCATTAGTCAAAGTGGATTTACACCAAGTGCAAGTTTCCTGCTGAAGTGTAGAAGTCGTGTGGTATTCCTGTGGTATTTTTCATGTGGTATTATGGTAATTAGCTCATTTGCATAAATGATTTGGTATGCACAAATCAGTATTTTTTGAAGTTTACCTTAATAAACAGTAATTCAATGCATATTGATGTATTTTCTTTCGGGAAATTTATTTCCTAAACACAGAGTAACATCGAGAGCGATAATTATGAAATTTGCATTATCATCAAGAAATATAGAAATAACTAACTGTGACCCAAATATTTTTGCAAAATGTTGGTATATATATCAGCGTGTGGTATTCTTTAGTGTGTGCGGTATTCCTGTGGTAACGGCGTGCGGTATTCCTGTGGTAACGGCGTGCGGATTCCTGTGGTAACGGCGCGGTATCCGTGTACGCTGTGGTAACGCGTGTAACGGCTTGTCCTGTGGTAACGGCGGTGGTTATCCTGTGGTAACGGCGTGTGGTAATTATGTGTATATCCTGTGGTAACGGTGTATGGTAATCCTGTGGTAACTTTGTGTGGTAATGGGTGTGTGTGAATAATTTTTTTTACCACACGAATTTGTGTGGTAATGTCCCAATTTTACCACAGGATTCGTGTGTAATTCATGTGGTAATGTCCCAATTTTACCACAGGATTCGTGTGGTAATTCATGTGGTAATGTCCAATTTTACCACAGGATTCGTGGGTATTCGTGTGGTAATGTCCAATTTTACCACAGGATTCGTGTGGTAATTCGTGTGGTAATGTCCCAATTTTACCACAGGATTCGTGTGGAATTGTGTGGTAAATGTCCCAATTTTACACAGATCGTGTGGTAATCGTGTGTAATGTCCCAATTTTACCACAGGATTCGTGTGGTAAATGTCCCAATTTTACCACAGGATTCGTGTGGTAATCCATGTGGTAAAGTCCCAATTTTACCACAGGATTCGTGTGGTAAAAATGTCCCAATTTTACACACAGGATTCGTGTGGTAATTCATGTGGTAAATGCCCAATTTTACCACAGGATTCGTGTGGTAAAAATGTCCAATTTTACCACAGATTCAAAATGTCCTGTGGTAATTACCACAGGATTACCACAGGACATTACCACAGGATTACCACAGGACATTTTTGTAAGGGATGGGGCCATCTATGTCGTTTCGTTTGCAAGTCATGTTAATGTTTGGCAACATCTATCAATATGATCTACTTGATTACACGAATATGTATGTCGCCAATTTTCTAATTGACCTTTTGTGACCCAAAATGGAGGTCAAAGGTCAGGGTTCTTTAACATAAACATAATTTTCTTCAAATTATGTCAAATTTGGTATCAAATTGTAGGTAATTTTATAACTAGCAATTAAGTCTATTACCATTTTTTCACCCGACCAGCCTGTTTTGAGCAATATGCAAATTAGTCTATTTATGCATAATTTAATGCGTAATTGAGTCAAGCTTCACAACAATCAGACATAACATATACATAGACAATATCAATAGCAACTAATCAAGAATACAACATAGGTCATACTAGCCTAACATTGCTGCCACATTCTGGTGACTGTTATGACCTTAAAATTAGGGCAAAGGTCAATTTATATGATGATTAACAACCTGGAAATGGCATCATTTTAGCAAAAACCTCATTTTCAGTGAACTTTGACCTTATTTCTAGGTCGATTGGGCTAACTAAAAATATGACAACATATATTTTTTGGTTGATGGCACCAAGTTAAACATATTCATGTTAGTTACCGACATAGTTTAGCTTATACAACAAATAGGTCAAAGGTCAAAGTTAAAGAAAGAGGTTTTAGCCAAGTAGTTTGCTTTTGACCTTAGTCTTACTGGGCCGCAGTACTTGGAATATTTAATTTAACACTGTAAACGTGTTCTACTCGATCCCATGAACCGGGAAATGTTCCTTTTCATTGACCTATGGCCTTTAATTATGGTGACAAGTTAAAAAAAATACATAGTTTCTGATATTTCCAGATTTTTTAGCGTCATGTTATTTGAACTTTGACCTTTTCTTGAGGTCATACGTGTCAATGAAAAAAGTAGCTAGGTTGATTTTCTGACTCATGTGGTCAAGTAGAACAAAAGGAACTGTGGCTATCTAAATGATAAAGCTATATATAAAAACAAAATAAGGCCAAACAGGACTATGGTCAAGACAGAAAACTTTGGCCCTTACGTATTCCTTGAACTTTGTATGTGTGTCTTGACCTTTGTCCCATTGGGCAATATTATAGCTTATTGATTTTGATAGTAGTTATTTTTGTTCTACGTGACCCCATGAATCGGAATATCAACATTACTATTCTTTTTCATAGACACATTATGATCTCAGATAAGGCCATAGTTCGAATAACTCTGGAAATATCAGAAACTATGTGTTTTTTTTTTTACTTTTTACCATAATTAAAGGTCATAGGTCAATGAAAATGAACATTTCCCGGTTCATGGGATCGAGTAGAACACGTTAACAGTGTTAAATTAAATATTCCAAGTAATGCGGCCCAGTAAGACTAAGGTCAAAAGCAAACTACTTGGAATGGTTAAAACCTCTTTCGTTAACTTTGACATTTGACCTATTTGTTGTATAAGCTTAACTATGTCGCTAAACCAAAATGAATATGTTTAACTAGATGCCATCAACCAAAAAATATATGTCGCCATATTTTTAGTTGGCACAATCGACCTAGAAATAAGGTCAAAGTTCACAGAAAAAGAGGTTTTTGCTGAAATGCCATTTCCAGGTTGTTAATCATTATATAAATTGACCTTTGCCCTAATTTTAAGGTCATAAAAGTCACCAGAATGTGGCAGCAATGTCAGGCTAGTATGACCTGCGTTGTATTCTTGATTAGTTGCTATTGATATTGTCTATGGATATGTAATGTCTGATTGTCGTGAAGCTTGACTCAATTATGCATTGAATTATGCATAAATAAACTAATTTGCATATTGCTCAAAACTGGCTGCTCGGGTGAAAAAATATTTATAGACTTAATTGCTAGTTATATACTTACCTACAATTTGATACCAAATTTGACACAATTTAAAGAAAATTATGTCTATGTTAATGAACCCTGACCTTTGACCTCCATTTTGGGTCACAAAAGGTCAATTAAAAAATTGGCGACATATATATTCTGATTCGTGTGATCAAGTAGAACATATTTATAGATGTTGCCAAATATTAACATGACTTGCAAAGGAAGCCCATATTCTGACGACTGGTGGCCCCACTATATCCAGGATTTCGCACCCCAGGGGCCCGACGTGATTTTGGCGCCTCCAATTCAGATTCAGATTCAGATTAACATTTATTTGGTAAAATATGAAATCAAGATACAATAATTGATATAAACAATGCGCATAAAATACCAGAGGATTGCTAAAAAAAGTTAAAAACTTGTAAACAAGCAACCCTTGACATACAAATGAATGAAATACAATGAGAAAACAATAAAATTAGACACGAAATAAATAACAATAGAAATATAACAATAAATTCATAGGAAAAATTAAGAATAAACGAACATTACAGAAATAATCAGAATCATTTTACATATTTCAATATATTAATAAGAGGCAAGTATTGTGCTGTTTAGGGAATTCCATTTTCCCATTTTCTCCCCATTTGATCCCATTTTTTAAAAATCCCAATTGTACACCCAATATTTTTTCCCGTCACACCAGGCGAGCATTAAGGTACACTCCTCACGAAGGTCATATATCAGCCATAGAGGTTTAAGTCGGTCTATCTGGTATTACAATATTTTTCCCATTTTTGGGGGATCAAATTGGCGCCCCTAAGTTCAGGGTAAATTTGGCGCCTCCTTACTTTATGGTCGGTTTTGCGCCCCTGAAGGTCAATTTGGTACCCCTCTAAAGTCAACTTGGCGCCCCATTGAGCGCTTACCAGCCCCCCCCCCCCCAGAATACGCGCATGGGCATATAGTGTTGGAGAAAAGCAATATATTGAATGGTGATTGTTGTATTTTGTAGCCTATATAGCTTTTATGTTTTCCATTGATGTATCATTTAGTCAATTTCATTTTCGGGTTCAAAAAAGGACTTTAAATAGACCAGTTTACTAACCTATTCAAATTTTATGCATACTTTTTACTGGCAACATAGCAACAAGGTATTCTAACAACCTGTAATAAAAGAAATAACTACAATACATGCAATCCAGTTTGCATACATTACTTGTTGCTATATCGGGCAAGCCTCTGGCAAGCTTTCCGGTTGTCAAGAACAACCTTTGTTTAAAAAGTATACATATAATTTTAATATATTAGTAAACTGGTCTATTGGAGATTCAACTTCGACTTGAAAGGTATTTCGAATGGGCAGTCATCCGTGCATGTGGTTTTCTTTGGTGATGTATAGGGACAATGCGTATCTGTAGCTGTGGTTACAAACTGTTGATGCCCCTTTCTGTTAAGGTGAACTATGTCCTTTACCAAATATAATTGACTGTTTATCGTGATTATCAACGAAGAAAGAAGGTAAGTTTAAAGGATATTTATTAACGAATTATTTATAGATCTGAATAAGTTATTCTTATAATCTGGACCGATGCTCTTATCGACTGAATTCGATCTAACCAAGAAACTTCAATTCAATGAAGTCCCAACTGGCAACAAATTAATTCCAGCAGTTACCATTTTCCGCACATTTTATATTTAAAGAGATTTCTCATGCCGCCAGTTAGAAAGCGAGTAGTCTATATACATTTTTTTTTTGTTAAACAAATTAGATTGAATTGTTTTTATTTTTCATTTGAGTAAACATCACTAAAAAAAAAAAACCTCATGATAAAAAGGCCCCCTATAAAAAGTAAATTACTCCTGCTTATATGTTCTGACATTTTTCTGTTTGTATCATATCAGTTTCAAAAGCAAAAAACTCTGCGAACTTAATCAATATCTGGATAGTGCGTGGAAGCTATTTACCAAATGTCATAATCGTAGGCTATTATGACGACTTGTAAGCAGGTCATTGATTTTCCATTCAAAGAAAAACCAAATTGAGGTTGTATAAATAGGAATATTGCATCTCAGCATGAATATTGAATAGAGCTCACTTATTTGCTCTTGTTATGACATGATGCAAAAGAGGTTCTTCTGTTCAATTGTTGATAGTCATGAAAATAAAATGCCCAGCATGGCCTCTGACCCACGAAGACCGCGTTTATATCCGTGAATAATAGGTGAAGAGCGATAATTTTTTTTTAAAGGTAAGACCTGCACACTTTTCAGAAGAAAATGGAAAATATAATAGGCCAGGTGAAATAGACATTTATCGGTGACGAAAATAGGGCGAAAATAATTTTGGGAATGTGCCTCCGTCACCTTAAGGACAGAACACCGACACTGATATATTACAAAAGATTACAGATGTGTGGTCAACTTTGCAAATCTGCAATTACAATATAATCCACAGTGGCGGATACATTATTTGAAAATACCCCTAGGGGTAAGGTGAGGGCCGCTACCGAAAAAAAAAAAAAAAATCCGATTTTAACATGTACAGTCATTGAGTGGTTTTCAAATTATAGGGGGCTAGAGGCATGTATTCCCTGCTCCCCCATCTGAATCTGCCACTGCTTCACTCCAGTTCATTTACACCGATACAGAAATTTGATTTGTAAAATAGGCTGATTTAGGCTGATTTATTGAATATTATGTACATACTATATCTTTATTGCCTTTAATAATAAATGCAAACGAGTTGAAAATCACTGAAAATTAGTTAAATTCTATCAGTCATCAGTTGTTGAATTGGTGGATCCAAGGGGCGCAAGAGGCGCACCCTCTTATTTGTGAAAACCACTCATTCGCTGCATGTACATGTTAGTCAGAATCTTTTCGGCGGTGACCTTCCTATTTTTCAAATTTTCGTGAGGCGCCCCCTGGATTGGCCTCAATAAAGAGAGGACGCAATACGCAAGTGGACAGAGTCGTTTACTGGTGTGCACTCTTGAAACGACTGAAATTGTTTTTCATTCGATATTGAACGGAAATTAGGTTCACTGTGAGTGAGACAGTATAACTTAACTCATCCATATATGAGTGCTTATTACTAGGGTTGGGCAAATAATGACTTTTTTCTGAAAAGCTATGTCAAACAAGTTGTTTCTATAGTCAAATTTGATGTAGAATCCAAAAATGACAATGATTTTTGTGTACAATGAAGTCTGACGTCGCTAAAGTGCAAAAAAACAAAATAGTGTATTTTGCCCATTCATCACACACTTTATAGGTATAAACCGGTTTTATTTTGTTTCTTTATGGATTTTGATGGTTTAAAAGCTCAAATCTGACAATTTTATCATGACCAAATGTACCTAGTATGGTTATAGGTGTTAATTAGTGATTTTGATATGAGGTGATTTTTGCTCGATATTGACTGAAACTAACTACCAAACTGCACTAACAGTCAACTTAGGTAGGATTAATCTTGTTGGATTAATCATGTTGGGTTCCCTGACACCCAAAAGACATATAAAAACGCAATAAAAGTGGTTTATACGTATAAAAAGTATGATAATTGGGCATAATACGCTATTTTGGCGGCCATTTTGGTTTTTTGCACTTTAGCGACGTAAGACGTCATCGTATGCACAAATAATTGTCATTTTCAGTTTCTACGTCGAATTTTACTATAGAAACAACTTGTTTGAAAAAAAAAGTTGAGATTCGCCCAACCCTATTATTACCACCCGATCTGGAGTGAAAATTCCTTCACTCGATCGTTCAGTGGCAAATTCATTCCTCGGCTGCATAATTTGAGAGTATCAAGTATTCATCAAGGCGTATACTACGTACCCCTATCATGCCTACAATCCAGCCATTTTCGTATTAGTGTGGCATCCACTGGGGAAAATAAAGGTTTCGTTTGCAAGTCATGTTAATGTTTGGCAACTTCTATATATATGTTCTACTTGATCACACGAATCAGAAAATATATGTCGCACATTTTTTAATTGACCTTTTGTGACCCAAAATGAAGGTCAAAGGTCAGGCTTCATTAACATAAACATAATTTTGTTCAAATTGTGTCGAATTTGGTATCAAATTGTAGGTAATGTTACAACTAGCAATTAAGTCAATTATCATTTTTTCATCTGACCAGTCAGTTTTGAGCAATATGCAAATTAGTTTATTTATGCATATTGAATGCATAATGGAGTCAAGTTGAACCGCGATCAGCCACCACATATCCATAGACAATATTAATAAAAGCTAATCAAGATTAAAACGTAAATCATACTAACCTAATATTGTCGCCACATTCTGGTGACCCTTATGACCTTGAAAATCGGTCACAGGTCAATTTATATGATGATTAACAACCTTGAAATGGCATTAATTTGGCAAAAACCGAATTTTCTATGAACTTTGACCTTATTTCTAGGTCAAATGTGTCAAGTAAAAATATGGCGACCTCTATTTTTTGGTTGATGGCATCAAGGAAATCATATTCATGTTAGTTGCCAACAAAGTTAAGCTTATACGACCAACAGGTCAAAGGTCAAAGTTCAAGAAAGACGTTTTGGCCTAAGTTTTTTTATCTTGACCTTAGTCTTATTGGGCCGTATTACTTGAAATATGATATTAAACACCGTTAGTGTGTTCTACTTGATTCCATGAACCAGGAAATGTTCGTTCTCAGTGACCTATGATCTTTAAATGAAGTAAAAGTGCAAAAAAATACATGGTTTCTACTATTTCCAGATTTTTTTAGCTTCACGTTATTTGAACTTTGACCTTAACTTGAGGTCTTGTATGTTAATGAAAGAGAATAGCAACGTTGATATTCTGATTTATGGGAACAAGTAGAACAAGAATAACTATGATTATCAAAATTATTAAGCTCTAATATGCCCAATAAAACAAATGTCAAGACACATGCACAGATAAAGTTTAAGGAATATGTAAGGGCCAAAGTTTTCTGTCTTCATCATAGTCCTGTTTGACTTTATTAACTTAATAATTTTGATAAAAACAGACCTACATGATTCCTTGATACCCTGAACGAGAATATCAACGTTGCTATTCTTTTTCATTGACATATATGACCTCAAGTTAAGGTCGAAGTTCGAATAACATGACGCTAAAAAACCTGGAAATAGCATAAACTATGTATTGTTTGGTGTTTTCACCTCATTTAAAGGTCATAGGGCAATGAAAACGAACATTTCCTGGTTCGTGGGGACATGTTGAACACATTAACAGTGTTTAATAAAATATTTCTCAAGTAACGCGGCCCAATAAGACTAAGGTCAAGACAAAAAATTTAGGCCAAAACGTCTTTCTTGAACTTTGACCTTTGACCTGTTGGTCGTATAAGCTTAACTTTGTTGGCAACTAATTTGAATATATTTCCCTGATGCCATCAACCAAAAGATAGAGTTCGACATATTTTTAGTTGACACATTTGACCTAGAAATTAGGTCAAAGTTCATAGAAAATTCCGTTTTTGCCAAATTAATGCCATTTCCAGGTTGTTAATCATCATATAAATTGACCTGAGACCTATTTTCAAGGTCATAAGGGTCACCAGAATGTGGCAACATTATTAGGCTAGTATGATTCACGTTTTAATCGTGATTAGTTTTTATTAATATTGTCTATGGATATGTTGTGTCTGATCACCGTTCAACTTGACTCCATTATGCATTCAATTATGCATAAATGAACTAATTTGCATATTGCTCAAAACTGATTGGTCGGGTGAAAAAATGATAATAGACTTAATTGCTAGTTATAACATTACCTACAATTTGATACCAAATTTGACACAATTTGAACAAAATTATGTTTATGTTAATGAAGCCTGACCTTTGACCTTCATTTTGGGTCACAAAAGGTCAATTAAGAAATTAGCGACATATATTTTCTGATTCGTGTGATCAAGTAGAACATATATATAGAGGTTGCCAAACATTAACATGACTTGCAAACGAAACCACATAGGAGCCCTCACTATATACTCGAGGAAGTTATAAAGTGCATTCAGCGGGTTTGATTTCGGATAGTGACGTTAAATCTTTTCTGGACTGTATCAGTGACCAAGTTTTCCTCCATAAGTCAAAAGGAGATTTTTACATCAGGCTCATTTAACTCTCATTAGGATAAAATTTCACTCGATATTAGCGCTCTTTCACGCCTCTTTATTACCTTCTATGTTTTATAGGCCTATTAAGAGACGGTGGGCACTATATAGGCAGACAGAACCGTTGGTCTGAAAAATTAAATCGTCAGTTTTTCTTCTGCTCTCACAGAAACAATATCCTTCTTACCTTCTTAGTTCTTTTGGGACCACCAAACAATCTCCACAATGGCACAAAAGATTACGCTCATCACTGGGTGCTCGTCAGGCATTGGCCTCAAAATAGCGGCTAAATTTGGCAAGGACGCAGCGAAAAAGTATTTGGTGTATTCGACCATGAGGAACCTTGGAAAGCAGGGACCTCTCCAAGCTGCTGCAGGTGACGCCCTCAACGATACAATGTTTATACGCCCTCTTGACGTGGTTGATGATGATTCGGTGAAAAATGCAGTCAAAGAAATCATCGATGAGCACGGTCGAATCGATGTACTCAGTAAGTAAACAGAACCAGGTATTTCATTGAGTCGTTGAAAAATCCATGCGTCTGTTAAATCCAATGACTGAGACGAAAAGGAAGTACAGGTAACTCAGCCTAAGTCGAATATCTTAAGGGCCATAGAAATCTGTTCGACATAGGAGAGGTGAATAAAGCTTGTATAATCAGGAATGAAGTTGCTTTGACCATAGACGTAAGAGGGAAACTGTCTATGCTTTGACTTAGGTGATTATTCGACTTAAAGAAGGTCGACTTATCATGCTTATGCAGAGTTGACTGTATACATGATAATTAAGCGCTTTGATCAGGTATTTTTTCTAGAAAAATTGTAACATATAAGAAATATTAAATTAACCAATCAATCTATTTCGTTCATTTCATTTTCTTCTTTATCATGCTTATGTCATCTTTACAGTAAACAATCAGGGGCGGATCCAGCATTCTCCAATAGGGGGGGCCGGAAAAAATTTTCATCAAAATTTTCCTCGATCAACGGTTTGGAGACCTAAGCTCCGGAGGGGGGGGGGGGGTATAGGCCTAAAGATAGTGAATTTTAACCTGCTTATTTTCAAATTTCACGAATAAGCTAATTTATTTAATCTTTAAAATGCGAGCGCGAAGCGCGAGCCGAAATTTTTGGATATTATGAACCTGCAAACAGTGCATTTTATTTTATTTTAGTTCCATGCTTATTTAAGAAAGGCCTACCTATCTAATCAATCAATGCGAGCGCGAAGCGCGAGCCGAAAAATTTGGCTAGGTATCAACCTAAAAACAGTGCATTTTAAGCGCTTTTTGTGCTGCTAATATATTATGATACTAATCTCATTGAACAATGCGAGCGCGAAGCGCGAGCCCAAAAATCATGGCTATATCAACCTGACAACAGTGCATTTTAAGCGCCTTTTGTGCTACTCATGTAGAAGATACTAATCTCATTGAACAATGCGAGCGGGAAGCGCGAGCCGAAATTTTTTGATATACCAACCCGAAAACATTGCATTTTGAGGGTTTTTTGTTGCTACTTTTATAAAGAAGAAACTTATCTCGTTCAACAATGCGAGCGCGAAGCGCGAGCCGAAAAATGTGGCTATATCAACCTGAAGCGAAGCGCGAATCTCGAAAGATTTGGCTATATCAACCTAAAAAACTGTGCATTTTAAACGCTTTTTGTGCTTATATAGAAGATACTAATCTCATCAAACAATGCGAAGCGCGAGCCGAAAAATTTGGCTAGATCGGCCTAAATATAGTGCATTTTAAGTGCTTTTTTGTGCTACGTTTATATAGAAGATACTTGCATGTATCTCGTTAAACAATGCGAGCGCGAAGCGCGAGCCGATTTTTTTTTATATATCGAACCCGAAACTTTTGCATTTTTGGGTTTTTTGTGCTACGTTTATAAAGAAGATACTTATCTCGTATACAATGCGAGCGCGAAGTACGAGCTGATTTTTTTTTTTCAACCTGATAACATCGCATTTTAAGCGTTCTTTTTCTTTTTGCAAAGCTTATTAAGCAGATACTTATCTTATTCAACAATGCGAGTTGAAAATTTTGTAATACATCAATCTGAAAACAACGCCTTAAGCGCTTATTGTGTTGAAGATACTTATCTCATTTAATAATACGAGCGCGAAGCGTGAGCCGAAATTTTTTGACATATCAACCCAAAACTTATGCACTTTTTTTTGTGTGTGTGTGTGTACTACGTTTATATTAAGGAAGATACTTATCTCATTAAACAATGCGAGCGCCAAGCGCGAGCCAAAATATTTTGGATATATTTATGCGTGTTTTGTGCTATGCTCCCGAGGATAATCATCTTGTGAAACAAAATGAGTGCGTAGCATGAGCAAAATCTTTTTGATATACTTGAAAACGAGTCAATATAGTGTTTTGTTATCCCAAAGAAAAATATCCTTATCTTAATGACAAAAAAAAATTTGAGCGCTATGTGCTCAAAAATAGGACAAGCATATCTCATCAAAAAAGTCAGGCAAGCACAAAGCGCAAGCTATAATATTGACTTAAAAATAATGGGACATTCTTAGTATCTTTTTTGGGGGGGGAGGGGGTTATAAGCGTCATGACCAGGATTGGCCTACGCATAGGCTATCACTAAACAAAATAATCCGAGCGCAGAGCGAGAGTTGAAATTCGAAGCATGCTTTTGTAGTCCTCATGAACATGATTTAATCAGGTAATGCGAGCGCGAAGCGCGAGCGAAAAAGTACGGCCTGGCTTTATTTTCCTTTATTTTTAGAATTTTTTTACTATTCATCTTCTTTCTCTCTCTCTCTCCCTCTTTTTTTTTTTTTCCTTTTCTCCTTCCCCTTTTTCTCTTGCTTTTTCTTCTCTCCCCCCTTTTTTTCGTTTTTTTTGCGCCGCCAATAGGGGGGGCCGCGGCCCCCTCGGCCCCCCCCTAAATCCGCCACTGAACAATGCAGGCATCGCCTCCATTAAACCGCTTGAGTACAGCAGTATTTCAGAAGTCCGGGACGTCTTCGAAACAAACTTTTTCGGCACTGTTCGGATGATGCAAGCGGTAATACCAATCATGAAAGCACAAAAATCCGGCCATATTATAAATATCAGCTCCACTACAGGTGGACTAGGTAATTACACACGTGAATGATTAAGGTGATCGATATATAATATGATAATTATATAATATGATAAATATACATGTACGTGTACTGTATATACTGTATCTAAGCAACCGCTTTGATCCAGCTGAGGCATGACGGCTTGTCATTGTTAAAAAACTCATCTACCCTTGACAAAGTAAAAAAAAATGGCGAGGTTTAGAATATGTTCATCTGACGGTCAATCGGATGGGGTCCGCCATAGCCAATAACCCGTCTCTGTGGTCTAGTGGTTAAGGCACCGGCATTCAAAGCTGGAGGCCCGGGTTTGACTCCCGGCAGAGACATTTTTTTCGATCTCAATGAAAAGTTGTCCAAAAAAGGGAGGATAGCTCTGGGGAACTTTGATTTGAGCTACGTCAAGTATTATTCTCTTCACCCATTTCTTTCAAAATTTAAATAAAAAAGAGTTGCCCATTGGCTGTTGCAACATGTACTATAGTATCTTACACTTAGGCCTATATAATTTGCCATTGTCATGTACTGTATCTAAGCAACTGCTTTGATCCAGCTGAGGCATGACGGCTTGTCATTGTTAAAAAACTCATCTACCCCGACAAGGACAATTGGCGAGGTTGAGAATATGTTTATCTGGCGGTCATTCGGATCGGGTTCCGCCATAGCCACTAACCGTCTTTGTGGTCTAGTGGTTAAGGCACCGGCGTTCAAAGCTGAGGCCGGGTTCGATTCCTTGCAGAGACATTTTTTCGATTTCACAAAAAAAATGTCAAAAAGAATTGCCCACTGGCTGTTTTACATGTATTACCTTACATTATATGATAAATGTATGTATGTGTAAATATATATTTATATATTATATAATAGTGCATGCTCTACAATTAGGGTTGGGCGATCTCACTTTTTTTTCAAACAAGTTGTTTCTATAGTAAAATTCGACGTGAAACTGAAAATGACAATTATTTTTGCATACGATGACGTCTTACGTCGCTAAAGTGCAAAAACCAAAATGGCGCCAAAATAGCGTATATGCCAATTATCATACTTTTATTACGTATAAACCACTTTTATTGCGCTTTATATGTCTTTTGGGTGCCAGGGAACCCAACATGATTAATCCAACAATGATTATCCTAAATAAGTTGAATTTTAGTGTAGTTTGGTAGTTAGTTTCAGTCAATATCGAGCAAAATCACCTCATATCAAAATCACAAATTAAACACCTATAACCATACTAGGTACATTTGGTCATGATAAAATTGTCAGATTTGAGCTTTTAACCATCAAATCCATAAAGAAACAAAATAAACCGGTTTATACCTATAAAGTGTGTGATGAATGGGCAAAAATACACTGTTTTGGTTTTTTGCACTTTAGCGACGTCAGACTTCATCGTACACAAAACCATTGTCATTTTGGATTCTACATCAAATTTGACTATAGAAATAACTTGTTTGACATAACTTTTCAGAAAAAAGTCATTATTTGCCAACCCTACTACAAATGAACATACTAGATTATGTGCACGACAAATACTAAATTTCCCGAGGCCACATTTATTTCACCGAGGCCGTAGCCGAGTTGAAGCATGTGCACGAGGATAATTAGTAATTTGGAGTTCACATAGTCAGTAATGTTGCATTAATAGAGCATGCACTATTTATTATAGTAAATAGACCCCTAATCTTTTGACCTTGCCTAATCTGGTTTTATCTTTGCCATGTTTGCCAAACTTTTGGTGCTAATTAAGCTATTGTTGCTCCGCGTATCTATTGTTGTGCGCACCATTTTACTGCTATTACGCGCTAGCGCAACAAGGCAGTCGATTTCACCATTCATTTTAACACAGTTAAAAACTCGTTCAATATAACAACAACAAAAAAAAGTTCAATATATTCAAAAACGTTCACTATAAAAAAACGTGAATGACACGTGATATCATTTCAACCAATCACAACTCTTAAAATACTACCACTATTTACTATATCGTCGGCTTGAGAGCCAGAGGGCGCTATTACAGTATCAAAGATGTTCGTTGAGAGATATATTATACAAATAGTGCATTGCTAGCGAGTGCAATATACCATAATAGAGTGTCCTAAATTTCAAATTTTCTCGCGTGCGTTTTATATTTCAACGAGGCCGTAGGCCGAGTTTAAATATAAACGCACAAAGAATTTGAAATTTATGGACACGAATGATATTGTAATATTGAACGACAATAAGCATGTGCTATATGTTATATTAGATGGGAACAGAAATTGTATCAAAGTTATTGAACTTACCTTACTATTATATGATGAATCCTCTCCCAAGAAGCTTGAAAATCCTTAAACACGTAAAACAGGAGAGTTTTTTAAACCTTGAAGTTAAATGTAACGCGTGAACTATCTATGATGAATCCTCTCTCAGCTCTTGAAGTATTTAGTTCTATTTAGTAGCTCTATTTAGTATTTTGGAGTTACATAGTCAGTAATGTTGCATTAATAGATGCATGCAGTATTTATTTATAGTAAAATAGACCCCTAGATATTTGACCTTGCCTAATCTGGTTTTACTCTTTGCAATAGTTTGCCAAACTTTTGTGCTAATTAAGCATTGTGACGTATATTGTTGCTGCGCGTATCTATTGTTGTGCGACGCTTTTTTTTAACTTGCGCACAAGGCAGTGCAGAAATTGCCGGTATAGTCGCAGCGGTGCACATTCCGAATTTACGGCATTGCAAAATAGGGCAATTGACCAATCAGAAGCCTTCTCTCATACCACCCATTTTATATATATATATATGCACACCTTATTGTTGGCTATTGTCTTACTGTCTTTAAAACTTTTCCCGAGGTAATAATGAAAACAAACAAAAACAGCAGCAACAACGACAAAATATTGGTCATAATACCCAATTTGCCCATTTTGTATCTACCAAGCGTGCCAAGGTCCCTTATACCCTGTCCCCATGCAGGAAACGCGTGTTAGGCGTATGCATGTATTAGGGGGAGGTGATCTTGTTTCCCTTGGTTACGAATCGAAAGGGGATCAAAATAATATATTTCACCTTTATGTGACGAAGTATGAAAATATGATTTTATATTTAAAGCCCAAATCACATGTTATATTCCAGAAATAATTTTCCAGTAAACTAATTATTCTCTTATATTATACAGGCTTCCCATTCTACGATAGTTACTGTGCTTCGAAGCATGCTACGGAAGGTCTCACGGAGGCATTGGCAATTAGACTCAAAGCTTTCAATATCAAGTAAGTTGAAGAATCAAGTAATTTGAAGTATCAAGTGAAATCCTATTTTAGTACGTACAGTCACTGAGTGGTTTATATATATATATATATATATATATATATAAATGTGTTTATTATGGGGGGGGGGGCACTCGTGGATCCGCCAATGCATCCCTCTCTACTGTTCTTCTATGGGCGTCTTTTATTGTGATTTAATCATGTTTATGAATAATATATTATTATACCATTTTTTTCCCTAATCAGTACATTACTTTACTTTCATGATAATTTCATTTATATGATCAGTTAAATTATGTTTCATTATAATCATGCGTTTACTCTTTGGGCTAGCGATCTGGGAACCATAACACAAAGCTGCAGTCGTTCTGAGTGACAGTCTATCGCATATACAATATCCTAATCCTAAAACTAGTATATAATTGCAATTGATAGGCATATCAAATTGCGATTAACTGTAAAACTATTTGTTACACGGCTCTTGTACCCGTTTAGCCATCTCGCCGTTGTCACTGAGCTTTTAAAGAATATTGTTATTCACTTTTGCCATTTCAGATTGAATACAGTTTGCCCCTCGACAGTAGTGGATACCAACATTAATGAGAACATAGTGGCTGGGAAACGTTTAGGTCCAAAGCACAACATAGACAGCATTACAAAAGAACAGATGAAGAACTTCACATCAAATCTCAAGTAAGCATCAAATCATTTTTGGAATAGACGAGGTTACTAACATATTCAAATTTTATGCCTACTTTTTCATGACGACATAGTAACAAGGTATTAAACAACATGCCATAAAAGAATGAACTACAATGCATGGAATCCAGTTTGCATACATTAGTTGTTGCTATGTCGGGCAAGCCTCTGGCAAGCTTTAAAGTTGTCAAGAACAACCTTTGTTGAAAAAGTATGCATAGAATATGAATATGTTAGTAAACTGGTCTATTGGGTCGACGTGCCGTCTCAACGAGATTGAGAGGAAAAATGGAAGATTTCCACAAATAATAATAATAGTGGCTTCTCATCAATTGTGACGTCATCGTAATCGCACGCTGAGACGATGCATTTCAAGTTCTTGATTGAGCCTGTCGACATAGAAAGAGCTGTGAGCGTCACGCGTGAAGATGTCACCATTATCAATTGTCGAACTTTTTTTTTTCCTGTACCTCTCAACCTCGTTGACACAATTAAAAAATCTCTTTTTTGCTAGGTTTTTGCGAGGTCGATACACCCGACCCAAACCTCTTTAAAGTTGTGTGTCACGAACATATTGGAAGGCACGAATAGGCGGCACCATAAAAATGTAATATTATCATCATTGATATCATCACTATTAGTGCTCGGCCATTTTGTAATGATTTGTAATGAAATATTCAATCATTAGTCATCACATATTTATATCTTTCAAATATAGGGATCTGTTCTTAAACAAGTCCCAAACAGCAGGAGGTATCGCGGAAGTCGTCAAGGGAATCTGCGAAATGCATGATGTCGCTAAAATGCCTGCCAGATTTGCACCCTGCGATCTTACCCGAGGTTGGGCCGCAATGCAATATTCAGACTACGGAGCCATAAACTGGATGGACTACATCCGTTATCTGATTGAAGAACCGTGTGTGTCAAACGATTCCAAGCCGAAACGAGATGAGTCTCAGATCTAGACCGTCGTTTTTGTAACATCGTTATACAGCGCGTCCCATAAAAAAACGGAGCAATTTTCTGGATCTGCCATTGACATTACTGTATATTTTTGGACGTAAACTGATCGTTCAAATAATATGAGCCTATTTATGTGCTAAAAATTATCGCTACCTTATAAACCGAGAAAAAGAGTATTTTTAGGACGTCAATTTTTTGTTGTTGAAATACTAAAATTATGTTTCTTATGTTTAGAAACCACATACACGTTCAACTTATCAAAGTGTTATGAATGTACAGTCTGTGTCAAAAAAAATGGTACAGTCGGAAAAAAAATAATTAGGTGTGAAATATTTTCAGATAATGTTTGTATGTGGTACCATAATAAAGCCAAAAGATTTCCTTTGCTGATGCGCTTTGTTCTGTATAATTTGCTTTCGTAAAACAAAAGTTATGCGAAATTGAGCACTTCATGGCCATTATGCGAAACCTCTACACAAAGGCATGAGACGGCGTGCGAAAAATGTATTTTTCTTGATTGTAGAAAACTAATCATATTTCAAAAATTACAACACCAAATGTGATGAAAAAAATTGTAGGTGAAAGTCTGATCTTCTTGCTTTATGAAAATACCAAACAATAGCAGGCTGTGATTAAACTTCATACTATAAAAAAATGTTTTCCACTTGTACCATTTTATTTGACACAGACTGTATACTCTACGATAAATGGATGGACATGGGTAAATAATCCGTTATCATGTTTTATATAGAATGACACCCTTTTAAAAAAGTTGTCATTCTTCGGCCCTTGGTGTTTTTATATTGTATGTTACTCTCAATATTTGCCTTTTTCTATCAGAAAATACAGTATTTCCCTGTCGCATTCAGGAGTTTGTAAATCGATTTGATAATCAGGTCATTCAAGTTAGTGATTCTGCAGCGTAAATTCATCATTCAAAGTCCTACTATAAGGGGGAAAATGATACCAGTAGAGTTGATATATTTTGGAAGAATCTATTGTTCGTAATTATGAACTTTGTATTGTCTGAAGTCATACCAGACATGTTTAATTTTAGCCACTTGTGTTGAGATAATAAAATGTACTTGTCACTGTATTTGTACTGATATGTCATTTGATAGTAGACTGCTAATGTGTCCCAAATTAGAATCATGTTTCAAATATACAAAGTATACCTTTTTGTCTGTAATGATTAAGACAACAACAACAAAAAAAAAAAAAAAAAAAAAAAAAAAACAAGGAAAGAAGTAAGAGAAGAAGAAGAAAAGAAAAAAAGTCAAGTATGTTCTAAATGTAACACCCAAGTGGGTTATCTTGAATCTTATTGATATATTTTTTAAAATGACAACTTACTGTTTTTTTTCTTTTTAAGTTTATGAGGTCACGGTGCGGTGATGACAGGGCCAAGTTTATTACTATTATATTTGATTATAATAGAATGAGAAAATTAGTGAAAATGCCTTAATACTGAAATACACATCTCCTTTACACAACACACACACGCACACACCCCACACACAACACACACACACACACACACACACACACACACACACACATATATACACACATACACACACACCCTCCAACAAAACACACACAATCACTTCCTCACACATATACACACGCACGCACACACACATACAGCACACATCTACTCACTCAGTCCCATGACACTTCCGGAGTCGTGGGGGGGGGGGGGGACTTGAGCCAGAAGAAGCATATTTTTTGCTCCATGCTTTCTGGCATTGTGCATTATCATATTTGTCCATGTCTTCAGGGTGGATCTAGGCTTTTTGCTAAGGGGGGGGGGGTGGGTTGCCGGAGTGAAAATTTGTAGCCATTGCCCGAGAGGGGAAGTGTGAAGGGGTATCCCCTTCCCCGGTAGGGAGCTTTTTTCAATCCTTGACATGTGATAATGGCAATTTGATGCTACTTTACATCTTACATTCTTAAGAGGTAGGATTGATGTAGGTTTGGAGGAACCCCCCGTATCCCCCAATTTATTAAATATTTATATCTTAATTTTCTTTTAGGTGAGCCCAAGGGGAGGGGCGTTAACCCTAACCCCTCCTCCCCCCCCCTGAAAGATGCGCCGCCCAACTGCGTCATTAACATTTTCACTCCCAGGCTTGTTACTTTGTCTTCTCGTCTGTGGTCCACATTCACAAGCTGTGTTGCATAATGGTTTTGCCAAGCTGTTGTGTCGAGGGGTATGGACGTGGACCAAACCTTGCTAGTTACTTACGTCGCTTGTTGATTGTAATTCTTAGTTCAGTCTTTCTTTTGAAGTGAGTAAGACGAAGACAACAAGCCTTGTGCAGCTGAAATTTTTTACCTTCTCAAATCCTCGATAGTCTTGCCATAAGCTGCAGTGGCCAGTAGCAATCCATGGTGCAAGTATTGCTGGTGCAACTTTGTAGTCTTGTTCCTATTATTAGGGAAATTATCCTTCTTCAAGGTTTCCTCTTCATGGTTGATGTTGGCATCGATTTTATAGAGCTTTTACGATCGACCTTTGGGTTTCACAATGCGATTTCCATGCCATCTATGCCCTGATATGAGTTTAGCTTTCAGTGGTAGGACCCTGCAGCACCCTCGGTGCCATCACATCAAGTGTTTTCTGCAAAGCGCAAGACTACAGACGCGATCTGCACCAATTAGAAATGAATATGATGTCCTATTCCCAGGGTCACCCAGCATTAATATGTCTAGAAAGAGATTGAAAAGAACCGGGAGAAATGTGACACCCCTGTCTTACGCCAAATGGGATAGAACTCTGCTGCATGTTCACGAGCCATCATGGTGATTTCTCTCAGACTTACCATAGACCACATGCAAACTCTGACAAAGGCTTTTTGAAGTCCAGTGAAATTGTGGAACAGTCCTGCTGAATGTAGTAGGTGTTTTTCAATGTGAAAACCGTGAATTGAAATTTGTTCCACAGCGCCTCGACCGCCTAAACAGCTGCTCTTTGATAGTAGTTCCTTAGCCTTTAATCTGTAGTTCGAGGAGATGACACGGACCACGAACCTTACCTGAGAGCTAAGGGTTGCTTTATCGGGCTAATTCTTCGGTATTTTGGACACACACACACCACATCACACACACAAAAAAATTTTGGTTGGAACTATATGGATATGATAATTGTAAAATGATATTTTCCATGGGGGGGGGATATGGGGGGGGCAGAGGTGAACATCAAACGCCAAGCTGAATATCCCACTGCATCAAACTGTTATGACACATTTTCTTTGAATTAGGTTTAAAGGCACTCAATGTCGTCTTATAACATGTATAATGCACATATTATAATGTTATGTATATCTTTCGGGGGAAGTGGGCGGTATTACAGTACGTTGCATCCAGTGGACATTTTTGTTGTTGACGAATATGAGTCTCAAACTGCAAACTGGAGAGGCAGCAAAAGTGTACAAATAAGCACCTAATAAACAGAGGGTGTTTGAAAACATACAAACAAATAACCCCTCCCCCCCAAAAAAAAAACAAACAACAAACAAACTGCACCCTCGTTCGGAAATGAAAGTGTCAAGCTAGCCAACAACAAGCCAACCGATAATTCTAAATATCCAATAGGTTTGGTTGAAGGGCTAGGGTTAGAATTATGGACTGGCTTGCTGTTAATTAGCTGGTTGTTGGCTGACTATACTCCAGCTTCCGAATTCAGGGATGCGGGGGATCAGGAACCCCACTTTGTAAAATGCGTGGATACGCGCAACATCCGATCTATATTATCATAAATATCAATCATAAATCTCCGAGGGCACACTAGTTTATCATTTTAGTCAGCTTTGTGACCAATCACAGAGTTGTGTTGTACGCATTGGCGGCGATCCCGGGGGGACGGGGGGGGGGG
>CALNVZ010003426.1:36019130-36038295 GCA_940671915.1 Paracentrotus lividus
GGGGGGGGGGGGGGGGGGGACGTGTCCCCCCTTGATTTTTTCTGGGGGGGATCGTCCCCCCCCCTCGATTTTTAAAGCTTTAACATATTTTTATGTAGTGATTAGCTTGTGAAGCTATTAAAGAGGTAAAATGTATGTCAAATACAACGCTAAATAAGGCAAAAATTTCGGCTCGGGCTCCGCGCTCGCAAAATTTTCATTAGTTTCTGCATAATGTGCGAAGTATGCATATTTTGAGGGTATTATTTTTCACTTTCGGGTGTTTCCGCCCCCCCCCACTCGTGACATGAAATCGCCGCGCTTTCTTGTACGCATCACTCGTCTGCGGCTGTGCAAACACCCCCTATACTTTCAAGTTGCTAACAGAGGCTCGTTAAATATTAGGCTTATAAATGTTCGAAGTTCGGAAATTGTTTAATTTTCATGCAAGTCACACGAAGAATATTTTTTTGATTCACGTTCCAAACTGCGAAGTCGAGTCAGGATTGTTTGCTGTACACCAGACTAATATAGGTAAGAATATCAATTAAATTTAAATTCGGTTTTGAAAGTAGGCTTCTAAAAGCAATGAAAATTAATGAAGCAAGTTACTTAATGGATTATGATTATATTCTTGTTACAATATGATCAGAAAATTTACTTTGTATGGTTATATATAGGCTTATTTTTCTGTTTGATTCCATTATTCTGCAAATCTATCTTTATTTAGCCAAAATAAAATTTAATTGGACTTTTATTTATTATTACTTTTTTTTTTTTTTTTTTATAGATGTTTTACTTCCATGACTTCTTTTGAGCTGGCCTCTATCTATATTAATTTCTGAAATTTGATTGATTCGTCAACTCTTGTGAAAATAACAAAAAAATAACAATCACAATGTACCAAGCGATAAAGAAAAATAATAAGAATGATAATAATAAAATTTTAAAAATGAATAAAAAATTGGGGGATGGGGAGCCGGCAAAGGCGAAAGTCTTTTACAAATGTACACTGTTCGTCATGTTGGAATATCTTGTTTTGCCAAATTTGTGTGCCTCCCTTAATTTTACACATCGGGGTCTTGACGACATCAAACCTTTTCCACAACCCTTCCCGGGTCCAACTGCAAAAAAAAAAAATTGTGACTAACCTTTCCATGCCCACCCCCTCTCTCCCCCAACTTTGACTGTCGGCCGAGCCGAGGACCCCTTAATCATGTCAATCCTACCTCGGTTGTGTTGGGTTCATGGTTACATGGTTATGTCGTTTATGACTAAAGAAATATGGCTAAAGTCAAAGTGTGATTAGTGTGGAATGTAATTATTTTACTTTGATGATGATGATGATGAACAGCATTTATTAGGCGCCATTTCTCTGCCATGACATTCAAAGGAACCTGGCTCCCCAAAAATGTACATGTATATTATTCACAATATTTCTGGAAAAGATGAGTTTTGAGTTCGGATTTGAAGAACTTTGCGTTCTAATAAAATCTAACACCCCTAAACCCTCAATTCTTTTCCCTCCAACCTAATTTTGTTTTTAACTCTCATGGAATAGGTATTTGCCATTGTGATCTAAATAAATTATGTTTCGCTGAGAATTCAATTTTGAAATCCAAATAAAATTAACCTTGAATCTTTAGGCCTACACTGTAAAAAAAAATACAGACAAAATACAGCAAAGTGATGTCAGCAGAGTCGCCATACTAAAGTGTAATCTAAAATACAGTTTTCCTGTAAATTTCTCCCTTAAGAATAATGTTGAGAAGGAAAAATATCATTAAAGTTTTATAGCATACGTATTTGGTTAAAACGGAACAAAATGTGTTACTCCTGATGTATATTTTTTATTTCTCACGTAATTATTTGCAGGAGAAACTTACAACAAAACTGTTTTTCGAATTACATTTTTTGTGGCGACTCTGCTGACAGCAGATCTCCTGTAAAAATACATACATTTTTACAGTGCACACTGTAAAAAAATAATACAGCAAAGTGATGTCAGCAGAGTCGCCATACGAAAATGTAATTTGAAATAACAGTTTTGCTGTAAATTTCTCCCTTAACAATAATGTTGAGAAGGAAAAATATCATTAGAGTTTTATAGCATACGTATTTGGTTAAAACGGAACAAAATGTGTTACTCCTGATGTATATTTGTTATTTCTCACGTAATTATTTGCAGGAGAAACTTACAACAAAACTGTTTTTTGAATTACATTTTTTATGGCGACTCTGCTGACAGTAGATTTCCTGTAAAAATACATATATTTTTTACAGTGTACACTGTAAAAAAAATAATACAGCAAAGTGATGTCAGCAGAGTCGCCATACGAAAATGTAATTTGAAATAACAGTTTTGCTGTAAATTTCTCCTCTAATTATTAATGAAAGAGAAGAAAAAAAAAATCATTAGAGTTCTATAGCTTACATATTTGGTTAAAACGGGAAAAATGTGTTACTCCTGATGTATATTTTGTATTTCTCACGTAATTATTAGCAGGAGAAATTTACAATAAAACTGTTTTTTAAATTACATTTTTTATGGCGACTCTGCTGACAGCAGATTTGCTGTAAAAATACAAACATTCTTTACAGTGTAGACAGAGTCGACAAACCTACATCCGTGCGGCCGCCGAAAAAGAGGGAGGGGGAGGTCGAGGTCATACCCTAAAGTTGTGTAACGTAATTTTGTATTTTTCATGGTTCTTGATAAAGAAATAAACACGGATTTGTAGTGACTATACACCACAAATGAAATGATTATTCTTCGTTTTTTTTTAATGGCATTTTGTGGATTTAAATGGACTTATCTCGTAAGTGAAACATCAAAAAGAAAGAAGAAAAAAAAAGAAAAAAAAAAGAGAGGACATTTTATTTCCTTACTATTTTTTGGCCTTTGACGGACTTTCTTTAATGCGTTACTATTATTTTGGGGACATTTACGGCTACATTTTGTAATCAACTGCATGTCACGCCCTTCTTTAACATACGAATACGTTCATCTGTTTTCCTTTGCCTTCATATAATTATCGTTTTCCAGCCCATTTTGGACCAACAAACACTCCTCACAATGGCACAAAAGATTACGCTGATCACTGGGTGCTCGTCAGGCATTGGGCTCACACTAGCGACCACGTTTGGCAAGGATGCAGCGAAAAAGTATTTGGTATATTCGACCATGAGGAACCTTGGAAAGCAGGGACCTCTCCAAGCTGCTGCAGGTGACGCCCTCAACGATACAATGTTTATACGCCCTCTTGACGTGGTTGATGATGACTCGGTGACAAATGCAGTCAAAGGAATCATCGATGAGCATGGTCGAATCGATGTAGTCAGTAAGTAAACAAAATTTATAGTATCGCAATTATGCTTGCGTGATCTTGCCTGCGTACAACCTTTGGAAGTTTGAAAAACGATTGTGATTACCAAAATCTATTTAAAGATCAAAATGTAGGCCTATAAATAGTATAATGTTGATAGGATAAATAAGATAAATATAACGCACTTGAAAGTTCAGATGTAGATTATCATGATTATGTTACCTGTTTCTTTATCTCCGACCTCCTTATGAACTAATAGATATTTTTAAGAATGATTCGCTAACACGAAATTTAGTGGAACAGAGAAAGAGACATCAGACAATGGTCCGACTCGCCAACCATACCGTTCACTGACAACATATTAGTACGTTCAATTAATGATTAATATATAATCTTTTCTACATGGATATTGATTTGTCCTGAGTGGGCTTTGTACTTGTTTTTTTTTTTTTCTTCTCTCTCTCTCTCTCTCTCTCCCCCTCTTTCTCCTTCTTCCATGTGCCACCCTTTATCGAGTCTGCGTCTATTTGGACTCTTTTCAAACATGTCAAATTTGCGTTTACTTTAAACGGGTGCCGCAAAATTGAAGCTTTTAACGTTTTGCTTTAGATTACATCTTTTTGAAAAGGTCTGCAACATTAAAGTTTTTGAGCACCTTTACTTTTAAATGTGTAATTCCCATGTAATTTGCTCTCTCAGGCATACAACAGTTTTTTTTTTTTTTTTTAAAGATATTCATACACATAACAATTTCCCTCAGATTATAAATAGGTGTTCATTGATTTTTTATTTTTTGTTTTTTATTTGGGGCCATTGTAATTGTGTCGCATTTGTTTTTGGGCAATGTCGAAGAATTCATATATCTTTCTATTCCTTATAATACCTATACAGTCAACAATGCAGGTATCGCCTCCTTTAACCCGATTGAATACAGCAGTATTTCAGAAGTCCAAGACATCTTTGAGACGAACGTCTTCGGCAATATTCGGATGATGCGAGCCGTAATTCCGATTATGAAAGAACAAAAATCCGGCCATATTATTAATATCAGCTCCGGAACCGGTGCATTTGGTAATGATACAAATATTTTAGACTTTCAAAGATTTAAACTTAAATTCCCTCTACAGCGCGTCCCAAAAAGAACTATAAAGTTTTATTCCATTATATTGACTTTGATCCCTTATGGTGGCCCATAACCAGGTGATAAATGAAAAGTGACAGGCTAATTTTTGTGTCTTTTACAAAAGTGGGTATTGATCACTGAAGCATGCGTTATTTTCGGAATTGTTTTTGGTGTCATAATGATAGTTGGGGATATGAGCTTTTTCTATATAATAAACCTTTCCCCCAAGAATTTTGTTTTTATTTGGTAGCCATTTTAAACATGTTAACATGTTAAAAGTGTATAGAGTCTTTTTGGGACGCACTATATATTGATATACTGATAAAAACGCAGTTATTCACCATCATAGTTTTGAATATTTACATTTAACATTCAGAGACAGTGGTTGATTAAGGGGAGGGGGCAACATGATTGCGTCGGCTCCCCTATTCGCTGGATGCTACACCAAGTTGACAGAAGACTTTTTTTTTTTCCTTTAAATTTTGGATATGGATGCAATTGTGAACGTGAGAATATATATGTGTAGTAATACAAATTCTCGGTATTAAATAAGCCGACACAGTCGCAAAGAAACCTTTGAAACTTACTTTTTATTGTTTCCTTATTTTGCAGCCTTTCCATTCTACGACGCTTACAGTGCATCAAAACATGCCATTGAAGGTCTAACCGAATCATTGGCAATTAGACTCAAAGCTTTCAACATCAAGTAAGTTGTCTACTCTGAACTCACCTTTCCTTTAACACGATGTGGTACTTTCTTCCCTGGAATAAGAGAGCTAGAGTTTAGAGACTACATCATTTAACTGATTATCTTGATACTAACTTTAAAAAGTGTTTGTTCCCTTTCATTACTAAATGTTGTTTCTTGCATTTTTGGCGTTCTGTCAGAATTGATTATTTTTGCGCCCAGGCTGGTTGCGGTCTGCTTGATATAGGCCTGCATTGACGTCATCGCGCCGCCATCTTAGAGGCTGAAGCTATTGCCTTTCACGCGTTTTTGATCTGCAGCTGGCGCATCTCTGACAACTTCATTCATTTGCCGTTTAGGCGTATTCCTATATCCTCTGAGCGTATCAGGACATCTCCCCCGGAGGACAACTCCCCCGGGGACAACTCTCGGAGGACAGCTCCCCTGGAGGACAACTCCCCCGGAGGACAACTCCCCCGGAGGACAACACCCCCGGAGGACATATCCCTCACAGGACATCTCCCCCGGAGGACAGGTCCCCCCAAGGACAACTCCCCCGGAGGACATCTCCCCCGATGAAAACTCCCCCGGAGGACAAGTCCCACAGAGGACATATCCCCCGAGTTCAACTCCCTCGGAGGACAACTCCCCCGGAGGACAACTCCCCCGGAGGACAACTCCCCCCGAGGACAACTCCCCCGGAGGACGACTCCCCCGGAGGACAACTCACCCGCAGCACAACTACCCTGCAGAACAAGTCCTCCGGAGGACAACTCAACCATTCCGGAGAACAGATCCACATGCACTCGTTAATTTTTGCTCCATTTGCTTTTGTGTGTGTGTGTGTGTGTTTTGTTTGTTTTTTTTTAACCGAAAAAGCCATTCATGAAAATACAAAATCTTTGGCAATTTTTTTTTTTTTCCGGCGAAGGGTGTTAAAGTTTGGCAGCTGTAGAGGTGTACTGCTATTGGAACCGAATTTTATCGACAAAAGAGAGAGAGAGATATGATATATCAATTTCAATCTTAAATCACCATAGGGAGATGATCTGATTAGATTTTAGAATATGTAGGTCAATGGTCAGGCCCGTAACTAGGATTTTTGCGGGGGTTCGAAATCTGAAAAAAAATGAACCTTTTGAAGGGATGATTCTTGAGCGCAAAGCGCGAGCCGAAATTTTTGACGAAAAATTACCCGAAGGAGTATATTTTTACTTTTATGGTTTTACTTTTGTTGTTGTTATTCTTTTACAAACGGTGACGATCATCTTTCTTTTAGCCCCCCCCCCCAAAAAAAAAAGGGGATTCTCAAGCGCGAATCGTCAAGTGGAAAATTTTATATCACACCTCTTCAATTATACAAAAATATAGGTACATAATCTGATACAAGGGTTTTGTTTTGTTTTGTTTTGGCTTGTTTCAGCAAATGTTTTAGAATTACAAATGTTTTCATCGGATATGTTGACGGAAATACTGAAAAATTGGTTGATATACCGAGATGTTTTAATTTTCATCTACTTCTAGAGATATTTTCATACCAACACTATAACACCCTCTTATAATAGCGATGACACGGCATGAATGCAAAGCTGTGCAAGTGCATACTTATGAACACACACCATTCAGATATAACAATTGTCTGTAAAATCTTAAACCCAATGACAATGATTGTATTACATTATTACCTGAAAATGACAAAACAAGTGATGATGTTGGAATTGAGTTTTGTGAATTTCTTTTTTGATAAATGAAAGTTGTGTTCTCGCTTAAACTTTTGCGCCCATTCTAATTTAATTCTAAATTTAATTATTGTGGCTCACCCCCCCCCCGCCCCCTTGCTGAATACGACTAGAGATATGTAGGCCAACTCGCCCTTCGTGCTCTTTTCTACTCCTGTAGCTTCATATTTAAGTTCCCCATTTAGCATCCTTCCTTTTTACAACATTTCTTTTATTTCTTGCATTTTCATTAATTTTCCTTTTCTGAGGGTCATATTTCGTTGGGGTACCTCTGAATCTGCCAAACCTAACAACCTTTTGAGGGAAGGAGTAGCCATTCATAGATTGGAAAGGGTGGTTCCAATGGATGATGAGCAATTAAACAACAATTCCCATCCTCGCTTGTCATTACAGAAGGGTTACTCCATGCGAAAAGTTGTGTAATAATTATTGTAACAGAAAGAAAAAACCAAGGGGTTGGCATAAAATCAATAGTTATAAAGCATTTAAAATGAGGGAAGATGTCATCCGGGGAGTTGTCCTTGGCGAGGGATGCTATCCTTCCGGGGGAATGTCTCCGGGGAGTTGTCCTCCATGGGAGTTGTCCTCCGGGGAGTGTCCTCCAGGGGAGTGTCTCCGGCGGGAGTTGTCCTCCGGGGGAGCTGTCCTCAGGAGGTGTTGTCCTCCGGGGGAGTTGTCCTCCAGGGAGTTTGACCAGGGGAAGTTGTCCTCCGTGGGAGTCGGTCCCTGGGGAAGCTGTCCTCCGGAGGGACTCGTCCTGGGGGGAAATCTGTCCTCCGGGGGAGCTGTCCTCCGGGGGAGTTGTCCTCTGGGGGAGTTGTCCTCCGGGGGAGCTGTCCTCCGGGAGTTGTCCCAGGGGGAGGTGTCCTCCGGGGGAGATGTCCTAGAACCCCTCTGAGCGAGGGCGCTATGAGATTATGATGTCATATGCATAAGGCCTATTAGTCTATTATTATTAATAATCCTTTATACATAATAACCCTTTATACACACACGCGCGCACGCGCACATACACACACCGTCACACACACACACACACACACACACACCCTTACATACACACAAACAAAACACACACACACACACACACACACAGAGTTATAATTTAAAAAAAAAGAAAAAGAGAACATAAGTACACAAGTACATAAATAAAAATAACAATTAACGCTATCCATTTTACTATTTCAGAATGTGTTCAGTCTGCCCCGGTGCAGTCGACACCAACATTAATGATAACATTATTGATGGGAATCGTTTACCTGACAAACATCAGATTGATAAAATTACAAGGAAACAAATGAAGATCCTCGCAACACATCAGAAGTAAGTACGCCAAAAGACCCAACAAACACACTTAAAACTTTGTATTAGGTAATTTTAGTGGATTTTTGTTCATTGTTAATTGTATTTAAAAAAAAAAAAAAAAAATCTTAATTATGGGCAATTATCTGGGCAATCATGATTGCAAGGGCTTTAAGTTGGTTAAAAGGTGGGACAATTTTTACATTTTGCTGAAGCAATTTTGTCCAACTGGTGGCAGTTTGTAGTTGAGCTTTAGAGGGCGCTCTAGCTTCAAACTGTTTGAAGCGAAGATCCATCCCAAAGATTATTTGCGCCAAAGAGTAACTTTTAAGAGTGAAATTTAAAGTCGGGTGCCGCGGAGCCTATGACAGTGGTGGTGGTGGTGGTGGTGGTGGTGGTGGGGGATGTACGAATATGCGTACAGGTGTTTTAATGATTAATTCCTGCCCTTGTACAATCGTGTAATAAAAAAGGGGCTGGGTGGTGGGTGGGGTGACGTATTGCAGCCCCCCCCCCCCAATGATCCGCGGTCCTTAATCTATACCATAGTTATAGATTACCAATACCAATAGGTGGTAGATTTGGTATGAGAATGAGTGAAATATCCCGAATGTCGATACCATCCATTTGACCTTTAAATCATAAAAAGTTTTGGAAGTCCTCCACTGAAATATGGGGATATATGATTTACAATGGCGTCATTCTTTAATTACCTCAATCATGATTTTAGAGTGTATTCTTGAATATGTAAAATATGCTACCTTTAATTTTTTATTATCACGTTTATCTTTTAAATACGTGCAGGGATCATTTCATCAACAAGACCCAAAAATCGGAAAAGATCGCGGACATCGTCCAGGGAATCGTCGAAATGCAAGATGTCGCTAAAATGCCTGCCAGGTTTGCGACCAGCGATCTTATACTGCCTATTGGGCCGACAAGCAAATTTTCTGACTTCGGAGCCGCCAAACTGGCATGGACTACATTCGTTATCAGATTGATGCGCCTCGTGAGTTATCCGATTCCAAGCCGGGTCATGACGAATCAGAGATCTAGACCAAAGGAGGACCAAAGTGGTAGTGCTGTCACACGTTGACGTTTAATGGAGGCAACGTATCATGCTTAATTATGCCCAACGTTCTCGGAAGTTGGGTCCAGATTCGCCATGCTTTTAGAAAACGTTTGATGAACATTTGCTATTCGTTCGGGACTATGGAGCCATAAACTGGATGGACTACATTTGTTATCTGATTAAAGAACCGTGTGTGTTAATCGATTACCAGTCGAAACAAGATGAGTCTCAGATCTAGACCGTCGCTTTGGTAACATTTTACACTAATATATATATAAACCACTCACAAAAAGTTTCGCAAATCGAATGTGGGCCTTGATAACTTTTCAGGTACGCTTTAGTTATTCCTGATATTCATAACATTGGAAAGATAATTTATTCCCCTTTTTATTGATATCCTATTTGTAATGATTGTATCATGCTTCAATGCACAGAATATCAGAATATGGAGAAGAAAAAAAAAGTCAAATGTTGTAAAATGCATTTTATTAATCACATTCAAGTTCCGCAACTTGAATTTAGGTCATGATAACTTAAGGGATATTTTCTAATTTTTATTGAATTTTATACCATTGTCAAGTTAATTTATTCCTCTCTTGATTGATGCCTGGGTCCACAGAACCCCTGATTACCAGCTGAATACATGACAAAGCGAAAAATAAAAAATAACACAACTCTGAACCATTATACATTTTAATGTGGGGATTTAATCATTGTCAATTTTTATAGCATTAAAAAGTTCATTTATTCTTCTTTTTATTGATACCCTATTCGCAATAGTAACATCACGCTTGAATGCACATAACTCACGAATATAATGCAAAGTAAAAAGTGAAAAGTTGCGAAATGCATTGTTATTACCCGCAACAGACAATAATACTCACAATAGGCATTCAATTTGCAACATTTAACTTCTGACTTGTCCTAACATTAAGGTGTACTGTGCATGCAGGAACAACACTATCATTACAATTAGGGTGTCATTGAAAAGAGGAATAAATTATCTTGACAATGGTCTAAATTTCGATAAAAATTAGAAAATACCCATAAATTAAAAGCCTAAAGTCGAGTTGCGGAACTTCGCTTTGATAAATGCATTTTGTAACATTTGACTTTTTACTTTTCTCCATATTCTGATATTCTGTGCATTGAAGCATGACATAATCATTACAAGTAGGATATCAATGAAAAGGGGAATAAATTATCTTCCCAATTGTATGAATATCAGGAATAACTAAGGTGTACCAGAAAAGTTATCATGGCCCAAAGTCTATTTGCGAATTTTTTTGTGAGGGGTTTATATATATAAAAAATAAAAATAAAAATGGAACAATTCATGAATTATGAATTGTAGGCCAATCATCTTAAAGTTCTTTCCCCTCCCTTTTTTGACACAACATACAATACAAAAGAGAGTATTTGAAGTTTAATTCTGAAAATAAAATCGAGCAGAATAACAAGATGCATAGGGCATGCCGAAGAAAATAATGCTTTTTATGTTTCTTTCATCAAAGCTATCACTGACTGCCCGCTGGGCCCCCTGGATCCACGCCTGCAAATATATCTTCAAATACTGGATCTGCCACTGGTATTACTGTATATTTTGTGAACGTAAACTGATAATTCAAGTAATATCAGCCCATTTATATTAAAACGATAATTGCCTTGATAAATCAGAAACGGTATTGTAAGGATGTCAGAAAATTTTTGAAATGATAAGATTATGTTTCTTAGAGCTAGAAATTACATAAAAGTTCAACCTATCAAAGTGTTATGAATGTATACTCTAACATAAAAGAGTGGAAATGGGTGGGAATGGGTAAATAAATACTATTATGTTTATAGGGGCCCAAGGAGTGACACCATTTTCAAAATGTTTGTCAATCTTCGGCCCTTTTCCACTCGTTTTGCCCCATTTGTTTGTTATTTTTTAGAGTGTACGTTACTATCAATATTTGCCTTGTCCTATTAGAAAATACAGCATTTCCAGTCGAATTCAGAAGTTCGTCAATCGATTTGATAATCAGGTCATTCAAATTGGCGATTCTGCAGCGTAAAATTCATCATTCAAATTCTTACTAAGGGGGGAAATGATGCCAGTAGAGCTAATATCTTTCAGAAGAGTCTATTGTTCGTAATTCTGAACTTTGTATTGTCTGAAGTCATACCAGGCATGTTTGAATTTTGCCACTTGTTTTGAGATAATAAAATGTAACTATCATTATATTTGTATTGATATGTCATTTGATAGTAGGCTGCTAATGTCCCAAATTAGAATCACGTTCTAAATATACAAAAGTATTTACTTTTGTCTATAATGATTTTAGACAGCCCCCCCCCAAAAAAAAAAAAATAAGATAAAAAAATAAAATAAAATAAAAATAAGAAAAACAAAATCAATAAAAATGTCAAGTATGTTTTTTTTAAAGTTTATGATGTCACGGTGTAAAGTTTGTTACTATTTTTTATTACAGATCTAGAATAAGAAAATAGTAAATATACCCTTTACTGAAATACCATATCTCCTCTACACACACACACACACACACACACACGCGCGCGCGCGCGCGCGCGTGCATACACAAATTCACTCACTTCGTCCCATGAAATGATTCTTCCGGAGTCGTTGGGAAGCTTGAGCTAGAGGAGAAGAAATACACTTTTGCTCCATGCCTTCTGGCATTGTCCATTGTCATATCTGTCCACGTCTTTACATTTTCAGCCCAGCTTGCCCTTTGTGGTCCTTGTCCGTATCCACCTTTAACTATGACTTGTTGAATGGATTTAGACAGGCTGTTGCTTAGGGTGGTATCTCACTTCGCGGAAACAAAATTGAGACAGATTTGCCGGCATGGCATTGTACAAGCTTTTTTCCGCGACGAAATCTTTTGTGCAACATCCAAAATGTTACGTGACACAAAAGACGGATTAGCCAGCATGTCATTGTACTAGATCTTGCCCCAAAAATCCGTCGCGGAGACAGCAGAGGAGACAAATGTAGTGCAATGCAATGCGGTCAAATCTGTCTCAATTTTGTTTCCGCGAAGTGAGATAGCACACTTAGTGAATGAGAGTAAGGGCTGCTGGGGGCCCATTAGGTTTTTTGAAAAAAGTGTTCAGTACATTATTCAGTACACATTCGGTGGTTTTGTGCTCTTTGTAGGAGATAACAATTAGTTTCTTCGGGCATTGTCGGTCAAATATCCTGTCGAAATGTCAATGCCTTCACATCCACAGAGTAAGATCGAGACAACAAGGACCTCTAGGGTAGCTTGAAATATTTGTGTCACCTTTCCAAATCCTCGATATAGTCTTGCCATAGCTACAGTGGCTGTAAAAATCCTCATGATCCTGATCTGGTATGTTGGTGCCATCTTTTGATTGTCTTGCTCCTAGGTATTTGGAATATTATCACTTCTTACAAGGGTTTTCCATCCATGGTGATGTTGACATCGACGTTGTTTGTGCTATTTACCACAACCTTGGATTTTACAGTGTGACTTTCCTGTTATGTGCCCTGGCTCTTGAGTTAAGCTTAGTGGTGAAATCTCGCAGATCCTAATTACTGCTTCCCATCAAGTCTAATATCATCTGCAAACAAAGATTGCAGTCGGGTCTGCCATCAATGGAGATAGAAGTCATCTCTTTTCGAAGGTATACAGCATAATGTGCTCTTAAAAGAGATTGAAAAGAACCGGGGAAAGGAGACACCCCTGCCTTAATTACGCCAACCCTTGTGGGAAACTGTCCTAGTATAGCTACCACGTTGTCAGGAGCGCTGGTGGAGCGTTCAGTCTGTTCATAAAGGGCTAGATGATTTGAATTAGCTCCTCATCGATGTTGAATCCTCTCAGGACTTGCCATAGACCATCATGTCAAACTCTGCTTAAGGTTTTCTTGAAGTAATGTAACAATTATGCAACAGGTCCATCTAAGGTAAGTTGTATTTGTTTTTAATGAGGACCCTGCAGTTGAAATTTGTTCCTTAGTGCTCCGACCAGCCGAAAACATAGCGTGCTCTTTTGATAGAAGTTCCTCTGCCTTGAATTTCAGTCGGTTGAGTGGCTTATCAGGCTAGTGTTTTTCTAATTTTCGCACAAAAAAAAAACCCAGCAATAAACAAGCAAACAAAGCAAAACAAAACAAGAAAGAAAGAGAGAGAGAGAGAGAAAAAAACGATACGCGAGTGGATCGGCAGGATTATTATTATTATTTTTTTTTTGTCTTTGCTTTTTTTTTTTAGGGGAGGGGGGAGGGGGTTAACTAATTGATATGATTAGTTTTAAATAATATTAAGTCTATCCATTGGGGCGGAGGGGAACATCAAACGCCCAAGCTGAATGTTCTACTGTATCGAACTGTCGCCCTTTCTTTGATTTAGGTGTGTGACGGTAGTCGCACTCAGTGGCGTGTTATGATGCACAGAATTTTTATTTGTATATTTTTTTAGGGTGGGGGTAATATAGGACCTGAAGCCTCTATCGCACATGATTAACGAATATGAATATCAAAAAGCAACGGAGGGGCACCAAAAGTGTAAAAATGACAGGGGGTGTTGAAAACATTAAAAATATTACAACCTCGTTCCGATATAAATGTGTAAAGTTAGACAACAACAAACCAACCCATAATTTTTGCCCATATAATATAGGTTTTGTGATAAGGTTTATGGGGTTAAATGAGCCGGTTTGATATTGGCTAGCTTAGGTGTTGGATGGCTCTGCTCTAACTCTCCCGAATTAAAAAACGGGGAACGGAGAAGGGGCCCTGAATCATGCAAGAACCCCGCTTTTATAAAATCCTTGGATACGCGCAACATCCAAATACACATTATTATTATCACAAACATGACAAATATCAATCATGAAGTGCACACCACTCCGTCTAGTCAGCTTTGGCCAATCACAGAGCTCTGCTCGCTCGTCCTTGGCTGTGCAAACACCCCCTATACTTCCAAGTTGTTAACGGAGGCTCTCTAATTATTAGGCCTATAAATGTTCAAAGTTCGAAGATTGTTTCATTTTTATGCCAGTCTCACGTAGAATAATGTTTTAAACTCACGTTCAAAACGAGCCAGGAATTTCTCTGTTGCTGTAGACCCGACTCATACAAGATAGGTAAGAACATGAATTCAATTTTAATATTTTTTTTATATTAGGCTTGTAAAAGAAATGAAAATGAATGAAACAAGTTTAATAATAATTGTAATTATGTTCAAGTGACAATATGATCAGATAATATACATTGTTGACAAATATTATATATGATATATTTCTATTTGATTGCATTATTCTGCAGATAAATAATTTGATAGAACTTTCATTTCCGTTTTTAGATGTTTAATCTGAAGCAGGCCTGCTTATCAAAATTATTTTTATTTCTGAAATTTGATTCGTAATAGGATAATATATTTTATTCCCATGATATCCAAAAGCTATTTTCTGTAACTATAATCATATTGATTCGTCGACTCGTCAGGTCTTTACAAATGCATACTCTCCGTCAGCATGTTGGAATATCTTATTTTGCTCAAGCAAAGTCATCTTGCTCTCTCTTTAAAAATTTTTTTTTTACCAATATGCCCCACTTTATAATTTCACACCACATAGTCTTGACGAAATCAAAAATTTTCTCCAACCCTTCCCATTGCCTACTTCAAAATAAAAGATGGAAAGTTTGATCAACCCATCCATTGTCATTTTGGGGGCCTCTCTAACCCCACTTTTGCTGACCCGGAGGCCGAGGACCAGAGCCTGAGATGTTGAGTTTTGATCCTTAGATCAAGTTAGATTTGAGTTTACGGTTAAAGGGTTAAGGAAAGATTGAAATAAAAGTGTGATTGGTGTAGAACCTAAATATTTTTCTCTGTGCTCTAAAGAAATCTGACACCCATAAACCTTCAATGATATTTTCCCCATCCCATTTTTATTTGACTTTCATGGAAATAGTCATTTGTTATTGTAAACATTGTAAATAAATATGGAGTGTGGTGATTATATCGAATGTTCATATGAAATAATTTTCATTTTCATTTTGTGGATTCACATCTCATGGAGAGAATCTCGCAAGTAAAAGATTAAAAAAAAAAAAAAAAAAAAAAAAAAAAAAAAAAAATTGTGGTGCCTTTGTTGGTATTTTTTTGTCTTCAAAAATCAACTCAATTCCGAGTGCGGATGTTTTCTTTGACATAAGAGAACCATAATCTGTTTTATGTCCTTTCCCAGCTCACTCCCTCCTCACAATGGCGCAAAGAATTACGCTGATCACTGGATGCTCGTCAGGCATTGGGCTGACACTAGCAACTACGTTTGGCAAGGACGCAGCGAAAAAGTATTTGGTATATTCGACCATGAGGAATCTTGGGAAGCAGGGACCTCTCCAGGCTGCAGCAGGTGACGCCCTCAACGATACAATGTTTATACGCCCTCTTGACGTCGCTGATGATGACTCGGTGACAAATGCAGTCAAAGACATCATCAATGAACATGGCCGAATCGATGTAGTCAGTAAGTAAACAAAACTGAGTATCACTTGCTTGCGTCAACCACTAGGATATTACATAATGATACAAAGCGCCACCCCCCTCCCCCTCCCTGATGAATAGAAATCGCGAATGGATTTACGCCAGTGGTGTCAACCTGCTTGCGTACAACCTTTGGAAGATTAGAAAACGATTGTGATTTCCCCAGTCTATTTAAAGGTCAAAATGAATAATGTTGATAAGATAAATAAGATAAATATATCGTACATTCAGATATAGAGTTTGTTACATATTTCCTTATCTCTGAGCTCTACTTGAACTAATAGATATTTTTAAGAATGATTCGCTAACACGAAATGTAGTGGAACAGAGACAGAGACATCATACAATGGTACAACTCGCTAACATACCGTACACAGACAAAATATAGTACGTTCAATTAATGATTAATATATAATCTTTTCTACCAACTGATTTGATTGGAGTTGGCCTTGTATTGTTCTCTATCCTTCTTTCTTCTCTCTCCCTCCCTCTTTTTTATTACAATGGCGTCTTCGCATACTGCGAAAGCGCTTACAAGTCACGACGGTAGTGCGAGTGCGAGGCCAGTACTGTCGATTAAACCTGCCGTCTTGTTGCCTACCGTAGTGTTCCCGAAAGCTCCGTATTCCCTTCTCCATGTTCTCTGCATCGAGTCTGCATCTATATTTGGACTCTGCAAAACTAAACCTCCTAAAGTTTTGCTGCATATTACACCTTTTTGTGAAGGTATGCAACCTTTGTGCATCTTCTAAAGGTGTCATTCCATGATTCCCATGTAAATTATACACAACTTGGGAGTGAAATTTGCGAAATTTGCCGACAATGGATTTTAAACCAAAAATAAACATCAGTTTTTCATGCAAAAAACATTTCCCACAGATCCAGTGATTTTTTTTTTTTTTTTAACTTTAGGAACCATTTTAGAATTTGTATTTGGACAATGGTGAATAATTCATATTTTTCTATTCTTTATGTCACCTATACAGTCAACAATGCAGGTATCGCCTCCTTTACTCCTATTGAATACAGCAGTATTTCAGAAGTCCAAGACATCTTCGAGACGAACGTCTTCGGCACTATTCGGATGATGCGAGCCGTACTTCCGATTATGAAAGAACAACAATCCGGCCATATTATTAATATCAGCTCCGGTACCGGTGGATTTGGTAATGATACAAATATTGTAGACTATCAAGGATTTAAACTTACATTCCCTCTACAGTGCGTACTAAAAAGAACTATGCAGTTTCGAAATGACTATCAGATGAAAAAAAATATATGATTCTTGGGGGAAAGTTTTATATGTAGAAAAAGCTCATATCCTCAACTATCATTACGACACACACAACAAAATCCTCAAATACTCACTCACTTTTGTAAAGGACACAAAAATTCGCCTGCACAGGAATTCGCTATTGATTTATTACCTGGTTATATGGATGTCATACAGGGGTAAAAATTAATGATGGAATAAATCAGCTAACAGAGTCAAAGATAAAACAAAGATCAGAAATAAACAATCAATATTATGCAAAAAATCAATGTATCACCGTTTTGTTTTCATATCTTTGATTTTTGCTTTGACTTCAATTTATTCATTTATTTATTTTTTGTCTTTGCTAGCCGATTTGTTCCATTATTGGATTTGATCCCTTTTGATCGACGGTCCATAACCAGGTGAGAAATGAAAAGCGAATTCTTTCGCAGGCTAATTTTTGTGTCCTTTACAAAAGTGGGCATTTCTCACTCTGAAGCATGTGTTATTTTCGGAATTGTTTGTGTCATAATGATATGAGCTTTTTCTATATACAGTGTGTCCCACAAAAAATGCTAATGGCACTTTAGATGAGTATAATATCACAATTATAGAATTATATTGTTTAAATCTTTAAACCCGTAAACTACAAATTGTTTTCTATAACTGGATGAAATTTTATGTGATATGGTCCAAGAATCACAAAGATATGAGCATTTTGTCATTACACATCAGGAAACCTCTCCACCCAAGTTTATATTGAGTAGTACCGGATGTGTCGAATAAAGAAAACCTAAGTTTGATCATTAATAATTTGAAAAATATTTCAGTAGTGATTATGAAATTTATATCACTGTAAAGTGCAACTTATTACCATTAAAATTATACCTGTCTCAGCATACCATTATCACGCATCGCCGAACCCCATTGTTCTGAAAAAGTCTTGCAAAATTGTGAGTGCTCACTTTCATGCTCCTTGAGATGCATTATTCAAAGGTGCCTCAATGGAAACCAGAGATGCCAAGTTCAGAGAGTGGCTGGGCGTGAGATTTTCAGCATCGTCTTTGGAAGCGCGCACGCTACATATGTAACATTTAGTAAGCTATCTTGCCTATAACGATCGCCTGCATGAAAACATCGCACTCGCAGTGTTTGATGCGCGACAAGACTGAACATTTTTAGAGTTTTGAGGCCCCCAAATGGTACAAATTTATATTTTTAAAAAAATTCTCCAGTTTTTTTTTTCTGAGGCGCGATATTATGAGGGCTGGGCGGGTGAGCGGGCGATGAGGTGCTGAGGCGTGAGTCTCACCTTGGTAGGTCTGGGAAACCCGACTTTGATCATCAATGAGCGTGAAAGTGAACCATTCACAATTTTGTAAGACATTATTTAAAACAATGGGGTTCAGTGATACGTGATATTGGTGAGCTGGGAGAGGTATCATTAAAATGGTAATGAGTTGCACTTTCAGTGGTATAAATTTCATAATTACTACTAAAATTTTTTAAAAAGTATTAATGATCAAACTTGTGTTTGTTTTATTCGACACATCCGGTACTACTCAATACAAACTTGGATGGAGAGGTTTCCTGATGTGTAATGCCAAAATGCTCATATCTTTGTGATTCTTGGACCATATCACATAAAATTTCATCCAGTTGTAGAAAACGACTTTTAGTTTACGGGTGTAAAGATATAAACAATATAATTTTGTAATTTTAATATTTTACCCATCTAAAGTGCCATTAGCATTTTTTTGTGGGACACACTGTATATAAACATTTCCCCCAAGAACCATAATATTTGTTTTGTTTAATTTGGGAGCCATTTAAAAAGTGTATAGGTCTTTTTGGGACGCTTTGTATAAAAGCAGTTATTCACCATCATAGTTCTGAATGTTTATAGTAGCACTCAGACACAGTGGTTGATTAAGTGGGAGGGGCAACATGATTGTGTTGGCTCCTCTATTCGCTTGATACCACACCAAGTTTACATAAGACTTTTTTCTTCAAATTTTGGATGTGGATGCAATATATTGTGAACGTGAGAATATGCGAGGTACTAGTAATACAAATACCCAGTATTTAATAAGCTGACACAGTCGCAAGGAATCCTTTGAAACATACTTTTTTTTTGTTTCCTTATTTTTCAGCCCTT
>CALNVZ010003426.1:36039475-36057745 GCA_940671915.1 Paracentrotus lividus
ATTACACCTTTATTCCAATGTTTTTGCAAACTGGCCCAAAGACTACTAATTCTTCCTGCAATTGGTATCAATGAAATTATGTTTAGTTATATAAGGGAAAGGATTTAACTTTCAATTTCCCGGTGCACGAAAAAACTACCAGATCACTCTATTTTTATCATTGATAAACATTATTTTGACAAAGCTGTGAAATCCTGCGTGATACTAAGGAACATCCTGGCCGAGCAACGCTCTGACGCAAATGACCGCCCCGTTTTCAAGACGCAACACTCGCGTTTTGGCGTTATTTCCAATATCCTCTGAGGGAGGGCGAACTATGAGATTCATGACTCATATGCATAAGGTCTATTACTCTTCAGAAGTCTGATTATTATTACTAATCGTCTTCTATGTCGGCTTTACACACACACGCACGTACGCGCACATACATACACCGTCAACCAGACTCAACACACCCTCACGCAAACGCACACCACACGCACACACCACACACACACACACACACACACACACACACACACACACACACAACATGATTTAAAAAAAAGAGAACATAGCCTAACTAAGAACGAAGTACATAAATAAAAATACAGCTTAAACGCTATCCATCGTTACTATTATCAGATTGTTTCAATCTGCCCCGGCTCCAGTCGACACCACTATTAAACGATAACAAACTTATTCCGGATGGACTCGTGTACCTGAGCAAACGTCAGATTTGTAACAAATTACGACGAACAAATGAAGATCCTCGCAACACATCAGAAGTAAGTATGCCAAAAGTCCTAACAAACTCAATTAAAACTTTATATTAGGCTAATTTATAGCGGATATTGTATAAAAAAATAAACAATAATAATAAATCAAATAAACCTAAATAAAATAATCTTGACACTTACTGGGCAATCGTGATTGCCAAGGTTTAAGTTGGTAAAAGCTGGTTAAAAGTTGGGATATTTAAAAGAGTAATGTAGTGGAAATACCGTTTGCTGAAGCAATTTTTTGTCCAACTGGTTGCAGTTGGTGCATTCCGGAGCTTTAGAGGCGCTCTTTAAACTTGTTTTGAGCCGAAAAGATCCATACACCTAAGATTATTATAAGCGCCCAAAAGAGTGAATTTCTTAAAAAGGAAATTTACCAAGTCAGGATGCTGCGAGCCTTTGACATGTCGGTTCGGTTTGGGGTGAGTGTGGTGGTGGGCACTGGGGGGGGGCCTACTGTACGAATATGCCGTACAAGCATCCTTAAACGATTCAATCCTGCGCTTCTGCCAAGCGCTCTAGGGCTTGGGTGGTGGCGTAGGTGTACGTTGGTTGCACCCAGGTCCGCGGTTCCAGTCCTTATTACCTGAGCTAAAGTTGTTAGATTTGGTGTGAGTCGGTTTATTAACCCTTATGGGACCCAAGAGACCTTTTTTTTTTTTAAATTATTAAAAAAACCAAAACTAGTGAAAATATTGCCAGCATGTGCGTCCAGATTGACTTTAAATGTTATGCTATATGTAAATATTCACATAGGACCACTGGCTAAAGAATTTTGCGAGTAATTCAACTGATTAGGGATAGAAATTTACAATGGCGTCATTCTTCATTGCTCAAGTGAATTTTAGAATTTGTGTATAGTAAAAAATATAGCCCATTAACTTCATTACCACGTTATCTTATCAATATACAGTGGCATCACTTCTTAAAATAAGACCCAAAATCGGAAACAGATACGCGCGACATCGTCCAGGGCAGTCGTCGAAATGCATGAGTCGCTAAAATGCCCGTGCCCGTCAGGTTTGCGACCAGCGATCTTGTCCGCTGTTGGGCCGGCAAGAAATTTTCTGACTTCGGAGCCGCAAACTGGATGGACTACATCCGTTATCAGATTGATGCGCCTCGTGAGTTATCCGATTCCAAGCCGGGTCATGACGAATCAGAGATCTAGACCAAGGGAGGACCATGAAGATGGAGGTGCTATCACACGTTGACGTTTTATGGAGGCCACTTATCATGCTTATTATGCCCAGTTCGGTTGATTAGACGTTGGCCCTGTTGGCTCTCAGCGCTCCTGCAATATGTTTTCAGCTTAAATGCATTAAATGTTATCAGCGACACCAACAAAATTGGATACAACTGTCATGACCAAAAGGGTCTTAATATTTTCAAAGGACATTCACATTGTACACATACTAAAAATTGTAAGATCCTTTGGCGCAAGGCCGACGATACATGAAAATCGATAAAAAGCTGTCTGAATAAATGCACATACATATCCTCACCTGTCAAAAGTATTATTTAAAATTCGTGCATGTAAAAATAAAAATGTACTTGTCGTTTATATATTGTTATATTTTAATTAACGGCAAGAGTTTTTATTGTTTGAAGTCTTTACGGTGCTGTCATTCATAACATGAATTTTTACGCCATTGTCGACCATTTTGTATATTGAAGGGCACCCTTAACCCTATTCTTAAGTACTTGGGGATGTACTTCAAAATCTCATAATTTCTCACTTCATTATGAAAAATCATAATGAATAGGCATCTACATTGCATAAGTTATAATAACTTTTAAAAAAATTCGCCTCCTCCCCAACCCAAACAGCTGCACCCTTTACGTGTGCAGCAACGTTCGTACAAAATTTGGAGTAGATCGGACCAGCTACTACCGAGATATTAAGAGGGAGGCAAATTGACCGACCCCGTCCCCGTCAAATCACATCTCAAAAAGCCCAGTCAGAAGTGGGATCAAGCTGCTGAATGTAACCTTTTTCTCTCAGAGTTTACCATCCCAGAGAGAGAGAGAGAGAGAGAGAGAGAGAAAGAAATCAAACATATAGCTTTAAAGTTATAATCATAATACAGCAGGCGCGGATCCAGGGGGCCCGACGGGCCCGGGCCTTCCCCCCTAGCAAAAAAAAAACAAAAACGGATTGACCCCTAACCCTACAATGCCCAAACTTAGTACGAGGCGAATTTGACATAAATCCAATGTCTCACTTATGTGTATATTCAATCATTTGGAATAAATACAATGAGTGATATTTTAATAACTAATGATTTTATAGTCACGCATTTTTTTTTAATTATTACAATCCCAATGATAAAAATGGAAATTTAAGGGCGTGTTCTTTTTATTTTTCTTTCTCATTTTGATTCGGATAAATTTTCGGCAACAATGACTTGGCAATCCAATATTTTCAGTGGCTAATCGACGCGATTACAAACTTGCATACTCATATGATACTGCTTTAGGAGGATAATGATCATAACATACACGACACTTAAACACAACATACACAACACCGATGTAAAATGAAATATAAATTTATTCATTTTTTGAAAGCAAAGCTGTAAAAGACTTGTAATTTGTATTCCAGAGTAGAACGATCTCGTGATGTATGATATATATACAAACATATATATTAAGCATTAAAAAAAAATCGATCCAAACAATATTTACCATAAAAAAGGAAAAGATTAACCCGCATCAACAAACATAATTCACTTGGTAAACCTGCCGTGTTTTAAAAACCAAACATGATGTTAAATTGTCCTAAACTATAAGGTCGTAATAATAAAAATCGTAAAAGAACAAAATTAAGTATGACTGTCTTTACCTAATTGGAAGCATTTCATGTGAAAAAAGGTAGGCACTTGTGTGTCGTCTCAAGATATTTTTCACAAATTCGACATTATTTAGAAATGAAATGTCATTATCACATATACCCTGGAATGTCATTAACATTACTATTATTATCGTGATAAACGAAAATTACACAATGGGTATTAAACTGAAAAGTTTTTTTTTCCCTACACAATTCCATCAATAATCATTACCAAAAAGGCACGAAAAAACAAGTTGACGGTTGTTGACCCTATATCCTTAATAAAAACATCGGTATATTGCCACAAAATATATATAGTCATGTTTAAAATCTTCGTAAAATGTTACTGCGAATAGCAAGATTTAATTCTTTACAATCAATATATAGCTTGAATTTTAAAAATCGTTATACCACGAGGTTTAAATTTGGAGATAATTTTCATTTCCATGAGTAATAACCCAGTTCAAAAAGATATACAGTGGTGGCCAAAATTATTAGAACACCAAGCATATGATGATTTTTGTAATTTGCATTCAGTTGACCATTTAAATACCTATAAAATGGTTGGAATGTCTCCGAATATCATCATTATGCTTTAAAAACTAAAATAACAAAGCCATGCGGTGGGAACTCGCCCCCAAGTCTCCCTTTTTTTTGTTACACCAACCGATTGAAAAATCTAAAAAATCTTGCCCCTTTCAGGATAAAAGTGTCATAACGTTAAACAATTAAGCCTCTCCTACAAAAGTATATATATTCTGAAAGAAAATTTCCTGAGGATGTCAAAAATGGAATTCATAACATCACAGGGTGAAGTAGTTACATCTTATGTGGGGATTTTTTAATTATTTTGAAAAGGGCCCCAAATTTTTAATTCAGTGCCCCTATTTAAGTCCCCTGTTCCAATGACCCTTAATATTTCAACATATTTGAATTGCTCATGAAATTTCCTTTAAAAAAATATAACTTTACAAGGAGTGTCTTCATTAAATGAAAAAATAGTCTTAACCTTCAATGGGCATGGTTATTTTGGTCATCTCACCACCAAGGGTGGGGGCGAATCCACCCTCCCCATTTGACAAAGTTTTTCTGAAACTTAGCATGTATTTGTGATATACTAGAATAAATAAGCCTGCTAAGTTTCATACTTCTACCTTAAAAACTTTTGAGCAATCGCATACGTAATTGGCATTTTACTTTTTTGCATTTGGACTACATGTTTAATACACATGTCTATGGGGAAAACAAAAGCGCATAGCGCAAACTGTTTTTAATGCTGCGCATTACCAGATGGTCGAAACTATATAAATTTGGTGTCTACATATACGTAAGACCCTATGCTAAAAAGTCATGAAAGCTCATGGCACAAAAAAGATATTTTTAATCTGATTTCGGCAAAATGAACTAGGGCATTGATAATCCCATAGACTTTGTGTAGGTTCAGGTGTTCTAATAATTTTGGCCACCACTGTATAACAAACATGAAATGTTGTTTCTCAAATTCATGAAGGTACGAAAAATTATTTTCGTGTTGAAAACGTACGCCTAAAATTCAACCACCACCACTGCACTTTATATTAATCACAAATATCATTTTTCTCTTGTTTTCGATTTTTTTATTTTATTTTTATTATTTTTTTTTAAAGATGAGTACAGCCAGCGCGGATCCCAACCGGGGGGGGGGGGGGGGGTTGGGCCGGGCACGCCCCTTAAAAACATTTTTAGGTGCCTAAGATCGGGCCCCTGCATACCTAAACAAAAATATGGATGAGACGTACCTTCCCCATGCCTATAATTCATGATAATTTGAAATATTGGACGGTCGAATGCCGAAAGAGAATCGCGCCTAAAACCAGCAATTTCGGCCGGCGTGACATAAAAACAATTTGAGTGTACATTTTTCTTCGGCCGGTGTGACCTAAAATAAAATTTGGGTCTACACAAATCTGAAATTATAATCCCCATGAAATTCTGGATCCATTCTTGTAAACAATTATAGAACATACCCCTATTTCGTTTAATTGGTTCTTCAGGGATTATATGTCATTCCTTGAATTATTGCATTTTCAATTGTAATTTATGCAGATTTATGCATCTAATATGTATCTTTGGATTGATAGAAATAATATGTCATTCATTATTCGTTCCATTTTATTGCAAAATAGCTATTCATGTTTGAGTTTCTGGCCGAGTCTACATCTTATGAATGGCTGAAAACACCAAAAGAAGCTTTAATGAAATTAATGCCACACGCCATACAGCCATTAAATGAATACGAAACGAAAACTAAAGAAGAAGAACCCATAAAACACGAAAAGTAAATAGAAAAACTCGAAAATATTAAAATCATACCAGAAAATATAATGAAAACTAAGCAGCAAAACGACATTTTCACATTCACATATTCCGCAGATGATTTGGCTTCATGTGATGTGTAAATGATTCAAATGGTGAGGTATAACGAACGTTTTCCCTGTTTACTCCACAAAGAGGTAGAAATGCAGCGCTTCATAGTGACCACCGAAGGCGGAGCATTATTATGAACCTTATGCATATGCATACACAATCATACATTGTATGCCTACGCGTGGCGAGGTAATTTTGTTCAATAATTTGAAGATTTGTACGAGTATTTACAAGAGGCGTCTTTCAATTTCAGGGATACATAGATTCCTTCCAGAAAGGTGGGATAATTTACAGCTTACTTTAAAAGAAAGAAAGAAGAAGAAAAAAAAAAAAAAGAGATAGAAGACCCCAGCAAATTGAGAGCTTATGATATTCTTGAAACTGCTCTCCAAGAACAATTATATGACAACTTAACATTATTTAATGCTATCAATGTTCATCCAAAATGTCACTTTATAAAGGTTCCGTTTTTATCCGTTTTCGCTCATTAGAGGAGAGACTTCTGGGTCTCTACTTGGCACTCTGGGACCTGGACTTGGCTACTTGTACTTGATGTTGATAAATCAAGAGCTTGTGATTGGTTGCTGAGCTGCGGCGCGTTACAGCACGGGGCGTGGTTTCTTTCCCGTTGTGATTGGTTGCAAGATTCTGTTGAGGCAGTTGGTAGCGCTGCTGGGGGGTAACATGCTGGGATACCCGTACGGGATTGGTTGAAACTGCCCTACTACTCTCATTGTTCGGTAGATGGGAACGAATTTGATAGTAAGGTGACGGGTGCAAATAACATTTATTGGCCAGGTATGGAAAAGGTGCGGAGCGCAACATCGGGAGCTTCAGAAGAATTATGTGCAGGGCATGATGTGGTTACTGATGCACTTTGGGTAGGCGAAGCATTCCTTGACGTCGCTTGTACGTGGATCATTGTTGGCATTTGAGGTTGGCAGGGTCGTGTGCAGAAGTCGCTGGCGCAGAATGCAGAGGACATGGTGCTGAATTAGCTACAGATGACGGCAGACCATGGATAGAGACCAGATGCAGCTGCGAGAAGATGCCCGTTGATATGGGTGGCATGGGCCGATGATTGACCTGCCGGACAGGAGGACGGACCCGCTTGTGACCGGGTCGAGATTTCGGGAACATTTCTTGAGGGCGATTGGCGAACTCCTTGAGTATTGGAATGAGAAGGTGACCCGTGGATAGCCGAAGTATTGCTGAGACCAAATGGAGACCGGTGCAACAATGAAAGGGGTCCATGTGTAGCTTGTGCTGCGTGCAATGCGGCTGTCACTCCAGGAACACCGGTGGGGTTAGGATCAGTCCCTATCTTGCTACGAAGTGCCGAGAACGGCGCGATCCAGGGAGATGTCGCATTGGCTTGAACCAAAGGTGAATTCGGAATTTGAGATGCTCCCGACACGGCAGGCGTTGGAAAGTGAGGCATTCTACCCGGTAGCGACATATTGCCTTGCGTCAAGTAAGTTGTCCGAACTCTTTGCCGACAAGCTGTGAGATACTGCCGAAGTCTCTTTCGGAAATCTTCGAAAAGGATAGCCCCGTTCTCGGGTACTCGGCTCAAGAAGCCTTCACGCTTCATGAGACAGAGGGCGCGACCGTTCATTTGAAAGTCTGTCTTGTCGACTGCCAATGTGTATTTCGCTGCTACCGCCTCAAGCCAGCTTCCCACGTGCAGTGACGTCCACTTGCGAGGATCTGCAAATATAAAGCATACAAACATTACTTTAGGCAGTATTCATAGACTTTGCTATTGAAGATACTCGTGAGAAACACATGATGCTCAATTGTTTAAAATCGTTAAGCAAATAGTTGTATGTGAAAAACACTGAAAAATCAAGATAAAAACCATCCGGTTAAACATGATAAGCCACATCGGTATCTTGGTACATGTACCGAAGACAGATAATGCGGCGGTCACAACTCGTCGTAGCCTACGGGGCACGTGCCATCGACGTAGCCTGCGTTGCATGTGCAATGCACGCACAGGTTCTGGGTCAACTTCTGCGATTCCTGCGTTTCTGTAGTAAGGGTATTGTAAAAACCTCCTTTACGTCGTACATGCATTGTACCAACGAGGTACCTCCGCTGCACGATTTTTCTACGAAATCCGTCGTAGGGAGTTGCACGTCGAAGGTACGGCGAGTTGTGACCGCCGCATAAAATAACTCTTGTCTCACTGTTTGTCTAAAATTGGTTAAATGTCCCCAAATTATTGAATAATGTACCCGATGGTTCTACAGTGGTGGCCAAAATTATTAGAACACCTGAACCTACACAAAGTCTATGGGATTATCAATGCCCTAGTTCATTTGCCGAAATCAGATTAAAAATATATTTTGTGTGCCATGAGCTTTCATGACTTTTTAGCACAGGGTCGTACGTATATGTTGATACCAAATTTATATAGTTTCGACCATCTGGTAATGCGCAGCATTAATAATAGTTGCGCTTTGCGCTTTTGATTTCCCCATAGACTTGTGTATTAAACATGTAGTCCAAATGCAAAAAAGTAAAATGCCAAATACATATGCCGATTGCTCAAAAAGTATTTGAGGTGCAAGTATGAAACTTAACAGGCTTATTTATTCTAATATACCTCAAATATATTCTAAGTTTCAGCAAATTTGGTCAAATGGGGAGGTGGATTCGCCCCCACCCTTGGTGGTTAGATGACCAACATAACCATGCCCATTGAAGGTTAAGACTATTTTTTTTTTTAATTTAACGAAGACACTCCTTGTAAATATATATTTTTTAAAGGAAATTTCATGAGCAATTCAAATATGTTAAAATATTAAGGGTCATTGGAACAATGGACTCAAATAGGGGCACTGAATTGAAAAAATGGGGCCCTTCAAAAATACATATCAATTCTAGTTGTAAACTTAAGGGGAAGAGGGCGCTATCACTCTACGCAAAGCGAACGCGCCCATAGACTTTTTGTATTTTGCACAGTTTTTTCACTTTGTTTTCTTGATTATGGCGAGCAACTACCTTTTCAAAGAAATGATCAACTTGAATAAGTACGCTAAGAGTCTGAATTTTTCAAAAATAGGAATAACTTATTGCAAGGGGAAAAAAAGTCCTGTCACTTGTGTCAATTCGAAATCCTAGTAAGATAAAATTCCTGTACAATATGGCCAATTTTGCTCTCAAAATTGCTCATACGCTGCATAGTCATCTTCCTCGATTACGCATAATTATATTACACCTTAATGATCAAGCAGTTTTTAAAAGCTTGAATTCTCAGCTTTCCAAATATGGTACATTCATTTCGATTGGTTAAAAAAAAGTTCTGTCACTTTGAACATTATCACAAATGAATCTTACTCGATGGGTCAATATTTCCGCATATCACATGCATATCGCATGTCGACGGCGTCTTCGCAAGATGTGACAAGATCACTATTTATATACACAATCGTTAGGAACATAAATCTATGTGAAATAAAGATTCTGATTACAACTTTAGGCACAATGTGTTTATAGGCTTTGCCAAAAGATGTACTTTCCGCCAAATCCTGGAATCTGAAGCATCATTACGGCTACGAAAAACTAGAATGATAAAAGTTTTCATTATTTATTTCTTTGATTCCCATGACTAATTTCCGTCGAACGGAATTCGACTTGACCAAGTTCATGTTTACGCGAAGGGAAAGTTTTCTTTAGGCGAGGTTTTTGTACGCTAGCAGGTTAATGCAATGCTGCATAATGCGAGTTGTTGTCAAATCGGTCGCTTCCCGCCGTCTTAGCGCGGGTTTTGTGTTGACATTAATGTAGAAGGCCTTTATATTTTCTGCGCGGCTGCAGGCTGCATTGTATTTTCGCACTAAAAACTCCCATGAATGTAAATGGATTGCGGTTTCCTCCTCCCTCAATAATTGGACGCGGTTCTTTTAATGTTAAGATTTTAATGTCATAAGTACAGTTAGATTTAGACATTTCACGTGGAGTAGAATTGAATATGATGTTAAGAATCCAACATAAGAATTGTCACTGACTTCACACCTGTGTTGGTTTATGAATGCCAGTTTTAGACCAGTCTCAAGTGAAATGTTTCCTTTCAAGAATATATATACTTTTGTTAGGAAGAGGCTTAAAATGGGTTTTTTTTTAAGTTGAACCTTGTGTGAGTCCTGAAAAGGGGCAAGAATTTTAATATTTTGCAATTTGGGTGGGTGTGACCATAGAAAAAGGGCGACTTGGGGGGCGCAGTTCGGCCAACGCATGGGCTTGTTTTATTTAGTTTTTTAAAGCATATGCGATGATATTTTCCGGAGACATTTCGATGACCATTTTGTAAAGGTAATTTGGTCAAACTGAATTGAAAATTAATTTAATCATTTTAAAATATGCTTGTGGTTCTAAGATAATTTTGGGCCATTCACCTGTAGATGCCTGATTGCCTTGAGTGGCAACTTTTGCCCGAATCCAAGTGTATTTCTAGTTATTACAAAATAATCTTAAAGTATTAGACACCTGCAAGCAAGCCTTTCAAAACTGACTTTGACGGTAACTTGCGGCAAAAAATGCGCAGTTTTTCTCACGTTCAGGCGCAAAGTCCAGAATTCAGGAGGGTGGATGCGGCCATTAATCAGAATTTCAGAGGTGGGGGTGTAGGCCAATATTTTTTGTAAAAACCCTTTGGCCCGCCCAATATGTCATCTTTATTCAAGTAAACCGCCCGTGGGGTAGGGGTAAGTGGGCAATTCCGCTTCAGTCAACGGTCATTTCCTCTTTTTTTGGGGGGGGGCGGGAAACGCGGGCCCCTCTTGTTCGCGCGCCTGCATGTAATACATGTACACCTTAGGCGGAACTCGCGTCTCGAGCAATACAATTAATTAATTCGCCCTATCTCAATTTGTGCTTATCAATTTCAAAGGTTTATTAATGGGATGTTGTTGGTGCTTATCTCGTCATTATTTTCTATTTATAGAAGTATAACGTAGTAAATAAAAAGCAAACATTTTAAATGCAGTACGTTATCGGACATGTGTAATAGAGTGTGTGGTGTGTGTCCATACAATTTCCCTCTTCTTATATCGAGATTGGTGTTCTCGTTGATGACGATGTCCATACAGATTTTTTTTTAAAAATCCCATTCGTGTTTCTTTTATGATATTCTGGATATTTTCCTTTGGTCTACTGTTTGTCTGCCATGATCATGTAAACTGGACTATTCATCATTTTACCCCCCCCCCCTTCCAAGGCCTCATGAATGGATAAAATGGAGTAAAGGGGCTTTTACCTTTATGAAGTTTTAAAGACACACAGCTAGCTATACTATCCACATTTTTTGTTATTTGTACAAAGTTGTACCCTATTTTTCTGAGAAAGTCGTTTGATTCTACGGTATGGCCTATACAATCATTCTATTATTTTATTTATTTTTTTTTTTTTCAGTAATGATTTGTACCTTGCAACTGTATACATTTCTATTTTACCCATTCATTATTATAGTAGTAGCAATTTATTTCATTTTTAATTCAAGTTTTGCTGAATGTATAGGCATACAAGAACTGAAACCAGCGGGACCATCCCATCCATGCATTTTGTTGTTTGTATGTTTGCTGTTGTTGTTGTTTTTGTTTTTGTTTTTTTTTGGGGGGGGGTTGTGTGATTCTTTTAATTTGCTTCAAAATAATGTGAAAAATAGAAACGATTAAGTGAAGTGATCGACTCTTAATTATCTTGCCCCGAAAAACTGTTTCTTGCTTATTGCTGCCCCTCCGAAAACTGAAGGCAATAACATAACAAATATATGTGATTAATAAAGTTGTCATTTTAACTTTTTAATTCTCCCCAATGCCATGCAATGTATGATTGATATAATAGCAATTCAACAATTCGAAGTAATTCACCCCCCCCCTATCCTGCCAAGTTTTTGATATCGTTCAATACTTTTTTTTCATCATTTCTAATATTGGCGTTTTTTTATTAATATAATATTATACTCATCTTGCTTTACTTTTTTTTTTTTTTCATTTTCTAAATTGGCTTGTTTGCCAAAATGAGAATTAACCAGATAGTCGGACACGTGATTCATTGTGAATATTGAAAAGGAATTGATATCCGGGTTCGGGTTTAACGATTAGATTGCCTGTTGAGACGATATACTTCGAAGAGTACGCCGTGAACGATTGGCGAGAGCGCGCAGAGAGAAGACGGTCTTTTGGCATGTTTCCCATTAAAAAAATGAACAGTTAAACAAACCTTCTTTCTCCTTCAATATATTATATATATTATATTTTATTTATACTTTTTTTGTATAATTTAATTCGACGCACACACGTATAGTAGTATGAACGTACGTCACTGTAACCGAGGATATATTTGACGAGCTCTCATTGGTTAAAGATCGAATAAACGCCATTAGACGGACTGATTGACTGGACGAAGCCCATGGTTCAAAACATAGGACCTATGACTTATGTCAGAACAATACGAAAAACTGAACGAAAATTAAGAAACGTACAATGGTGCCGCTGTACCTTTTCAAACGACAATTGAGAATAATAAAAAGTACCAGAAGAAAAATAAAACATCATTTTATTTGAAGTTACATGGCAATAACAGTCGTCGCACATATCACAAAATACTCTTTGAACTCACTGCAACAAGTTCAGTATAGGGAAAGACCAATATTTTGGTCATCAGGCACCAATCACATATATGAGTACAATGACTGTATCACTATGGAAGCTTATGTTAACAACCAGTGGTTTTGGGAACCTTCCGCTTGGACCCAGGCTGTTTTAAATGACTTTTTCACTGTCTACACATGTGAGTATTGTACTTAAATCAGGTAAATACAAGTCATGATTAAATTCAGTTTGACACACACATAACATATAATCATACAAATGAGTCCACACTTGGTTGCCCGATTGTCCGTTTATTCATTTTCCGCCAATTTGTGTTGGCTTTACCTAAGGTCGACTTGATGTGCGGGCATGGCGAAGGTGCATATGCTTATTGTTCGTTTCGAGAAATCCACGAAACCGCTAGAACTGTAACGGCATGCTCAATGACCTGGTGTACCCCAAGGATAAACAAACAATATGGGAACATCGAATAAATGTAAAGTAGTCTGTTATCAACATTGTCTAATCGTGAATGAATGTCTAGTCTGAGAACACAGCTGGCGGTTTCATGTCAAATCAAACGTCTTCCGAAAACCAAGGAAACTTATTTTTGACATTTTAGCCTATCAAAATACTCTCATCGATAGTTTGTATCGTTTAACATCAGAAGCGTAGGCCTACTTTAATGTATTTTTAAACGGCAAATGGTTTGCTCGCACAAGCTTTCGAACTTCTCGGGTAGACGGAGGTAATATACTGTATTTGAAATTGTAAGATTTCCCACACCGTCAAATTTGCAGATGATTTTATTTGGATACTTTTATTTTTTTACTGAGAATGAATTGACATCTGCTTCCATTCAGTTATTAGTCCCGAGGTCTGTGGATGGCGTTGGCGTAGTCATCATCAAGTATCACTCTGTAAAACACTTACTTGTGCCCACTGATAAACAAGATCAGTACAATCATAAAAACAATTTACTTCTTTGTGTTGGAAATTAGTTGTCACCTGTTAAAGTAAGTCACCAAATCTTTCTCGTTCATGATTGTTTGTACTTTTGCTATTGAATCGGAAAAGCATACTCCATTTGCCAGGCGAATGATTCACATAGTAATTTTAAGATGAATGTGAAAGATATAATTATTAACCATTCTTTTCATTATTTATGCGCGCCCGTAGTATGTGATTTTTATAGCTTAACAAATCATTAATCGGCGATATCGCGCCCTTCACCGTAAAATTAAAGAAGAAAAAAGTCTGTAGTTGAAAGTGTAGGTAAATATAACTAATGAAATTGATACATGGTATATACGTGCCAAACTCTTCGATCGCGAAAGGCCCTCATTATTTCAGTTCTCGGTCATGTGAGGTAAAAAATAATCATTGTCATCATCCTCCTTTCGAAGTATTATAACGATGTTTACTATTTTTTTTACAGTAAGGTTATATTAGTTCCACATCATTCTTTCGATTAGTCTTACACTAATTTTACATTGATGATTTTTACAGTTCATACGAGCGTCAAACGGCCAAATGACAAACAGGCCCACGCTTCAATAACAAGGAACAATATTGAATATTAAAAATTAATGACATTGTATAATTGTGTCAGTTCTCAGGTTGTTTAATGCCGGGGCGGGATAATTCCGAATTCGATACTTGCATGTAGTCAGATGAGAAGTCATACCAACTTCATTCTAATACATAGTTTATCTGTGTAAATAATATTTGGAGTCAGATATGATGCGAATATATAAGAAATACTAAAGAAGTGAACAATACGCTATTTCAATATTGCCGGAAACAAGAATGGCGTCTAATCCCCTATCATCATTGATGTCTAAGAATACACGTATCAATGGATATATCATGCTAGGTCACAACCCTACAGGAGGATTTTACAAGTCTGGCTGCCTCCATCGGGACTTGACAACTACATGCAAGTCCTTCGGCGTTCGCCATGGCTATACAGTGTCGCTTCTAAAAATGAAGGGTGCAAGTGATCACATCTTGGTTCATTTTGGGCATACAGCGGATCCAGGCCGAATGGCCATACAATTGTGTAGCCCCCTATGCAATACTTGACCCTGAATCGTGTGCACGACCATTAACCAGAATTGGTCATTTTGGCCCTTCATTTTTTTTGTGTACAAACTTGCTATAATATGTGCTTTGGGAAAAAAAATAAAAAAAAAAAAACTTGCCTCTCCCTGCGTCGCCGCCAAGATTTTCTTCGAAATCCGGTGCAAAGCAGAATCAGTAATAGATCACACATGAGAAGGTGGCATTCATTCTCGATTCAGGCCAGCAATTGTTTGTTGCTTTTGCGCTATTATGTAACTAACAATATTTCAGAATCAATTTCCCCAGAGTCTCTGATCTGGGAGATTTTTATGCATAATGTAGCCAAGCAATATGTAAATGGTGATGATTGTCGAAGGAGAAGAAGTGAATAGGGACATGAATGAGACAGTGGAAACGGGTCGCAGGGGATGGGTTGTTTTTGTTGTTACACTGTAACTTGCCTACAAATTACGCATTCGCCACATCCGGTTGTGACGCCGCACACTATCATTTACATCTCTATAGTATGAGGTCGGATCGTTTCCTCGCCCAAAGGTCAGGCACTGAAATATCATGTTTCAACGTATTGACCAAAGTACTTTGCGTGTTATGAAGACTCGTTGAGGACATAATTTGCCACCTGTCCTGACAGTTATTTTAAATGTGGAAGCATTGTAGTTTGTTGCACGATCCGTTTGTTATATACTATGAGCGGAAATTCTCTACGGTATGTGTGTCCTCCATCAGCGTAAAAAGGAAATCTATTTGATTTTTAATTTTTTAGAGACTACCATAACATTAGCTCGTGTTGATTGTGTGTAACGCAAACAGGATCCCACGTCTCAACGCGTGTTTTGTGTTTGCAAAGTCCAAGGTTGTATGCCAAATCTAATAGCTGACAGGTTAATAACGTGCTCATATTTAAGTTAAAAGTTTAATCTCTTGGTCTCGCTATCCGTGCCGTGTAATAGTATGTGTTCTATTCTGCGGTAAATGTTGTTATCCAAGTGAAGTACTTTCGCTAGATAGGTATATTATTTTTGTGCAGTTTGCAGCGTTATCTGGTCAAATAACTGGATCGATGTTCGGCGCGTGAACAGCCATCTCTCAAGGTAGAGATTATAAAAGACCTTGTATGTCACGATATGTTCTTTTGCCAATATATAGAACGAGTGGGGGTGTGTGCGTTATTGTGATGATCAGACTAGAGTTCACCGAATAATCATTTTATTCGAACGAGTTGCAGAATGCCCAATGCAAGGTGACAGGGGGGACAAGCCTTAGTCTAAAAGCATGAATTTGTAAATCCACTCGCCCGAGGCTAGAGATCAGCACCTTTGCAAGCTCGGATAGCAGACTAGTCGCACCTTGTAATGCGATCGGCACCCCTAGTCAAAGTGCCTCTGATTAGGTGTGTTATCTTGTGTTTTAGGAAATGGAGAATGCCTTTGAGAAACCGAACGACTGGGGTGATATGTAGTCAATAATAGGCATCACCGCCGATTTTTTTTCAGTGCCCCTCTCTCATTTTAACTTTGTCGCGCCCCAGCCCCGCTATTTTAAATACTGTATTCGAAGCGCTTTGACGTATGGTATCATCTTCAGATGGAGGTCTACTATGGATTCTTACCAAATCAACTCCAGATATATTCTGCTCGTAACCATTCAATGGAACAATGTTTCCACCACGTAATGCCATGAGTTTGGTGGTAGTGTACGTTGGTGTTTACATTGGCGTGCAGCCCTTGTGTTAAAGTCACTGTGAGAACACTGGCTAACCTTGACCGATGACATTCTCGTTCAATGTTTGTCTAGCCTAATAATAATACACTTGGTTATTCAATGTAAGCTAAATCGTTATTATTGAACTGGCTATATTGTACCGCCATGGTCTTTAGAACTGCCGACCCCCCCCCCCCCTCCCATGACACTTGCCCTGATTTTATTTTTATCTTTAAAAAAAAGAAAGACCTGCAAACCCTTAATTTCAATTCAATTTTATCTTTATACATTCTCTCTCAATTCTTTCCCCTGTCATACAGAGAGAATGATGAATGTATGACGGCCACTGGGCGGCAGAGAAGGCACTTTACCTCGTAACCATGACAACGACGTTGCTAAATTCCCCAAATCGCCATCCTCACTCTCCTCAAAGTCTCACGCATATACCAGCATGAATGATGAGTTATGAGAAAAAGTCAATATTCACATTATACTTCTCAGTTATCCTCCAAGTTGATCATCTTTCGGTGTATAGCTCTGAAAACAACTCGAGCAAGAAAATAAGGTTTCTGGCCGAACTCTGACCATCGAGTCGAATTCCAATGTGAAATCGCCATTTTACTTGCTTTTGTTATTTTATATTCAGACCGATTCCTCTTGGTAAAAATTTATTTCATTATGTAAAAAGTAAAGGTTAGAATTATGTAATATCAACCTTATTCGGGTATCTAGGACCCATGGCATGTCCCAGAGAATTTACAAAGTTGTTCGCAAATGACAACGGACGACTGGTTACTTATATTGTGTAATAACATGCTTTAGAATACTTATATACTCCGGACCTTAAATAAATCCCGTCCTTCGAAGTCTTCTTAACATACAAACAAGTTGTGAACACCAAACCGGTTAATAAAAACAGAAATCACAATCATTAATTATATATCAATACAAAAAACAAGTAGTAACATGCATTTCACTATTGGTCCACCTTGTACCGAGGTTCGTGATAGTGTAAAAATATACAACGCACATGCAGATAATTCCTCGATCAAAGAGAATTAAACTGAACATTTTCATGGGTGGTCCAGAGTCCAAAATTTCGACAGTTGCAATGGCTCAGGCCTCGCCTTCAGAACTGTCAGAAATGCTATTTAGGCGGATCCAGCTTAAAATCTTGAGGAGGGAAGGTGGCTTAGTATTATATAGCCCGAAAGTCAAGGGAGCATTTCAAAAGAATCGAAAGTGGGAAAGTATGATGATTATATTATGGAAAGCGGACTGCAATCTATTCGTATTCAAGGGATTTCATCGAACGTACTTTTCAATACTTAGGGTCCCAGAAAAAAGATACATAAAATTAATACTCAACAGTAAACAGGCATTCATTCAATGTCACCAAAGGACTGACTCGCCGAATATGAAATCAGACTGACACCATTTAAAATTCACTCTCACGAATGGCCAAATTTTTCCTGAACACGGTGGTGTCTCAGTGTCGTATCATGACATCCTCCTCCTCTCTGGTCAACTACGCTGATTTATAACGTCTACTTCAGGTAGCGATCACTCCAACGGAGAACTGCTCCCCCAGAAGACATGCACTACTTGGAGTTACAGTTCTCTTGGTGGGGGGAGGGGAGGGGGCCTACCCTTGAGTTAACTGTCCTCTGCGAGGGTCCCTATAAGGGCTAGCCAAAACAGTCCTTCGGGAGCTTCCTCTCGAGGGGGGGGCAGTCTTCAGAGGTGTCTTGTCATCCGTGAGCAATTCTCCCGAGGGACTTGTCGGTGGAGTTGCAATCAAACAGACATTCCCATAAAAGGATGATGAAACAGTTCGCTGTGATATTGGCAAAGACATAACAATGCGAAGTTTATAACAAGTTGT
>CALNVZ010003426.1:36068472-36083830 GCA_940671915.1 Paracentrotus lividus
CTCATTCATGTCCCCTATTCTACTCTCTCCTTCGACAATCATCACCATTTACAATATGTTGCCTTGGCTACATTATGCATAAAGCCAATTCCCGATCAAGAGACTCTGGGGAAAATTGATTCTGAAATATTGTTTAGTTACATAATAGGCGCAAAAGCAACAAAATTGTGGCGCTGAATCGAGAACTCGAAATGCCCCTTCTCATGATTGTGATCTATTCTGATTCTGCTTTGCACCGGATTTCGAAGAAAATCTTGGCGTCGGACGCAGGGAGAGGCAAGTTTGTTTTTTTTTTTCTTTTTCCAAAGCACATATTATAGCCAAAGGTTTGTACACAGAAAAAAATGAAGGGCCAAAATGACCCCATTCTGGTTCCATTGGGGTCATGCACACGCCATTCAGGGTCAAGTATTGCCATAGGGGCCTACACCAACATCTCGTATGGCCCATTCGGACCTGGAATCCGCTTATAACCCCAAATGAACCAAAAATGTGATCACTTCACCCTTCATTTTTAGAGCGCACTGTATAGCCATGGCGAAACGCAAGGACTTGCATGTAGTTGTCAAGCTCCCGATGGAGGCAGCCAAGCACTTGTAAAATCACTCCTGTAGGGTTGTGACCATAGCATGAAATATATCCATTGTATAACGTGTACTTTAGAACAATAATGATGCATAGGGGAATTACGGCCCACTTTCCATGTTTCCGGCAATACATTGAAATAGCGTATTGTTCACTTCCTTTAGATATTTCCTTATTATATTCGCATCATATCTGACTCACAAAGTATTATTACACGATAAAAACTATGTATTAGAATGAAACTTGGGTATGACTTCCTCATTTCTGACTACATGCAAGTATCGAATTCGGAATTATCCCGCCCCCGCATTAAACAAACCTGAGAACCTGACACAATTATACAATGTCATTAAACTTTTAAATAATTCAATCATTGTCTCTGTTATGAAGCGCTGGCGCCTTTGTATTCATTCCTGGAGCCGTATAACGCTGTAAATAATCATCAATGTAAAAATTAGTGTAAACGACATAATCAGAAGAATGATGATGGTAAACTAATAATAAAACCTTACCTTAGTAAAAAAAAATAGTAAACATCGTTATAATATACTTCGCCAAGGAATGATGACAATGATTATTATTTTTACCATCCAACTGACCGAGCGAAAACTTGAATATGGAGGGCCTTCGCCGATCGAAGAGTTTGCGACGTATATACCATGTATACAATTCATTATTATTTACTCACCCTACACTTTCACATACAACTTTTTTCTTCTTTATTTTACTGTGAAAAGGCAGCGGAATCGCCGATTCTGATTTGTTAAGCCTATAAAAGTCACATACGTACGCGCGCGCATTATGATGGAAAAAGAATGGTTGCATAATTATCTTCACATTCATCTTAAAATACTATGTGCAACATCTCCGCTCTGCAATGGAGTATGCTTTGTCGATTCAATGCAAACGTACAAACAATCATGAAACAGAAAGATTTGGTGACTTACTTTAACGGTGACAACTAATGTTCCAACACAAAGAAGTAAATTGTTTATGATTGTACTGATTCTTGTTTATCAGTGAGGCACAAGTAGTGTTTTTACAGAGTGATACTTGATAATACTACGCCAACGCATCCACAGACCTCGGAGTAATAACTGAAATGGAAGCAGAGTCATTCTTGCATGTTAAAAAAAAAATGTATCCAAATATAAATCATCTGCAATTTGACGGTGCTGGGAAATCTTACAACTTTCAAATACGTAATTACCCCCGTCATACTCCAGAAGTTCGAAGCTTGTGCGAGCAACCATTTCCGTTAAACATACAACTTAAAAGTAGGCCTACGCCTGATGTTAAAACGATAACAAATTATCGATGAGAGTATTTTGATAGTAAAAGTATAAAAATAAGTTTCTTGGTTTTCGAAGACGTTGACCTTGACATGAAACCGCAGCCTGTGTTCTCAGACTAGACATTCATTCACCGACTAGACAATGTCTGATCAACAGACTACATTTACATTATATTCGATGTTCCATATTGGTTGTATTATCCCTTGGGGTCACACCAGGTCATTGAGCATGCGTCATACAGTTACCTATGCGGTTTCCGCTGGATTTCTCGGAAACGAGACAATAACGCAAATGCACTTCGCCATGACCCGCACAATATAAGTCGACCTTAAGTACAAAAGACCAACACAAATTGGTGAAAAATGAATAAAACGAGACAATCGGAACCCAAGTGTGGAACTCATTGTAAATGGACATTATATGTGCATTGTGTGTGTCAAACTGAATTATAAATCATGACTTGTATTTACCTTGATTCTAAAGTACAAATACTACAATGGTAAACATAAAAAGTCATTTCAAACAGCCTGGGGCCAAGCGGAAGGTTCCCCAAAACACATTATTTACGAATTAGTATTACCATGATAACAGTCATGTACATCATCATATGGCATTGGTGCCATGACCAAAATATTTGGTTTTCCCTATAAAACCTGAATATGTTCAGTTGAGTTCAAAGAGTAATTTTGTGAAGTGTGCGACGACTGTTAATTGCCACGTAACTTCAAAATAAAATGTGTTTTATTTTCTTTCTGGTACATTTTTATACTTCTCAATTGTCGTTTGAAAGGTACAGCGGCCACCATTGTACGCATTTCTTACATCTTTCGTTCAAAGTATCTTCGCTATTGTTCTGACCAATCAATAGGGTCCATGTTTTGACCATGGGCGTTACGTCCAGGTTCTGACAGTGCCGGTCAATAGCGAATTTAATACTCGAACTTTTAACCAATGAGATGCCTCGATCCATAATATCCGGTATACACGTACGTACGTTCATACATAATACGTGTGTGCCGTACGAAATTAAAAATTATACCAAAAAAAAAAAAATAAATAAAAATAAATAATAATAATAATAATTGAAGAGAAAAGAAGTATGTTTACTGTTCATTTTTATGAGGAAAACATGCAAAACAAGACCGTTTTATCCTGGACATTCGCCAATCGTTCAACCAGCAGGTACATCTTCGGAAGAAGATTATCGTTCAAATCCAAGGTCAATCCTAAACGAAAACCCGACCCGAATATCCAATTCCTCTCTCAAATCACACATAATCACGTCCGACTATCTGGTAATTCTCAATTTGCACAACAAAGCCAATTTAGAAATGAAAAAAAAAAAAAAAAGAATAAAGAAATGAGATATATAATAATATAAAAAAAAACCAATATTAAAATGAATGAAAAAAAAAAGTATTGAAACGAATATCAAACTTCGGCAGGAAGGGGGGGTGGAAATCAACCCTTCGAATTTGGAATTGCATTATATTCAATCAACATGCATGGCATGGGGAAGAAAATTAAAAAGTTAAAAATGAAAACATTTTATTAACTCAACAATTATTGTTATGTATTCTCAGTTATTCGAGAGGGCAGAAAATCAAGCAGAACAGTTTTCGGGGGCCAAGATAATTAAGAGAATGATCACATTCCTATAATCGATTTCTATTTTCACAATATTTGAAGCAAATAAAAAAGACATCAACAACAACCCCCCCCCAAAAAAAAACAAAAAAACAAAAACAAACAACAACAAAGCAAACATACAAACAAACAAAATGATGGATGGGGTGTCCGCTGGTTTTCAGATCTTTGTATGCCTATACATTCAGCAAAACTTAATTAAAAAAAATGAAATAAAATTGCTCTCACTATAATAATGATATGTCAAAATAGAAATGTATCGAGTGCAGAGATACAAAATCATTCTGAAAAAAAAAAAATATAAATAAATAGAAATGAAATGGTATAGCATACGTGCAAGAATCAAACGATTCTCAGAAAATAGGGTACATACACTTTGTACAAATAACAAAAATGTGAGATAGATAATATAGGCTACGTGTGTGTCTTTAAATTAAAGGATTTTTGTCTCTTTGAAAATGAAACAAATTTTCTTTGCAAGTGATGTATATGAGACATATCACTGAGATGGGTCAGTTAGCTGAAGAAGTTCAAGTTACATGTAACTAGTAAAATAAACAGCCACGTCCACGCACCGCCTAAAATTTAATTTGGATCGTTCCAAGAAATCCCGGAAAATTACCTAAATATATCCTCGAGGCACTTGATGAGCTTACAGAGAAAAACGGCCATCAAAAAGTATATTGTTATATAGATTATGATAAACGACCATACAGCTCACCCAAAGTGTGAGAGGGCAAGAGCATTTTTTTTCCTGGGGGGGGGTGTATGGACTGGACCGTGATGGCACATACTTCTACATGTAGAAGGTCTCCGGTGACGAGTACAGCGAGCAAAAATTTAAACACAAAAGAAAACAAACAAAACAAAAACAATGTAAAAGACTTACGGTATCACCGTTCTCGATTTGGGTCTGCAAACAAGACTATAATCATGTACATGTACACTGGACGTTGGATTTGGAACAGTGGCAATAAAATTTGTTGATCAAAGTCAAACGTAGATAATCATGTGTTAATAAGCAATTGAATCATTTCCCATAAATCATCTTGCCGGGGTTATTTCAACTTTCAATTTTCGGAAAATAAACTACAAAAAAAATTGAATTAACCTACATGAATTACCAGTAACTTGCAAGAAACGACAATGTTGGGTTTTTATCCTCATGGTTTCCTTTCGATTAATTTCTTATCTTTTTTTTTTTTTTTTTTTTTTTTGTGGATGGGAACGGGGAAAAAAAAGAAGAAAGAAGACGAGTCAATAAGGACTAGACGATACTTAAGTAGTTATGCTGAGCATTATATTTCAAGGGCAAAACCACATTTTCAGGCGAATACTATAGTTTTAGGGGGAAGTTCCGATCAATCGATAACCATAATTTTAACCGCAACATTTCCTTGGAATTGATGACGTCACATATCTACTAATTCGTCATCAACTATGGTCTTAACAGTGAGACATAACATTTGGGGGCTACTTTTAAGCCAAACTTCTTTGTAGTCATGGCTTTCGTGTATAATTATACAGTCATGTAGAGATGTATAGGCCTACACCAATATCAAACATAACAGGGGGTGACAACGGCACTTTTCAGTATTTTGGGGGCGAATTAGTTATAGGTCAGCTCCCCAAAGTCATTTTCCATTGTCGATATTTACATATTGCAATGACAAAATATGAAAAAATGGGGGAAGAAAGTATTTTTTTATTGAAATGAATGCTACTTGCTCTGACAGCACGTTTCTCTCCACCTGGTGCCTTGAGTGAGAATCAGATCAATGTTGTGGTTGATCGGGTACTTACCACTAATATTCGGATCACCTAAAACAGTTGGTTTTGCCTTCGAATAATAATGGATTTATCTGAGATTAGTATTTTGTAGTTTTAATAATTCATGGTTATATGTCATTCTACCTGGTGAGAATCACAGGACCAGGCACCCCTAAAATATGTAATGGGAAGGGCGCTAACACAATAGACAGTCAGTCGAGCGAAAAGCAACGTCGCTCAAAATATTTGCTTCCGAATTGGGGAGGGGTCTTTTTTTATATTTGGGTGGGACTTTCTGCAAAAAGGAAAATACATAATCATGCAAAACAAAAAATCTATATTTAAAGGGCTTGGCAATGAATGGAGATCATTTCAGTAGCCAAGGGGAGGGACTCGTCTTGGATTGGACCCCTTTATAATTATGTACATTGTACATGTAGCCTACATTTTTTTTTTTTTTAAATCTGAAAAGTACGCGGGTCGTTTGCCTTTTAGTCACATTACGTGCATGTACAGCTATTTAGAGTATTTACATTAATGTTGGGTGTCCACATTAACTTGAGTGTTATCACAAAGGGCGCTTGAAAGTCAATGTGTACACTTGATCCCATCAATGTAAGGCGACATCCAAACTTTTTTCTTCTTCAGAGTCCAAAATTGCTAATTTTTAGTATAATCATGATAATAGCGTACCTGCAAAGAAATACAAAGGTTTTGTTTTGGCAGCTGCCCTAGTAGTAGTACAACTACAAGCGCTTTGATTTTTGATTTTTGATTTTGATTTATTTATTTTTAATTTTTTAATTTTTTTTTGAGGGGGATCATAGTGCTCAGTCATAAGAAATAAAAATTGTAAATACGGAATGGGAAGTGTGAAAAACAAGGTTCAAGAGTCTTTATAACTATTTCCATCCCTGGCCCCGACTCACCCCCTATATACATTAAGTTTGAGGTGAAACGGTGTCAAAATTACCCCCATACAGGCTCTGGAGGAGGGGGGGGGGGGCCAAAAAATCCCTTTTCAACATGTTTTCGGACCATATTTCAGGATTTTTCCTCAAAAATTGAAAACTACCCCCCCCCCCAAAAATAAAAAATTCGAGGGAAATGCTAAAAAAATAAACCCATTTTAAATGATTTTTCGAGATTTCCCCTATGAAGCCCCTAAAATATAACCTTTCCCGAGAAATACGAAGCATGCGTGTATGGCCAACCACCTTTTTTTTTTTTTTTTTTTTTTAACGGGGGGGGGCGGGGTTAGATGGGGGCCGGGGTTTCCATCATGCAAACTAATTCGTTGTTGTCAGTATTGTTCGTACGCACTGTACGGTTTGAAATGCACAAGAAAAAAAGATTACTGTAGTACGCACATAAGGCTTGATATTCCAAGAAACATTATACCTTCAAACAGACTCACAGGGTGAAAGTCATAAACGTGGACATTATTGTATCCAGTGACAGAAAAATGCTAAGTATAAAGATCACATGATCGATATCAATTTTACCAGAACATTATTTGAGTCATAAAACGGTTATTCTATCATCATCATAGCTTTGAATTTGATAACTAGCCTCGAAAAAGGTGCAAAAAAATCTTTAAAATGAATATTTTGTCCAACATCACTAAAATCTTCTTCTTTCCTTTAATAGTGAGGAGGAAATGCTCAGTCGGGCGCGTTATACTGTACTGCAAATCATCTTAATCCATAAAATGATGAATCCAGGGGTGGGGAGGGAGGAGGGAGGGAGGGGAGGGAGGTGTAAAGGGGGAGCCAACATGTGTATCTGAGAGCGCACATAATGACTGTATGTCAAAATGAAGTGCATCTTTGGAGTTTTGTACAACAGAATCAGCAGTACATGTAAGACAAAATATAGAGAGGACACGTTTATAGTCTAAGCACACGAGTTTACATACCAGCATTTTTACTTTATAATACATCATAAATCATAGGATTAGGCACCAGTTCATGTTAAGGCGCCACAATTATACACATTTTTTTTTGAAAATTCCAATCCGGTTGCTCAGTCATTCACACAAAATTAAGAGAGTGGCGAGTCCATGGGGGGGGGGGGGGGGGGTGATAACACTACCATAAAACTTTATTTTTTTTTTCTTCTCTCCCCCCGCTTCATTAGGGAAACAATATCATTGATGAAATATTTTTTTCCTCAATACATGTATGTCAAAGGTTTTTTTAATATCCTGATCCTACTGAACAATATAAAGTATGTCTTTATATCTCAGCTCTCTTTCTCTCTCTCTCTCTCTCTGTCTGTCTGTCTCCCATTCCATGTACATAGTGTTTTGGTATGATTTTTTTTTGGGTGTAAACAAAGAAACATAATAAGGACATAAACAAACATTTAAGGGCATAAATCAGCAGTAAGTGCAGTGTGTTTGGCCATAGATTTAGTAGTTGGCACGGACGGTTTAGCTAGTATCATGTATCAATAATTAGCATTATACTCTAGTATGCGTTTTCGTAATACAAATTCGACAATCATGACAATAATAGTAACTCACTGCGCCAAAACATAGGCCTACAGATTCAATACCCATTTATAAGTTTATAAATTGAAAATAATTTACTGCGTATCACACGACACAATATTACTACATTTCTTTTAAAGGGTTAAAACATTTAAACCAAAACAAGCAAGAACAAAGCCACAGGCTCAGAGTGCATGGTTATTTTGAACAATGGAGTCAACTTACCATCTTCTTACGGTGATGGCTGTGTCGCGGCCCCGGCGCGTCCCGCAGATCGCTCGTCTCAATCTCGCTGAACTCGACTGCTTCTTTCGGCTCTTCCTTCACGTGTATGTCCAGTTTTCCGCATTTGGTGGGTATTTCTCCATTTTTCTGTTCCTCACTTAAAACAGTAGTAGATATCGTCATCACCTGTGGCTTCATATCTGTTCCATTAAATATATCCAAGCGTGAACATGCACGAGTTTTAGGCAGGCAAGATAGGGACAGATCGTGTACACAAAGCGAATGAATACTATATGTTGTATTGTGGAGAAGAATGGAACTGTACATGTAGTTTGCATGCACACGCTAAATTCGAGTGCAGTGAGAACTCACTCATTCAGGCATTGAACGGTCACTCGGTACACACAACACATCCGGGTGGGGCGTCCACACACGGCTAACAAATATCCGCGTTTGTGTGTTTGGGATCGATACGGCTTGTTATAAATTTTAACTATTCCTTTGAAGTAGACTGAAAAATACAAAGGTTGGATTATCCAACGTCCTTTTTTGCCAAACCGTCACACTAAAGCTGTCTGATCGAACCAAAATGAGGAAGCTCGGTGGACGGTTGGCTCAACGCCCCCGCAAACTTAGAGGTAGGGTCTATACTGAGCAAATAATATAATGATTATGGAAAACTAACTTGACTATTTTATTATTTATGCGAATATATAGTTATCGCATGCAAACTTTGATGGCAGTTGCATGAGTGAATTGGACTTTGCATCTCTACTAGTGTTACTCAGTACTTCAAATGCAGAAATCTCGCTTGTATTTCCTCTGAACAAAGCAGACGTATGTTTCGAGGTATTTTAGAGTTGGGGTTTCGGCCCACTTCCATAAAGGTGAAAGACAGGAAATGCTTATTTTCATACCTTTTGACCCAAAGTTTGAACCTGAATAGTTGGAGTAAGCATATCCGGGACGATATTCTCTAATTTTTATTGTCTCTTTGTCTGCATATATCCAGGCGTAGAATCCCGCCCTCTAAATCTGAAATTAAAACTGAGCTCATAATGTTGGGCCTTTGGGCTCTCCCTCCCTCGAACCTAACCCCTTCCCCTAAAAACAAACAAACAAAAACAAACAAACAAACAAACAAATAAACACACATAACAAAATGGATGGATGGAAGACCCATGTGAAACGACCTAGGGACTCCCTACCCCGCCCCCCGCCCCCGTTGGCTGTAATTTGAATAATGATGACATAATTTGACGGCCGATTTTTATTTTCCCACATCGTTTGTTGGCCGGCGTGCACGTGTAAAAAAACAAACAAATAATAATGAGTTGAAAAAGAATGGATGTATTTTTTTGTTCGGCCGGCTTGGTCTTATAAAAGTTTGGGATGTACAAAATAGTTCACATTTGAGACCCCCATCCCATCTTACATGTCATGGAACCCTGGATCCGTGCCTATTGTTGTTTTTGTTACGGTTGCTCAAAGATATAACTGGGAGGGCTTTCTTTTTTGTTTAATATTTTTTTTTACTGAAATTATAATCTGATGTATTTATCTCTATAATGTTAATCTAATTGTGCCCGATGCATGGTATACTAGTTAATAATAATTATATACACTTCAATAATACCGTTTTTCTCAAAAAATTATGATGAATCTGTTTAATCATTGTTGTATTTTCGAAATTTGCTAGAAATATTAATTTGTTATTTGAAATTTCTTTCTAAAATATTCTTTTACTCCCATTGTTGTTGCAATTGTGATTTACATTACATATTCAGGCGCGGATACGGGGGGGGGGGGGGCGAACGGCCCCGGGCCCCCCTCCCTAGAAAAAAAGGGGGGGAAAAAGAAAGAAAAAAAAAAGCGAGGCAAAATTAGACGAGCGGGCCGATTGACCCCCAACCTTACCCCTATAGCTGATACAATGATGACCTCTTTGATAGCCGAAGGCAAAAAAGAAAATTAACACCTACCCCCCCCCCGCCGAAGGCCAAAAATTAATATTTATTTTTAAAGAGCCGTGTTGTATATATACCCAAAACTGTTTCATCAGAAAAAAAAATCAGTCAAAAGCGTCCTCAAATCGGCATTATGACGGTCTAGTGTAAAACACAATTAACATTATTTAGAGTTAAAATTTTAATTTCGGTGCTTTGCGCTCGCATTAATTAAAACATATCTTTGGTTTCATTAAAAGTGGAAAACGTAAGAACCCAAATCTAATTGAAACATTTAATGCATAAAACGACTAAAGGGGATGGTTGCCCCTCCCCCCCCCCCACGACACCAAAGAATGGATATGGGGGAAATGGGTTACCCCCCCCCCCTTCCTCCGTCGTAAGTTTAACTTCTAACCATCTTTACCTCTGTTTTGTAATTATGGTAATCGATATAGTTTCAATTTGGAACTGGAATATTGCAAACTGCCTCTCCAACTGCAGTTGACATCTCACATTCCCGTACATGGCCATGATCATGCGCGTATTCTGGGGGGGGGGGCTTTATGGGCCCGGGCCCCCGGGTGGGCGCCCGAAAGGGCGCCAAAATGACCTAAAAGGGGCGCCAAATTGACCTTAGGGGGGCGCCAAATCGAGAGAGAAAACAAAAAAAAAAACAAAATTAATTAATGCGTACTACGTCCGTGGGATCAACCAACACATTTTAATGTTTTAATCCCAAATCACGGGGCTTTTAGGGGGTGGGGGTTCTCCGGCCCATACTACAGAGTAGAAGAATTGATGATGTGCACCATGCAGATTTCCCCCCAGGCCCGGATCCAGCTTCAGCTTTCAAAAAGCATTTTATCGGTCCAATTTTTGCCTGGGACAATAGCGTCCCTATTTTGCCTAATTTTGATTGGGCCAATACAATATTATTCTTTGTCAGGTGGAGTCTACTCCTGCCCCCATTAAATTTCAGAGCCCCTTTCTGAGCGTAAAACATGTCTTGGGAAGACTTCTGAAACCTACCCCTATACAGCATATGTGACCTTTTGGTTGGCCGAAGACCAAAAAAAAATTGAACATGTACCCCCCCCCCCCCCCCCCCGCTTATCGCTCGACCAGCGTAACATAACAAAATTTGAGTGTACCTTTTGGCTCGCCCGGTGTAACGGGGGGAAAATAGGATGTACCTTTCTCGAGCCACCACTGGGGGGCACCAAAATCAAAATCACATCGGGCCCCCCGGGGTGCCAAATCCTGGATACGCGCCTGATGATGGTTGTGTTTTATTTTGTCATAACTGTTGTTTCATTGAAAAAAATTATGTCGTTTTCCTTGTATTTTCCTTTGTTGTCTACAATAATAATGGAGAAAGAAAGGGAAAATTGAAATAAGTTGACAATATATAATTTCCACGTATATTGTACTGCATTGGTCGATTGGTATAATTTTCTTTGAAATAATGTACCAATCACGAGATTTGAACGGAAACTTTAGAAATATCCTTTTCTGTCTCTGCACGTAACTATGTCTGCATGTTATAATGATTACAATATATTCTTAGGAGAATAGAATTGCGTCTTTCCTTTTCCTTCAGTTTTTTTCCCTGTCTGAATGTTGCTTGTTTGGGATTTCCTATATTTGGACTTGGATCATACTGATCGTTTTTCAATCTGGTCATGTGATTATTTAGTTATTTTTCAAAGAGATATATACACTGTTCATCATAAAGGTAGATTTTTTTTTCACTCCAGCAACATCATTTTGCTCCGGCTTTAATTTATCTAAAACATTTGTCTAAGCTTTTACTTTTCGGAACCCTGACTATAACTTGGACGTTCCTTCAACCTTTCCTGTTTATTGTTTTAACTAACATGTTTGCCAACCACAAAAACGCAATTTTTTGGTCACTTTTCCACATTTTGGGGCCCCCTTTCGTTTACCCGCTCGACCAAGACCACATTAGGCCTAACATCAGGAAAGCGGCGTCTGAGATGTAAGTTTTGTTATTTAAGTTAAATCTATAGTTGATGGTTACAAGCTTAGGTCTCTTGCCTAGGGGAGGGGTTGAAGTAAAAAGTGTGATTGGTGAAAATTATAATTTTTTTTGAGTCCATTATGATAAAGACAAAAGAAATGAAAACGATCCTGAATCCATGATTATTATGATTTCCAAAAAAAAAAAAAAAAAAAAAAAAAAAATTACATAAAAGCTCTCGCAAGCTCGACAATTTGTATATATCTATGTACGGAGATGATGTCATCGAGCAATAGCTATTTATGTCAGAGAGAAGGATAAAAGAAGGCATGACTCAAGAAAGATTTTGTGCTGCATATAATTACAATGCATGTTTGATTACTTCAATGTAATCATGTTAAATGGTCTAAATTGCAAAATTATTTAATTGCGAGGAGGGAGGGAGGAAGGAGGAGTCATTCACTTGTTAATGTCAATTGCACAGTACGATGCATCTTCTTTTCCTTAACTCCATTCTCATTGATATGTTTCAAAGGGGACGTATGGCACACCCAGTTCAAGAGACTGAATGCTTGTTTTAATTAATTCTTTGTAATCAAACATAAATGGTGTAATGCAAACTATTTAATGGGAAGTGGGGGAGGAAGAGCGACGGAGGGGTCTATATGCACGGTTGTTAATGTGCATTGGCTTAAAACAGTAGATCATCCTTTTTGTTTCCTTAAACCTGTCCACCATTGATATGTTTCAGGGACGTTGCACACCCAGTTCAAGAAAACTGGATTGCTGTTTTGATTATTCTCATGTTATCAACAAAATGGTGTAAATGCTAATTATTTTAATGGGAATAGGGAGTGAAAAGTTGTTACAGTTCGATGCATCCTTTTTTTTCTTTCTTAACCCTGTTATCACTGATATGTTTCAAGGGAGGTAGGACACACCCAGTTCAAGAGACTGAATAATTGCTTTTTTTTTAAATTATTCTATGTAATCAACGTAAATGGTCTAAATGCAAATTATTTTAATTGGAAGGAGGAAGGAGGAAGGAGGAGTCATTCATGTAATGTCAATTGCTACAGTACGATCATCCTTTCTTTTCCTTAACTCCATTCTCATTGTACGTTTCAAAGGGGAGGTATGGACATACCTAGTTCAAGAGATGAATGCTTGTTTTAATTATTCTTTGTAATCAACATAAATGATGTAAATGCAAACTATTTTAATTCGAGTGGAGGAGGGAAGAGGACGGAGGGGTCTATGCACGGTGTTAATGTCAAATTGCTACATGTACAATACATCCTTTCTGTCCTTAAATCTGTTCTCATTGATATGTTTCAAAAGGGACGTATGGCACACCCATCAGTTCAAGAGACTGGATTGCTGTTTTGAATTATTCTATTGTTATCAACATAGTGGTGTAAATGCAATTATTTTAATTGGAGTGGGGGGGGGGCGAGGAGGAGAAGGATGAATCTCTGGTGTTAATGTCATTTGCTACAATCGATGCATCCTTTTTGTTTCCTTAACCTGCCTCCATTGATATGTTCAAGGGACGTATGCACACCCAGTTCAAGAAACTGATTGCTTGTTTTATTATTCTATGTTATCAACATAAATGGTGTAAATGCTAATTATTTTAATGGGAATGGGGAGTGAAAAGATTGTTACAGTTCGATGCATCCTTTCTTCCTTAACCCTGTTATCACTGATATGTTTAAAGGGAGGTGGGCACACCCAGTTCAAGAGACTGAATAATTGCTTTTTTTTTTTTTTTCTTATTCTATTAACGTAAATGGTCTAAATGCAAATTATTTTAATGGAAGGAGGGAAGGAGGAAGGAGGAGTCATTCTATGTTAATGTCAATTGCTACAGTACTGCATCCTTTCTTTCCTTAACTCCATTCTCATTGATATGTTTCAAAAGGGGAGGTATGGACACACCCAGTTCAAGAGACTGAATTGCTTGTTTTTAATTATTCTTGTAATCACCATAAATGATGTAAATGCAAACTATTTAATGGGAGTGGAGAGGGAAGAGGACGGAGGGTCTATGGGTGTTAATGTCAATTGCTACAGTAACAATACATCCTTTCTGTCCTTAAACCTTTCTATTGATATGTTTCAAAGGGACGTATGGCACACCCATGCAGTTCAAGAGACTGGATGTGCTTGTTTTGATTATTCTATGTTATCAACATAAGTGGTGTAAATGCAATTATTTTAATGTGAGTGGGGGGGGGAGGAGGAAGGATGAAATCTCTGGTGTTAATGTCAATTGCTACAGTGCGATGCATCCGCTTCTTTTAAGTAATCCTGTTCTCATTGTTATTGTTTTCAAAGGAAACGTATATGGACACACCCAGTTCAAGAGACTGGATTGATTATTTGGACATTTTAAATTGAATTGCATGTAGCATCTAGAATTGGTAAACTGAATTGGAGTGAATGTATAAAAGATGCACATATTTGAAAGGTGTAGGGGCAATTAAACAGTGTTCGTTGTATGACCCTTTTATGTTTAAAATAAGATCTGAATGAAGGTAGTACAATACAAACAATATATTATAAGATGTGCCAGTTATACTTGGTTAACTGGCCCGTTGAACTTTTATCCAGATTCAGTGGAATGCCGTATGTAAATGACATGAGTATGATAAGGATAATGTAATAGTCCAGATGAATGGTTTCCTTTAGTTTTCCTTTGCATCAATTATGACTTGCATTTGAAAACAAATTAGATGTTAGGGAGGGGGTGGCCGAAGACATCTATATAGATGCCAAAGAGGTTGTTGTTTCAGACACGTCCTTTCGGAGGAGGGTCCACCTCGATAGTCTTGTACGTTCATGTTTGTTCTTTTATGTGGACTTTTTTGTTTTTTTCTTTCTTATTTTCGTTTCAGGTAGTTGGCAGTGGCATTTTGATTATGACCAGTTTTAAAAGTAAGCGAGGCAAACTAGGCGCGGCGCTCTTCCACTTCTCAAATCCCAAGATATAGTATCTTGTCTATACTTCGATGTCTAAGTCCGCAATATGCAATTTTATATCTATAAATGTTAAGGGAATTCGAGAGCGAAATAAGAGGCAAACAATTTTTAAATGGTGTAAGGAAAAAAAGGGGGGCATATTATTTTTTCTCCCAGGAAACCTTCAGCACTCAAGATATAGTGAGTAATTGGAGCTCTTGCTGGGATGGGTTTTGCATTTATACGCCACGGTACATAACCCACAGTAAAGGTGTTATGATATTAATTAATAAAGGTATTGATATCACATTTAAACATACAATACATCTGATACAGGAGGCAGGTATATTTTTACTATTGGGTCGTTTGCAAAACCAGGAAGTAATATTGGAAATGTTTTATTTCCCTGTTAGTAGTAAAGAAAAGGACCACTTGAATTTTTGGATTC
>CALNVZ010003426.1:36084544-36160554 GCA_940671915.1 Paracentrotus lividus
AGTGAAAAGATTGTTACATGTCGATGCATCCTTTTTTTTTCTTTCTTAACCCTGTTATCACTGATATGTTTCAAGGAAGGTAGGACACACCCAGTTCAAGAGAACTGAATAATTGCTTTTTTTTTAATTATTCTATGTAATCAACGTAAATGGCTAAATGCAAATTATTTTAATTGGAAGGAGAAGGAGGAAGGAGGAGTCATTCATGTAATGTCAATTGCTACAGTACAGCATCCTTTCTTTTCCTTAACTCCATTCTCATTGTACGTTTCAAAGGGGAGGTATGGACATACCTAGTTCAAGAGATGAATGCTGTTTTTAATTATCTTTGTAATCAACATAAATGATGTAAATGCAAACTATTTTAATTCGAGTGGAGGAGGGAAGAGGACGGAGGGGTCTATGCACGGTGTTAATGTCAAATTGCTACTGTACAATACATCCTTTCGTTCCTTAAATCTGTTCTCATTGATATGTTTCAAAAGGACGTATGGCACACCCATCAGTTCAAGAGACTGGATTGCTTGTTTTGATTATTCTATGTTATCAAATCATAGTGGTGTAAATGCAATTATTTTAATTGGAGTGGGGGGGGGGGACGGGAGGAGAAGGATGTAATCTCTGGTGTTAATGTCAATTGCTCCATGATCGATGCATCCTTTTTGTTTCCTACCTCTCGCTCCTCCTATGATATGTTTCAAAGGGGACGTATGGCACACCCAGTTCAAGAAACTGGATTGCTTGTTTGATTTATTCTATGTTATCAACATTAATGGTGTTAAATGCTAATTATTTTAATGGGAATGGGGGAGTGAAAAAGATTGTTACAGTTCGATGCATCCTTTCTTTTCCTTAACCCTGTATCACTGATATGTTTTCAAAGGGAGGTGGGACAACACCCAGTTCAGAAGGACTGAGATTACTGAATAATTGCTTTTTTTTTTTATTATTCTAGTATAGATCAACGTAAATGGTCTAAATGCATAATTATTAATGGAAGAGGGGAGGAGGAGAGGAGGAGTCATTCTGTTAATGTCAATTGCTACAGTACGATGCATTCCTTTCTTTTCCTTAACTCCATTCTCATTGATATGTTTCAAAAGGGGAGCGGTATGGACCACACCCAGTTCAAGAGACTGATATGCTTGTTAATTATTCTTGTAATCACCATAAATGATGTAAATGCAAACTATTTAATGGGAGTGGAGAGAGGGAAAGGCGGACGGGGGTCTATGCACGGTGTTAATGTCAATTGCTACAGTAAATAACATCCTTTCTGTCCTTAAACCTTTCTATTGATATGTTTTCAAAGGGACGTATGGCACACCCATGCAGTTCAAGAGACTGGATTGCTTGTTTTGATTATTCTTGTTATCAACATAATGTGGTGTAAATGCAATTATTTTAAGTGGAGTGGGGGGGGGAGGAGAAGGGATGAATCTCTGGTGTTAATGTCAATTGCTACAGTGCGATGCATCCCGTTCTTTTAATGAATCCTGTTCTCATTTGTATGTTTTCAAAGAAACGTTATTGGACACACCCAGTTCAAGAGACTGGTATTTGATTGGACATTTTAATTGAATTGCATGTAGCATCTAGAATTGGTATGAGAATTGGAGTGAATGATATAAAAGGTGCACATATTTGAAAGGTGTAGGCATGGCATTAAACAGTGTTCGTTGTATGACCCTTTTATGTTAAAATAAGATCTGAATGAAGGTAGTACATACAACAATATATTATAAGATGTGCCAGTTATACTTGGTTAACTGGCCCGTTGAACTTTAATCCAGATTCAGTGGAATGCCGTATGTTAAATAGACTGAGTATGATAATGAGTATAATGAATCAGGGTTTCCTTTAGTTTCCTTTGCTCAATTATGACTGCATTTGAAAACAAATAATGTTAGGGAGGGGGTGGCGACGAACATCTATATAGATGCCAAAGAGGTTGTTGTTTTCAGACACGTCCTTTCGGAGGGAGGAGTCACCTCGATAGTCTTGTATCGTTCATGTGTTTGTTCTTTTATGTGGACTTTTTGTTGTTTTTTCTTCTCTATTTTCGTTTTAGGGTCAGGTATTGGCAGTGGCATTTTGATTATGACCCAGTTTTAAAGTAAGCGAGGGCAAACTAGGCGCGGCGCTCTTCCACTTCTCATCCCAAGATATAGTATCTTGTCTAAACTTCGATGTCTTAAGTCCGCAATATGCATTTTATATCTATAAATGTTAAGGGAATTCGGAGCGAAATAAGAGGCAAACAATTTTTAAATGGTGTAATGGAAAAAAAGGGGGGCATATTATTTTCTTCTAGGAAACCTTCAGCACTCAAGATATAGTGGGTAAGTAATGGAGCTCTTGCTGGGATGGGTTTTGCATTTATAGCCCACGGTACAAACCACAGTAAAGGTGTTATGATTAATTAATAAAGGTATTGATATCACATTTAAACATACAATCATCTGATACAGGAGGCAGGTATATTTTTACTATTGGTCGTTTGCAAAACCAGGAGAGTAATATTGGAAATGTTTATTTTCCCTGTTAGTAGTAAGAAAAGGACCAACTTGAATTTTGGATTTCTTTTAGTTTAAGATATTTAGAACAGGAAGGAATTCCAACTAAACCCTTATTAATAGGAGGAGATTTTAATATGGTCAGGGATATTCAGCTCAGATTATGAGGAGAAGAAATATATAAAAAGCAATCTTAAACTTAGTTTCAATGTTTGAAAAATTTTTCTTATTGATTTACAGAGCTTTAAGATCATATGGCGTTTTTAAATGTTTCAAAGAAACAATATACATACCAATCAAGGAAATCATACATGCAAAGTAGATGGACTACTGGTGGTTTCAGATACTTTAGAGGAAAAGGTGTTAGCTGTAAAATAATACCTTCTTTAACACCTGATCATCATCGATAGAAACTAAATATTAATTTTCACTCATATGGCCAAACCTATTGATGAAGACTGCGTTATGGAAATTGAATAACAGGTTATGTAAGGACGAAGAATATTGTATAAAAGTATTGAAGAGGGGAAATAGTGCTTGTGAAACAGATATTATCCGAAGAGATTACAATGCGAGGAATTATTATGGATTTATGTGATAAAAATGGAAATTAGAAGTTTTTACTGTTAGAAAGTACTCAAAGAAAAAGGCAAGAGAGAAAAAGGAACAATGAGTTGCAAAGATTAGAACAAGAAATTTGTAAATCTAGGAAGAAGATTACAACAAACTCGCCAAGTGGTGTAAAGGGAAATAAGAACTTTGTATTGATCGTTTTAACAAGGAAAAGAAGGCGATTGAAAACACAATTAGCTTATGTTAATGAAGGTATAAAAATTAGATCTCGAGGACGCCATGGTTTTGAACTCAAGTGGGGAAGGGGAACGCTATTTAAACAATTAATAGACTTCGAATGGCGAAAAAATGTGTTATTAAAAAACTTAAAGTGAATGAAAATATAACAAAGTAGAAATTGAGTTTTAATGAAATCAGAAGCGTTTTATTCATCATATATGCCAAGTCAGAGGCAGGAATGGTGCGATGACTTTATGTTTTTTCCCAATAGTTTTACGAAACTAACCAAAATCAAAAGAAATCATTGCGAAGCGAAAAATTAACCAAGGCAATTGTATGAAATTTTAATGAAATGCAACCTTAATAAATCCCCGGGAAATGACTGTTTGAGCGTTGATTTTACATTACATTTTTTTTTTGGCAGAGTTGTTCTGTGATTTAGTTATAAATGCATTAATGATAGCTATAGAATGTAAAGAATTTTCACCCTCTCAAAAGCAAGCAGTAATCACACTAATACACAAGGAAGGCAAAAGATCCAACACTCATAGTAACTATAGACCCATTCACTGCTTAACGAGACTATAAAATTCTTCACTAGATACTCTCAAAAAAGAATAAAAGCGATTCTGATAAAACTTATTCAGTTGACCAGTAGGATACTTAGATGATTAGAAATTATGCGTGAAGCAATAAAGATTAATCAATATATGAATTTCACACTCAAATTTTAATAAAGTCAGGATATTTATTGGCATTAGATTTTGAAAAGGCTTTCGATTCTATTTCACATGTATTTCTTCAAAAAGGCACTTTATTCATTCGTTTTGGAACGATCGTTTATGGACTGGGTTAAAGCACTTACACTAATACACAAAGCTGTGTTTTCAATAGAGGAAAATCAACCGGTTATTTCAATGTTGAGCGGGGGCTAAGGCAAGGGGACCCTCTGTCCCATATCTCTTTATATGTGTTATAGAGTGTTTAGCTCATTGCATTCGAAACGGATAATATGGTGAAGGGTATTCGCTTTGACCAAACAGAAATAAAGCAAATTCTTTATGCTTGATGATATGACAATATTTGTGCAAGATTTAGACTCTATAAGATAGATTAAATATAATCCTAGAGAAGTTTAAGAAAATATCAGGACTGAAGATCAATAAGAATAAAACAATTTATTTTGCCTCTAGGTTCCCCTGTTCCCTCTGGAAACAATTTTTTCCTTTCGGTAAAAGAGTTAATATTGTAAAAATACTAGGTATTTATTTTCACTAAATCCTGATTAGCCAGAAGAAATGAATTTTAAAGAAATTCTTGAGCAAAATTAAGAAATTATGAATTGGTGGAAACAAAGAGATCTCACTTTGATTGGAAAAATTCATTTGCTAAAACATATGCATACTCAAAGTTGATTTATGTAAGTTCTCTATCTCCGGTACCCGATTGGGTGTTCAAAGAGAAATTGATGATATGTGTTTTGACTTTTATGGCGAGGAAGGAAAAATAAAAGAAAACACGATGTATCTTGACTACAGGCAAGGGGTCTAAAAATGCTTAATTTTCAAACTTTTTATAAAGGTACAAAGGTGATGTGGATCAAAAGACTCTCTAACTGGTAATCAAAAGTTGAAGTGGAAAAAGTATTTTAAATTTCTCCTAAAGTAACATAATGGTGGTAATTACATTTTACTGCAATTTCTCTCCAGATATGATCCATGTAAATTACCAAATATTACCGAGAAATGCTACGATTTGGTCCGATTATGAACATCTTATTAAAAGGATACAACTAATAAAAGAAATGAAATTATTTTCAATAATAGATGTATTGCAAAGAACGGAAAACCCTTTTTCATGAAACTCTGTTCCTCAAAAAACATTTTAATTACACCACATAAACAGATGAACAAGGAGCACTCAAGTCGGATTATTTTTTTAGGTGTATGGGACTGGATGAGGAGGAAGTTGTCGGTCATTAAAGAAATATTTGAACACACCCCTAGAGAATTGAATACGATTTAGGAAGGCATACGTCAGTGGATGGTTTGAATATTGAATTTGTTTTTCATGAAAAAAAATCCCAATTCCACTCAGTGAGTTTCAAAAAATCTTTCACAGGTCGTTGCATAAAAAAAGCTTGCTGACCAACCAATCAGTTTTCAAAATTTAGCATTATCATATAGCTTGTCAGATAAAGAGGCTGGAAAAAACGTTCTATCGTCCTCGATTTAGCACTTTAGATAACAAGTTGAGAGAATCCAATTAAAATGTTATACAATATTATTTTTTGTGAATCATCACCTATACAGGTTTCATTTTATAGCAAATGATAAATTTCTTTTGCTAATAAATATGAAAAAACCTATAGGGCATTATTTCTTGAATGTGGAAAAGTACGAGATTTATGGAACATAGTAGTAAATTTTTCAGTCTTCCAATTCTCAAGGAACTCAAGTTGGAAGGAAATTCATATTGGTATCGAGGAACGGCTGTAAAACACACAATTACTTAATCATATCATTTTACTTATCAAATATTTAATACATCAAGGGAGAGGAAAAGGAAAACCACCAACTCTGAAGAGATAGGAGAAAGGTTTGCTTTTGAAGCAAAGAACGGAAGAAAGGAAAATTGCAATAGAGCGGAAAACGTTAACACAACACTATAAAAAAATGGGAACATTTTTAAAAGGATTTAACACTAACCAAAATAATGCGAAAGATGGGAAAGGGAGGGAGGAGCCCGGTTTGCCCACAGGGTTTGATCGATCTATGCCACTGTAGACTGCCCTCTATTTTGTTTGTTTGTTTTGTTTTGTTTTTGTTTTTGTTTATGTTTTGTTTGTTTTTGTTTGTGTTTTTGTTTTGTTTTTGTTTTGTTTTTTTTATTTGTTTTTGTTTTGTTTTTTTTGTTCTTAATGTGTGTGTGTGTGTGTGTATGTGTGTGATGTGTGTGTGGAATGTGTTTAGATTGGAGGGGCGGTGCATAATACATTCCACTCATTCAAGTTTATATAATTGCCTTTTTGCATTAAAATATATTTTATGCTTACATTTGGTAATATCTTGTTGCAAATATTTTTAGACTCTTGCAGAGTCCTTTAAAATTATTTTCTTGTGATCTTGACTATGTTAAAGCTTAGAGGCAGTTATTTGTTATGTTATTTCTCATATTATGCATGTACGTTTATGATTTGAATGAACAATAAAGAATACTACAAAACAAAAAAATAGCCTTAATCACGGTTTCGTTGATATTTAGGACATTTGTGGTTTAGCAAAATTTCACTATTATCGAAATTGAAGTTTGTAAAATCGGTCAATAACAGTATTTGAAAGCTCATTAAAATTATGTATAATTTATATAATATGAAAATTAAAAACGCCACAATGTTTCTTACTGCATATATTTACAAGTGTCAATCATGAAATTAATAGACCATGTCAGGAACATGGAGATGGGTACCCCCGGATGCGCTAATTTCATAGTTTCGTATAATCAGACTATAAAAAAGTACGCTAGCTGAAAATGGAGCTAGATTGAGGTTTTTCTAAATTTTCTGTTTGCTCACAAAAAGAAATTAATAGTGCATTGTAATTTAAAAGAATCTATTCAAAAATATTAATTTGGGACTAATAGATCGATTTTAAACTACCAACTTAGTCTCTGCGGGTCTTTTTATTTAGCTTATGTAAGCTAAATAATGCTTTTGCCAATTATTCAACATTATTTCTTGATTGGATATATTACGAGATATTATTTCTTTTATTGGAGGATATAAAAATCACTTAATTGTTGAACAACCATTTATTTTCTAGATATTAGACCAAAATCCTGAGGTTGCCACATTTTGTATGAACGAAAATGAGAAATCGAGATTGTCGCGGCAATGCAATTCGCCCCAAACCGATCGCTTGCCATAAATTGCGTTTGATTGACGTATCAGCGCTCTCCAAAAGATATGACAGGTACGGAGCTGTCATAATATTTAGTCAGCTTGTGTCCACGATCTTGCAGGAGAGGGCGCTTCGTGGAACCCGCTTGTGGACAAGTTGTTCACTATCTCCGATTTAGTCAAGAAGTTAGACTTATGACGGTTTCGTTGAAACGCCCCCCAGGTAGCTAGCTAGCTAGCACTATTTTTCTCTGCACACATGTATGCACTGCACCCCTCTTCTCTCGCTGCGCCCCGCCCACCTGCACCCGTACTAGATTTTGTGGCTGTGATGTGATGGCAGTGTTGTTTGAAGTTGTTTTCCTTGTAGTGTGGTGGTGGGTGGTGGTGTGGTGGTGGTCGGTGGTGTGGTTGTGGTATGGGTTTGTTTTTTTCTGTGTAGTTGTTGTTTTTGTTGTTGCTGTAGTTGATGTTGTTGTTTGGTGGCTGTGGTGGTCGGTGGTGGTGCCTGTGGTGGTGCCGTGGTGCGATGGGTGAATGGTGGTGGTGGTGGTGGTGGTGTGTGGGGCTGCATTGCGTTCGATTGGAAAACTGTTTTAAATACAATCACAATCTCTTTTGGGGTGTCTGACCATTTTAAATATTACACTTTTTATTATTTAGCTTTTTTATTGTCTAGCTATTTCACCTTGTTACCAAGTTGTTTTTGATCTTTGTTTTTGTTTGTTCTGTTGTTTGTTAATCTGTTTTGTTTTGTTTTGTTTTTTTCTTGTCTGTTGTTGTTTCTGTGTTTTGTTTGTTGTCTTTTTTTGTTTTTTAGTTTTTTTGTTTTTTTTTTTCGTTTTCTTTTTTTGTTTTTTTTTTTGTAGGGAGGATTAGAATGTTAAACAAAATAGAAAATGATTGCGCTTTGCGTCTCCCCACATTCCAAAACAAGCATAGATACGGGCATTGTCCGGGAGTAAAGACAATTAAAATCTGATTTTGTGGACAACCCATATTTTCTCCTTTATTATAATATTTCTGTATTGCCTTCTCCTTATGAACTTCTGATATTTATGGGGGAATATCTTTCCCACAGACATTGTTTTAGCCGTCGAAAAGCGGGCTTCTGAAATTTAATCGGGTGCAAGAGTAGAACTCCACCTGACAAAGAATTATGTGATTGGCCCAATCAAAATTAGGCAAAATAGAACGACCTATTGTCCCCAGGGACAAAAAATTGGAATACTTTTTTTTTTTTCGCTCCAGGCACATTCATTCGTCCGCTCTACACGTCTTATTTCTTGGATGTGTTGTGTACCCTCTTTCTTAATTTTATGCACCTCGGAATTTCTTTGGACGTTCCCCAACCCTTCCCTGAGATTTTTTAATACAAAAAGTTGTGGTTCAACCCCCACAGTGCCAATTTAGGCAATTTTTTCGTATTATTTGTTGGGGCACCCTTTTTGTACCCGACTCAAACTCTAAACAAGGCCCCCTTCAGGTCCTACCTTCCATGAGATGGCGTTCTCAGGAGGGTAGGCTGTTGATATTGTCTCTTCATTAATTTCAAGATCATGGTTACAGGGGATGGGGGGGATTCAGGTTTATTGACATACTTCGGGAAAGGATCGTCAAACATCTATTTAGATTGTTTTCAAAATTTGATTTTATTCATTTTTACAGACATGGAAATTGTCTGTATCTTCCCAAAAATGTATCGTCAAAAGGACGAGCCTGAGCTTTTCGATCCTACGCAGAATCTTCGGCCGTCAGAGACAAAAATGACAGTCAAGAAAAGGTACTAAGGGAACAACATGGATCGAAAGCTCAGCCTCCTTTTGATTCATTTCAACACCAGTGAGGAATAAGCAGTTTCGCAGTTTCTCTTTTTTTTGTATTCCCAAAAATTGTATTGTAGCATATCAGTTAATTATAACACAAATTACAATGCGGAAACTAAGTATATTATCATTTACAACCTTTGTTCTGAAGGCTGATACATTATTATTATTTTCTACCGACTTAGTAAGATTGGAGCTAACTACGTGGTTGGTGGATAAAGATATGACTAACTTGTCCATGGTTTCGTGAAACGCCCCCCTGGATGATCCCGCGCGCTAGCGCTAATCTAATCTAGGGTCGCGCCATTTTCAAAACAACACACAGCTGCTGCTCTCCTGACTTTGCTTGTTCAACATTCTGGTTTTGAGAGGTATGTTTCAAACATTAAAGTATTTGCATGTAGTAGTGTTGAAAAAGATATACTTATTTTCATAGCTTGAAGCAAACCCATATCTTCCTGTCGTTTATTGCTAAGTCAAAAACAAATGGAGAGAACGTGCCAGGTGTACACCACGGTCCCATTCCTTAAATTTAATGTAGGGTCCATGTCATTAAAAAAAAAAAACAAACTAGATAAACAAGACATAAAAGTAAGCACATACAGCTGCAAACCAACATTAGTCAGTACTGTAAAATGGCTGTCTGTCGCCCTCTTGGTTGATGAGGAAACTTCTCAATAATAATTAGCGAAACCAGCTTTAAACCTACCTCAAAATAAATTAAGATAATCTATAGTCTCATTGCAATATAATTCTTCAATTAGAGTTTTAAAATTTTGTTTAGTAGAATTTTTAGACCCTTTTTGGATATGCCACCTTGACTTGGCTGTAGGTGCTCAAGACACTTTTCTGCATTGACTTTCCATTGGAAGAAAACTGCTGCAATAAGGTACTTCCCAGTGCAAGGTCAATTATGAATTGACCATGCATAAGTGTAAGTGAAAAGTAAGTTCCCTCACAAGGAGGATTTGAAAAAACAATAAAAATATGTGAATGAAGGTAAAATGATGTCTGAGACTCTTAGTCTGACTCATTTACACTTATGCTAGGTATGTGACTAAAAATAAATAAATTGTGGGAATATATCATAACCTAATCCACACATATGCGTGCAGACATACACTGACACGGACTGAAGGCATTTGACGCATTCCCCATCGGCCACCCATTCCCTTTTTTGACCCGTACCCAAAATAACTTACAATGGACAATAAATTTCACACTCACCTGATCTATCACTAAAATTCTGTGTCTTGGGCAGCAGTACGGATGATAAAGTTGTTGAGGTGCTTACATTTCAGTCGTATTCTGTACTTCCTATCAGCCACTTCAGTGAATGAGATCAGTAATTGCACGCACCAGCTAAATATACGTTGAGCGACGTTGAGGGCTTGCAGCCTAAAGAACTTGAATAATAAGAGGACAGAATCATTCAATAAAGCATTAGAATACTACGATAATATTTTGTGATTGACTATCGTGTAATTGACGATGTTTGTTTACAAATTGTAAACAAGATTGACCCGCGGAACTCAATTGACCTCATAACGGGACTTAGATTTTTCTCCAGCCAAAGAAATTTTTTATCGAATGAATTTATTTCAGGTAGTCCCACCAGTCCCAACCAATACTGATCTTTACAAAAGATAAATGGCGGATCGAGTATTTCACAAGAGAGGGGGGGGGGTGCAAAATTTGAATTCTACACTTCTGGTACACCCCATTTTTTTACCCTGTCATATATTACCCCCTTTTTTCTTTCCATGTTTTTCTTTTTTTTCTCTTTTTTTTCTTTTTGGAGGGGGGGGGGGGTAACGTTAGATGTTTATTTTTTTGCCCATATCATAAATAAAACAAATCGAGCTGGTCCGTTTTTTACTTTACTTTTTTTTTCTCTATTTTTTTTGGGGGGGGTGGGGGGGGAGGGCGGGGGATTTATGATGGGTAAAAAAAAAAAAAAAAAAAAAAAAAAAAAAAAAAAACGGCTTTTTTGCCCATCATAAAGGTCATCAATTTTTTTATTTTTTTTATTTTTTTATTTTTTATTTTTTTTTGTAAAGGGGGGGGGGGGGGGGGTAGTGCCGGCTTGCCACCCTGGATACGTGCCTGAGATCCATCAACGTTCTGCAAAGTGTTTTTTTTTTTCCACCCAATCATGTAGGAAGGCCCATTGGTGGCGGGGAAAAAAATGTAACAGGAAGGGAAAGAGAGAGGGGGGCGGAGAAGAAAGCAGAAGAAAGGATTAATGAGATTGAGAGGAGAAAAAGTTGAAACTGCCGAGGGGGGGGGGGCAAATAATTTGCAGACCAATTTATCAAACAAATTTCGTTTTGAAACAAATAAATTTCCCTGATCCAACGAGTAAAGATCAAGCTCATTGCTTGAGTGATAAAATTAAGACGCCTATATACGAGACTAACGCTCTCTATAGAAAAATTCTCTTTCCTGCAAGATCCACACGGAGAACACGTCTACGCAAAGCGGTGAGCTTTTTCCCAGTTTTTTTTTACATTTTTTTTAAACTAAAAAAAGTAGTTACATATTATAGAGTTAGACTAGATCTAAACTTTTAATATAGGACACTTTTTGAATAGTACAAACGTCTGATGATTTTAAAAACAAGGCAGAAAAATCGTGCTTTTCAGGGTGAGCGTCCCGCCGTGTATAGCTACTTGGCGGTGCAAGGTCAATATAATTGACCATGCAATAAGTGTAAGTGCCTAATCCATTGCATGTGGAAAGGGCTTAAGAAAACAATTACAATGGTATATAAACCATAGCTCTAGGCCAAATATATTAAGCGAGTTATGATTTTTTTAATATTAAAAAATCTGATTTACGTTAATCATTCCCATTGTCTTACCACTGAGACCATTCAAAATGTGTGGCCAAACGTGACCCAAAAGTGTTTTTTTTTTACAAAAATGTAACGAATTGTTAAATTTAATTGAAAGTTGAGGAAAAAATATGTGATTAGGTAGGATATCAATATTGTCTGATCTGATCAATGAATTGATCAATTAGACTTAGCAAATTGATTAGTTAATTATTCATGAATAATTAATTATTCATAAATACGCCTAGTCTAATTAAAATAATTATTCACATGTATTTCCACAACGTACACAATTTTCAGATAAATTCCTTCTATCTAATGATAAATCATGAATAAAGGAATATCTTAAATATTCAATTTGACTAGACCTAGATCTAATATATTAATTAATAATTATCAATTAGCGACTTAATAATTAGGCAGCTTTCACAAAATTCACAGCTGCAAAAAAAAAAAAGTTTTGCCTTAAAAAAAAAAAAATACATGCCATCCAAATTATCTTCGAACAAAATACTTAAACGAATATAATATACCAAAAATTAATATAAACAAGTTAATCTCGTAAGCAAAAAATAATTCAATGCAATGATATACTATATTGTACAACAAACTGCTATGACAATCAATTTTCATATTGAAAAAAATAAATAGTAATAATTTTTAGATTCCATTTATATCACCACACAGCAGTAAAAACATATGAAAAAGTGATTAAAAGTGGTTTTAAAATGATACAAACTTAACTTCAGGGGTAGTTACGATGGTAAAGACAACATTAGATTTCCACAAGAGCAAAATCCAACTTCCATGCGTCCGATCTTCAAAATTTGAAGTCGAGGCGACGGAATTTTTTCAGCTAACGCATCAAGCCAAAAACAAGCCACATTTGGCGAAAAAACGCCGTTTCTACACTCATTCAAAGCCACCCCCTACTAACGCAACTCTCTCACTTGTATTGAAACCACGCCGGTGCCGCGAAAACAAGCCTGCATCGCGCGATAGTCACATACCTACTTATGCATGGACATGGTCAATTCATCATTGACCTTGCACTGGGAAGTACCTGTCCTTACTGCAGCAGTTTTCTTCCAATGGAATTAAGTCGATGCAGAAAAGTGTCTTGAGCAGCTCAAGCCAAGTCAATGTTGCATATTCAAAAAAGGGTTTAAAATAAAAAAAAGAATTATATTGCAATGAGACTATAGATTTATCATTAGATGGCATAATCTGGTTATAAGTCACCAGTCCATTCACTCCCGTTCATTTCGTCAGTGGCGGAGACATCGTTCCACGCCATTGACTTTGTACACAGTGAGCGAGCAGAGAGGAGACAAATTGGCGGATATAGCCGATTAGATTATCTTAATTTATTTTGAGGTAGGTTTAAACATTGTTAAAGCTGGTTTCGCTAATTATTATTGAGAAGATTCCTCAGCAACCAAGAGGGCGACAGACAGCCATTTTTCAGTACTGACTGATGTTGGTTTGCAGCTGTATGGGAGTCTGACTTAATATGGACTCTTGGAGATCTAGACTCTTGATCTACATGTGTAACCTCGTAAACATGAAAAATTTAAATGGACTAGCCTAACATTGGTCTACCAAAAAAAAAGTACCTAACAGTTGGGCTAGGCCTAGGGACTACTATTCCTTCCTCGGTCCAGCTCCATCTTTTTATGTTTTTGAAAGAGTTCTCTGATCTTGCGACAGCCACTCAAAATAATTGATAACAGCACACAAAACGCTAGCAGCAAAGCTATGTCGGGACTGTGGCAAAAATTGTGTGTGGAGACTGAATGCGTTTCCTTCGGTTTTGCAAAAATCGGCGATAAATCAGGAGCGTTTTTTATTTTTTATTTTTATGATATTGAAATAAAATTTATTGAAAACTTATTCTCTGATAGAATCTAAATATAAATACAAAGAAATATGTCACCCTTAGTCCCACTTTCACTACTAGGTCAATACTTTGTATTGACTTAGTAAACCTATGAGTGCACACGTGTGCGTTTAGTATATCAGACATTAAGCTTTTGCTATTGAAGCTTTATTCATAAACAAAATTTCCTCGACAGCTTGCAAGTCATAGTCCAGGCTAGAGACCATGCAACCTTGTTTTTTCATATATACAATGTTTTTTGATGATTCTTTGTCAATTCAAGGGTGCTGATTCCAAATCCGATGAGTGCCAGACGCGAAACCTTGAGCATTTTTCACAAATCGCGAAAATTCAAAATGGCCGCCAAAATATAAAAATGAGAATTCCAATGGTATTTCTGAGGTTGTTTTGGTGGTTTCTTGTCAATTTGAGGGTGTTGATTCCAAATCTGATGAGTGGCAGCCGCGAAACCTCGCGGATTTTACGCAAATCGCTAAAATTCAAAATGGCTGCCAAAATGGCCGCCAAAACTGGAAATCAGTATTCCAAGGGTATTTTGGGGGTTGTTTTGGTGGTTTCTTATCAATTCGAGTGTGCTGATTCCAAATTCTATGAGTGCCAGCCGCAAAACCCAACATATTTTACGCAAATCGCTAAAATTCAGAATGGCTGCCAAAATTCCCGCCAAAACTAGAAATCAGTATTCCAAGGGTATTTCTGGGGTTGTTTTGGTGGTTTCTTAACAAGTCGAGGGTGCTGATTCCAAATTCGATGATTGCCAGCCGCGAAACCCAACAGATTGTTGCAAATCGCTGAAATTCAAAATGGCTGCCAAAATGGCCGCCCAATAGAAAATGCGTATTCTATGGGTATATCTAAAGGTTCTTTGGTGGTTTCTTGTCAATTTGAAGGCGCTGATTCCAAATCCGATAAGTATGGCCACAAAAATACACAGGACAGAAAATAAATAAAAGTGGAAAGAAATGGCTGAAGTCATGTAAAATCTATTTTATGGCCAATTGCCAATAATAAGTTATAAGACTCTTTTGGCCGTTTACTGTCATAGGGTCCCAAGGTAACCGTGCTTTCAGCATTGTACAATTGAGGCTCCCCCACAACCACACGAAAATGCTCTCCAATCATGATTCTTTTCCTTATCAAAATTATCCTCTCAGTTGTTATTTTTTGTTTGCCTTCGGCCTTCAAGAAAGTCACCATTACCTATAAGGGTCGGATAAAGTCAGATCTTACGGGGAGCCCGCACCCTCCGCCCTGGCCCACCCCCTCGGATCCGCCCCTGACATGAAGAAGAAGTACGCCTACATCCTGCATCTATTCAGAACATTTTTTTTTTTATTTAGTCATGTTCGATCATTTAGTTTTATGTAATGTGTTTCTTGTTGTTCAATAAATCATGAAAGGGTTAATAAGGGAAACCCAGTATTTTATTTACAGCCTCTATTCTGTTGGGGGGGGGGGAATCCAAGAATATTTTGTTGATGTCGGGATCACTCACAAACCCAGTCTTTAAATTATATTTAAAAAAAATGTATCATGTCTGTAATAGTGCGGTGAGATATGAATATACTTTTGCATGTCTTACAAAACATACGATATACAATATGGAAAAAAAAATATCCGAGACTGAATCATATGACTGATTTTGCTTTAAGTAAAATGGTAAATGTTCTCTGTCTAGGACTCGCGTAATTTTGAATGAGTAGGCCCAGGGCCTACCCTTAAATTGACAAGAGCCACTAGATAACGTAAGAAATACCAATGAAATAGGCATTTCCACGAATTTGTTTTTATTAGGAATTTAATAAGCCTTTTTCATGACTGTTGGCCATTTTCACCCGCTTTGCGCTAAAAAAAAAATCAAGGTTTCCCTGAAAGGTGCCCATCGAATTTGGAATCAGAGCCATGAAATTGACAAGAAGAAGTTTTATAAAAATAACCTCGGATATACACATAGAAATTTTTTTAACGTGGCTGATAACAGCGAATATTGACGATTTGGGCAAAATGCTCAGGGTTTCGTGCCTCTAACTCATCAGATTTAAATCAGTATTCTCAATTGCAAGTTATTTAAAAAAAAAAAAAAAAAAAAGACCTTAGATAACAATAATCATAATCTGATAATGCGCGTTTTCATTTCACTTGGCGGCCGTTTTGAATTGTAAAGGGGTTGCACGGTTGGCACTCATTGTATTTGGAATCAGCACCCTTAAACTGACAAGAAACCACCAAAACAACCTACGAAACAATACACATTTTAATTTTTAGACAGATGATTTTAGTAGTTTACAAAAATCCTGTAGGATTTTGTGGCTGTTAATCATCAGATTTGGAATCAGCGCCTTCGAATTGGCATGAAACCACAAAAACACCCTGAAATATACCCATAGAACACGCATTTTCAACTGGGCGTCCATTTTGGCGTCCATTTTGAATTTTAGCAATTTGCGTAAAATCTGTAGGGTTTCGCGGCTGGCACTCATTGAATTTGGAATCAGAACCCTCGAATTGATAAGAAACCATCAAAACAACCCCAGAAATACCCTTGGAATACTGATTTCCAGTTTTGGCGGGAATTTTTGCAGCCATTTTGAATTTTAGCGATTTGCATAAAATATGTTGGGTTTCACAGCTGCCACTCATCGAATTTGAAATCAGCACCCTCGAATTGATAAGAAACCACCAAAACAACCCCAAAATACCCTTGAAATACTGATTTCCAGTTTTGGCGGCCATTTTGTCAGCCATTTTGAATTTTAGCGATTTGCGTAAAATCCGCACGGTTTCGCGGCTGGCACTCATCGGATTTGGAATCAGCACCCTTAAATTGACAAGAAACCAACAAAACAACTTCAGAATACCATTGGAATACTCGTTTTCATATTTTTGGCGGCCATTTTGAATTTTCGCGATTTGTGAAAAATGCTCAAGGTTACGCGTCTGGCACTCATCGGATTTGAAATCAGCACCCTCGAATTGACAAAGAACCATCAAAAAACATTGTATATATCAAAAAACAAGGTTCGAGTCTTTTCCTATGGGGCCTACAGTACTGCCAACCTAAAATCGTATTTTTGTCTTTTTCATTTGGATAAGGGGTACCAAACTCATTAAATGTCAATAATTATTCAGATCATAAAAATGTCAATCCCCATCCACCTGTCGACCTGAAAACCTTTTATTATAAAATTATTTTCAATAGAAAACAAGGTAAATATGCCAAACATTTTGACAAGTGTGTCATCCCTGCACCAAAGGCATTCGTTCTGGTAAATGAGGGACATAGACAATTCATTGAACAATTAAATGTTTTCTATGAAGACAGGTGCGATGTAGTATGGCATGATGGTGATGTGCATTCATAGACATCTATAGATCTTAGTACCCCCTTAAGAAGCGAAAGAGGATAGAAAAAGTACGGAATACGATTTTTTGTTGGCAGGTCTGGGCCTAGCCTGGACTATCATCTTGTTGGTGTAGTGGTGGGAAAGTGAGACAGTGACACTGGCGATTTGGGTTCGACTCCTGCTATACCTCTTGTGTTTAAATAAACCTAAATAAACCACAAGTTTTTTGTTTTTTTTTAGTTGTAAAAAATGATTTTTTTTTTGAAAATTTTCCCATCATATTTTATGTGTATATATGTTTAAATTATTATTGTAAACCATTTCCATACATGTAGTTTTATTTTTCAATTTTGGTGGCTGTCGCAAGAGGAACTCTTGCCGTGTTTTCCCAGAGGCTGGTTTTCCCCCCATTAATGGCAATCACAAAACATGAGCGTATTTTGATCTCGATCTTTGGGAAGAACATCAGAGAATTATAACATTAATCTAAAATTTTTTATTAGGCCTAGATCTAGTCTAAATCGCTGATTTTGGCATGGCACGACTTGGTTGAGGAAGGATTATAGATGCCTTATAAGTACATTAAATTTTCTACTTGTAGACATTGTAAAACAGTTCATTTCGTAAGTAACTGATTAGGCAGGCTCGAGCCCAGAAGTCCAAACTTTATGCGCTAGGCTTTCCAGAAGTACACATAGGTTAGGTGTATTGACAACGTGCTATGATGAGTGGGGAGGGTGTAGGATGAGGAGAAATCATTAAAGGGAGGAATGAAACCCTAAGGCAAAGATTCCAACTTGCCAACTTTTGGTAGGGGATCTCTCGCTAAAATGCCATTTTTGAAAATCTCATGCTATCATGCTTGAGTTTGAATATCTTCTACCCTAGCTGTATTCTGTTTTTCTCTTGCCCAATTCCTGACCACTACTTCTACAAAAGTGAAGCTGAATCAATGTATTTTACATCATTTATTGTTGTAATGATATTCATAGATAGCAACATGGAATTACATTTTAACTCTAAATTTGGCTTCTGGACACACTAAGAATTCTTTGCTTTGTTCAGGTGATCTGGTCTATTGTGCACATTAAGCCAGTGTGAGTTTCCCATTTGATCAGCGATACAATCTTCTGTTGAGATGCTTTTTGTAGGAGTCTCTGCTTCAAAATCCAATTTGAATGAACATTAAAATTTCTTTCTCTGTGATTAACCCCAACTGATTAAAGTTTTTATTGTTGAATGAACATTGTTATATATTTTTTTAAATTTCAGAGCCCTTGAAATGTGAACATCATGGCTACCAAGCTCCAAAGGCTTCGGGGTGGACAACGTTTTCTGAACAGGACACTATTCACTGCTGCCATAGTGCCTAGGCTGGTGAAATTCAACACTGTAGAGGTGGTCTCTTCCCCCAGCCTGTCTGAGATACGCAAATTCTTCAAGGACAATGGCTGTCAAGTTTCAACGGGCTACACATGCCTGAGATTGACGTGTCCCTACTGTGTGGACCCAGATTCCGAGACAGAGAGGGGAGCCAAATCGAAAGAGAAACAACTCTTTGTAAATATGACCACAGGTATAAAACTTTGTTGGTTCAGAATAATTTTAGCTAGTATGTCTAATTTTTTACTTCTTCAAGTTTGTACTGTAAATATTTTAAAAAAATGCATGAAACCATCACAAAATGTAGAGCTATTAGTTTTTTGAAAAAAACCTAAAAAGATGCTTAAAATTGTTTTTGTCTTTAGTTTAATATTGATTATGATAGATATTTGTCCTGTCGTTTGGTGTAGTTAAAGGTAGTGTCAGCCTTTTGCAGGCAAAAATATTAAATTTCTTGTTTTTGAGAGGATATAGTAGTATACCAATGACTATATCATCCCACAACATGTTTAAGCTCAAATGTGTATGTTTGTCATTATATTGCGATTATCAAAATTCATTCCTATTTCTTCGAACCTCGAAAAATATACCGTACGGTGCGAACGTTACACCGTTAGCGCGTGTGCGGTCCGTGCCGCACACGCTGTAATATCAACGATGTTGATGGAGAGCTGGTCAAGATTGGTAGTCAGATTTTCGTTTCGTATTACTGATCTAGGCAATCTATGACAGTAAGATTGAATAGACAGTATAGGTCGATCATATTCTACAGTTATGCCAAGTTGCATTAGTTTTCGCAATTTGTGAAAAAGGCTGATACTACCTTTAAATCGAGGTTCACAAATCCTCCACATCATGCATACCCTTGTTTTTTATTTGCACTTGTACGTACCAATTGTTCCAGTAAAAATGATCTTAGAAAAAGCCCAAAATTAACAATCTCATCAATTTCAGGGAATGTTTAATAAATACTGATGGCTTAAAGTCTCTTCTATTATATGATGCTAAGAAGTTTAAAGATGTTTAATTCTTGAATGAGTGTTGCCCACTTTTATGAATGATGTGATAATTATTGTAGGATCCTTTTAAAAGTGTAGAATTTTTTTGGGGGGACACTTATAGTAAATTACTTTTTGTAGAAATGACTTATCCCCTGTAAATTGTACTGGTAGGTTATTGCCAATGCCAGTGCAGCATAGTGTGCAGTTCATGGCCCAACCTAACCGACAGCCTAGCGATCGCCAAGAGACAGACCAGAAAGAAGAAGAGCGCTCCCAAGCTACCCAAGGAGCAGTCATGTGACCAGGAGTGGAGGACAGAGGTCAAAGATGCTGAAGCATTGTGGGAGAAAGGCACTGGTCTAAGCGAGCTACGGAGTGACTCTTTGCGGAATCTGAAAGACAGATTTGGGGCAGGGGTAAGGAGTTTTAATTTTCAATGTTTTTGGGGCGTTCTCAAAAATGATTCACCCATCATTTTTTCGATATAATAAAAGCATTTTGGGCAAGAACATTATTGGATTCGTAACTAAAAGAGAAAATACTTTGATTAAGCACATTTGCATTTTGTTAAAGAGATCCTTTTGAACGGAAGATTGTGTTTACAAGTTGAAATGTGAAAAAACAATTTTTTTTTTTTTTTCAAATATTCCCCTAATTGTAACACCATTGACATATATAATTAGGGTTGGGCAAATAATTACTTTTTTCTGAGAAGTTATTTCAAACAAGTTGTTTCTATAGTCAAATTTGATGTAGAATCCAAAAATGACACTTATTTTTGGGTACGATGATGTCTGACGTCGCTAAAGTGCAAAAAAACGAAATAGTGTATTTTGCCCATTCATCACACACTTTATAGGTATAAACCGGTTTTATTTTGTTTCTTTATGGATTTGATGGTCTAGAAGCCCAAATCTGACAAGTTTATCATGACCTAATGTACCTAGTATGTGTTATAGGTGTTATTTAGTGATTTTGACATGAGGTGATTTTTGCTCGATATTTACTGAAACTAACTACCAAAGTACACTAATAGTCAACGTAGGTAGGATTGATCATGTTGGATTAATCATGTTGGGTTCCCTGACACCCAAAATCTATATAAAAACGTAATAAAAGTGGTTTATACTTATAAAAAGTGTGTTAATTGGGCAAAATACGCCATTTCGGCGGCCATTTTGTTTTTTTGCACTTTAGCGACGCAAGACTTCATCGTACGCAAATATAATTGTCATTTTCAGTTTCTACATCAAATTTTACTTTAGAAACAACTCGTTTGAAAAATAAAGTTGAGATTCGCCCAACCCTAATATAATTGCTATACAGACATACATGTACATGTATGTATGCACTGTCAATTCATTTCCAGTGGTTATCATCTCTCAATCTATAGGTGATATTTATCTCAGATCAAATTGTGTCTTGTAGTATAATTGTTATGCCAATGTTTGCAATTGGTCAAAATTCGAATGAATAATTTTATGCTCTGATTCTCCAGTCACTCTCTACAGAAACCTTTGATAGATTTTGTGCCAGAACCGATGCAAAGCGTAAAAAATTGGTGCTACCACAGTATGGACCAGAAAGTCAACTCAGAGGAACGAGTATGGTTGAGATGTGTAAACAGGACCCTGATGAGCCTGAGGACTCTATTGCAAACCATGTGCAATCGACCATTATTCCAAGGTGTGTTTTCACCTGTAGGCATTTGAACATTGTTTATAGGTTAATCTATATAACGATTTATCTTGCTCCAGAAGGGTTTCATGCTAGTACTCTTGGCACCCTTTGGAAGTAGAATTTGCAAGTTTAAATCAGAGTCTGAGATAGAGATAGAATAAAAGTGAATCTCAACCATTTTTACCAGTTTAGAAGCCAGAATAAGTTTCTTAGAGTTGGTTATTCAATTCAATTTAATTATGAGCCCCATCCTCACCTGTAAAACCATGATATTAAACATCTCATACTTATAACATGTCCATTTGCACCAGATCAAAGCTGCTATTTTAACCAAAAAAGATTATGGTTTACATGTAGATAAGTACATTGTACATCTAGGATTTAGTGTAATGCTCATTATGACCTTCAAATGTAGAAAGTCATGAAGAAGGTAGATATATGATTTTTTTAAACCACAGTTATTTCTGCAGAGTAAAGAAAAAAAACAAAACCCTCCGCAGGATACTTTTTGGGTGGTTGCCTTCAGAATTTCCTGTTTCTCAATAACTTAAAAATGATTCTTCCATTGTGGGTTTTTACTGCTATTGAGGATGTGCTTTAGTCGATTGTTCCTTTTCCCAGTTTCAAATGTGCTTTTGGTTTTTTTCTTGACAGAGATTTTTCTCCTGGCCTGTTCGGATACCACTTAGTTCAGTCAACGCAAACAGATATCATACTTACAGCAAGTGAGCTGGATGCGATGGCTGTCAGTGAGGTCACAGGGCAGTCAGCTTTGGCTCTGCCCAGGGGTACAGCATATCTTCCACAAGAGGTACAGGAACTGGCTGAGGGGTGCGGTATAATTGAATAGGGGTATGGAAGACCGGAAGAGGGGTGCAGGATACAGATCGAAGGGTGTGGAAATGGGTAGAATGGTGTAAGGTAGAAGGGCGTGGGATACAGGTTAAGGGGTGCACGAAAGTGGTAGAGTGGTGCAGGATTCTGTTGGAATGGAGCAGATTAGGCGTACTGGTGGAATGGTGTAGGATAGTGCTAAAGGGGTGTACGATATTGGAAGAGAGATTTGGGATACTTGTAGAAGGGTCGGAATACAGGTGGAAGTGTACGGGATACTGATGGAGTGTGCAGGATACAGGTTGACGGGTGCGAGGTTCAGGTGGAGGGGTGTGGGATACAGGTGAAGGGGTACAGGATACAGGTGAAGGGGTGCGGGATACAGGTGGATGGGTGCAGGATATTGGTAGGAGGGTGCCCGATACTGAAAGAAGGATGCATGGAACCGGTAGGAAATGACCTGAATAGATAAGACGTTCAATATATGAAGTGAGAGTTAGTCATTACAACAGAAATTAGTATGCTGTGTCAGAGAGAAGAGTCATGTGGCACAGTATGGAAGAAAGAGTTCTCTTTGGTTAAACTTTTATAATTTCTTTGATAATAACTATCTAGGTTTTTCCAATTATCAATTGGAAGTCAATAGCTTAAAATCAAACACAGGTCATCGTTTTAGTGTTTGACTTGAGTCACTAAGTTCAAACTAATGCTGGTTCTTGCATAAATTTTTGACAGGTTTTGCCACTCTTGGAGCAGTTCCAGAAGATAGTGTTGTGGTTTGGTAATGACATGAGATCTTGGGAAGCAGCAAAAAGTTTTGCCAGGAAACTCAACCCTAAAAGGTGCTATTTCATCAGGTACCGTAAGCTCATTAGTTCATATTCAATAAAGTCATCTTACTTCAAGCTCTTCCTAATTCTCTCCATTTTAACTATCGGCTACAGTTTAAATGGGTCACCCATGCAACCTTTCATGTATAAGCATAATTTTGCTAATTTTTTGCTAATTCTCCAGTCACATTGGGAATATTTTGTTCAGGTCATTCTTGTCTATGTGACAAGCTAGAAAAGAGGAAATATTTTCATTATACATTTTGTGCTCATCAGGAGGGGCAAGGAAATCTAACATACACAATGTTGTAGTCTGTGCCATAAGTAGGAGTGCACAAAGCTCATCAATGAGCTACAAAATGTGTTATTTAATCATTCAGCTACCAGTCTAATCACCTAAATCTTTAAATGAATGAGGAATGATCTTATACCCCCTCCCCACTAGATGCCCACCCTGGCCCTGTCCAGGCCCTCACCAATGGTCTCCTTTTGGAGATTATCCTGTGCCATGCCATTCTTTATTATTCAATCTTTGAGCTACCAGTCTTTGTCCGCACATCTTTGAATGAGTAACAGAGGAGTTTATACCCTTTTTAATTTAATCTCTATTTTTTTTGTTGTTTTTTTGTCCAGACCACTAGATGCCCATCCTGGCCCGCTCCAGGCCCTCACCAATGGCCTTAGCCTAAAGAACATCCTTCGGCAAGCAACTCCCATGAGTCACAAGTCCATTGTCTCCTTCCGTGCTCTCAGGGACGAGGTGCTTGGAGAACTCTCGCATGCGGAACAGGTAGCAGGGTGAAGGTAATTATGGAAGGTCAAATCCGATTAGATCATGATGAAAACTTTATTCTGTGGGAGTTCAAAAGATCCCACATAGTAAATTTAATGTAGATCTTTTCCCTGAACTAAGATGTCATGTTGCAGTTACATTTCCATTGTGCAGCCTGTACTGTATGTTTTGTCCAGTTGGGTACGTGAGGTACCTATGGAAATGACAAAGATTGTAATTTTGTATGTATGCAAGATTTTATAGTTAAATTTGTATATTCAAGATTTTTTTATACAAACAGTGACTATGACTAAAAGTGGAAAATTTGGCATGATTAGATTCGCACTGGGCATATAGTGTAAGAATTCCATGTTTTTATTTTCGCAGATGGCTGGGAGAAAGGCAGGTGATGCAGATCAATTTGAACTCACATCTATGGGACCTTTGAACTTAAAAAATATTTGCATGTTTTTGTTTTGATATCCATCCCATGAATGGTTTTTCAACTTTTACAGTAGTGACTAGCTATGCTGTAAGCGTATAATTGAGCTGTGACTTTTTTGCGTGTTTTCATTCAGTGGAAGCGCTATCCTCTCTTGAACAAGCACATGAAGGTCACAGAACGGGGCGAGCTGACGGTCTTCACTGGTCCTACGGGGTCGGGCAAGACCACCTTCATGGCTGAGTACTCACTGGATCTCTGTATGCAAGGGGTAAGGACTTGTTTGCCCTCCCTAAAAATGGAATGTCCATGTTGAAAGGGTTCTGTGTCACAATACTCCCTGTGCTATAGTAAAAACAAGTCAAAGCATTAACCCTAAAAAGAACTGGACTATTATTGACACACATAAAGACTGGGGGGGGGGGGGGGGCTCATTCAGCCCCCTATAGACCTCGGCCTTTTGAGGGCGCGATCGCGCTGAAAATTGCACGCCTGTTACCACGGCATCCTCTCCAAAACTGAAGAGTCATATGCCCCGAAAAATTTCATCACTAATTAATTATGCTAATTTATGCATAAAATCTAAGATTTTGCTCTAATTAATTAAATAAAGTTCTGAAAGTGCTAATTTTGTGTACAGGCTCTTTGTAGGCTTCTGGTAAAATGAATGAAAAAAAAAAAAAATCTGTATCAAGATTTTTTTCTTATTATTCTATTGTTTTTAAAATTTCTTATGTATTCTATTGTTTTTAAAATTTCTTACATATTTCTTTGTTTTTCGACTTCTTGTTTTTTATTGTTTTGGGTGGAAATCATTGGTGACACTATTTTAATCATAAACAACCTTAAATTAATTATTTTAAGCAGTTAAAGAGAAAATAATGATACATTTATGAATTTTGGCTAAAAACACAATTTGCATTGGATTTGTACACAAAATCAAGTATTTGAGCAACTTTGGGTCTGAAGCATGGTTACAAAAGTTACGTAATTGCGGAACCTCGTAACCGGCATCGCAAAATTTGGTCTCAAAAGTTGGCGAGACTGGAAAGAAAATAGTCATGAAGTCTCGACAAAATTTTTTTTCTGCGTTTCAAATTTATCGCGAAAAATTTCGAGGGGAGGCTCTGAATGACCCCCCCCAGTCTTTTTAGGGTTAATAGACCAGAACATAGGTATATCAGTGGCGGATGCAGAATTTGAAAATGGGGAGGGGAGGGGGTGCCAGGCCGATGGGATGGGGGGAGGGGAGGGGGCGCCCCAAAAATTGTCTAATTTTAACATACACAGTCAATGAGCGCTTTCCAAATTTTGAGGGGGGGGGGCGGTCGAGTCTCCTGCCCCCATCCTGGATCCCCACTGTATATATATTCAGATGTACTGCTGATTTGGGCAAGAAATATACCACCAGGCCATATCTGGGTCTTCAATACAGAAGAATGCAATTTCAAGCTTTGCATGCTACTGCTACAATCACATGAGTTTGCAGCCGTTTGACTCAGGCTGTGGGACTCATACTCACAAAACAAAACAAACTGTACTGTACTGGTTGTGATCATGACAGAACATTCATGTATGTAGCAATCATTTGATGTTGTTTATTCTCTGTTTTCTCCAGGTGAATACACTGTGGGGAAGCTTTGAGATCCAGAATGTACGTCTTGCCAAAATCATGTTAACTCAGTTTTCTATGTGAGTAGAAAATTATTTTCTTTTCTGAAAAACTAAAAATTGATCAAGGAAAAGCACCCTTATATTGTATATCAATTATATTCTACACCAAAGATGCTACCTGCATCAGCAAACAATTCAGTGATAGCTTTAAATCATTAAAAAAAAAATTTGGTTTGATGAGGGTTTTTTGAGAAATTTGTAAAATTACAGAAATTTAAAATTAGTCAGAATTATGTAGTAAGTGCTTTGAAATTCCAAATAGATAAATAACCATATGATTTAATGAAAGCACTGAAACGTTGTACATATCGTTCACAAGACAAAAGTTCAAACTGTTTTTTATCATTGAACGTATAATGTCTTAGGCACTGGCAGTAAGCTTTGCAAACGAATTGTGATATTGTACTTCATGGGGCCTGGGGAAAGGAGGGGTTGATTTTCTATGTAGGGTTGTGCTGGAAGCATCCTGTTTTGATATGAACTTCAAACATGTTAACAATCACCATGGGAATACATTTTGATAAATGCATCTTTTTTTTTCAGGTGCAATTTAGAGAAGAACATTGACAAGTTTGATCGCTGGGCTGATAAGTTTGAGCTGCTCCCCTTGCACTTCATGACATTCCATGGACAGCAAACACTCAAGACTGTTATTGATGTGAGTCAGCGAAAATTTGAAATTATATAAATTAGATGATATTGCATGTTAGAAGAAATATTTTACATCGATGTCACAATACTCAATCGTAAAATTGCCCTGAAGTGAATAGAAACCTAATATCCCAAATTCAAATGATTTAAAGCCAATATGAAGCAACAGCCTTGTATAGCACCACCTCAAGTACTCAATTCTACCCTGTTTCCTCTAACCCATAATGCAACATCCTGAGCAGTGAAGTCTTACAATGCAGGCCCACTTGAATGATAACACACTAATTCAGCACTAAATACATTTATACCCCAATAATAATAACAATTTGCAATACACATAATTCCCCCTCAAAACACTTTAGTTTCCTTGATATAAATAAAATTAAAAGTGATTTTAGTCACTCCAAGATTGATAGTTGTGTAAAAATGTATACTCTAAGACTAGCTAGTTATAACACACAGTCACTGAGAGTGTTTGTCATATTGCTCTCGCTTTAAAGGACTTAAGTTGCAGTTCGACTGCTCACTTTCTTATATTTACATGCCATTGATTTCCTATTAGTCAAATACATTGAAACAGTTATTAAATCTTTCATTTAATCATAGTTCATTGAATCATTTTCCTCTCCACAGGCCATGGCCCATTCTGTATATGTCCATGATATTGAGCATGTCATCCTGGACAACCTGCAGTTCATGGTTGGAGTGTCAGAGCGCCATCTATCTGTTGAACGCTACGCAATGTACGACAACATCATTGCTGCCTTCAGGAAGTTTGCCACAGAGAACAACTGCCATGTGTCTGTTGTTATCCACCCCAGGAAGGTAGGTCTAAAGGTCTTTTTCTACAAAAGAAGTTCAAAATCAGAGACACAAAGCCAGAGGTGATATACAGTTTGATTGGTGGAAAATTTTGTTGACAATCATCTCTTTTTGTTAATCCTTTAATGTGCAAATTCCAGCTCTCTTAATCCCAAAATAAAGTCACCATAGGGTGTCAAAGGAAGGGAGATACCATATAGGCCTACATGTATGTTCAAGTGCATTTGCCACATGTTTTTTGGCTCTCCTGTACATTTGACATATTAGAGATACAAGGCTTTATCAGCCCACCATCAATGTGACCTTTTTTTGTCATTCTTGCACCATTTCTCATAAGATAATGGTGGTTGGTTGGTTGATTAGGATTGCACAGACATGTACCTATCAGATTATTTAAATCTGGGACGGATATTTTATGCCAATAGCCGAATGAAAAAACTGAGATGTGAACCTGATTCTAGTCGGAGTCTGTTTGTAGGTGAATTCAATAACCTAGAAGGCTGCAACCAAACTTTGCTATCAATCTATGAAATTGTGATTTGCATGTCTTAAGTTTATATTTCACAATGTCATTGTTAGAAAATGTGATGTCTGGTATTTCTATGCATTTTATGTGTTGTAATTCTTCGCATTTTAGACTAGTGAAACCCAATTTATGTGGTTGGAAATGAAATAGGAAAAATAATTGTATGAATATCGGATTGCATGTCTTTACTTGTATCAGATGTGTTATATACAAAGTCATGTATTTTGTACAGTGTTTAGAGTAGTTTTCACTCATTTTGCACCTTATAAACAGTAAATTACATTAATCATTATTTATTTCATATAGGAGAAGGAGTCTGATGAGCTTCAGACGGCATCCATCTTTGGTAGTGCCAAGGCTAGCCAGGAAGCTGATAATGTTCTCATCCTACAAGACCGGAGATTGACAGCCCTCAGAGGACGCAAGTACATCCAGGTCAGTCATTCATCTGTACTGCTTTTGAAAACAAAATGCATATCAGTTTTAAAGTAACACAAGGATTTCTAATCAATCCACTACCATTATTTTGAGCATTCAGCTGAGTTCATTATTACCAGGTAATTCTCTTGATCCTAATTTCAAAAATATGCAAAACTTTTGCCATTAAAACTTTTGACTACATGTGGGTCCTGAATTTCTTTTTCTAGTCGTATAAAAGTTTACATTGCATACAATGTTTCACTTAAAAGAGACCAGACTCAACTAGCATTCATGTTGTTTATTGGTCCTTTTTATTTAAACATTCAAACTATTTTGATTTATAAATAACTTGTTTTGTTATTATTATCCCCAATATGAAATGGGAGGGGGAAGGTGGCTTGTAGAATACATTGCACACCACTCTCATGCAAATTTTCGCTGCGTTTGCACAACCAGCTTTTGAAATCTGAAGGCCCCCCCCCCCCCATCTCAGTGACAGCAAAGTGCTATTAGTAGGGATGGCCACACAAAAGCAAAAAGCCACTAGAACGGTTTCCACTTCACTGTATGGATGTAGTCACCCATGCATTTACAATGCAAACAATAACCCATGCACTGCCTACTCAATAATACAGAGGCAGAGAAATAGCAAAATTTTCAATAAAAAACCGCTTTCGAAATTGTCTTTTGGCCAGTGGTAAATATCAATCATTTTTATTCCTAATTGGTCAGTTTCTTCATTAGAAAATACCTCAGCAGGTGATCAACTTCTGCTGTTGAAAAAATTGATATGAAAAAAACTACAGCGTGTTCAAAGTGATGCTTCTGTGTGATGTGTGTTATGACTGGAATTTCTCATGATTGGAATAGATTCAGATAAGGAGAAGTTGATATCTATAAAATTTAACTATATTTGAACAAAAAATGTATTGGGGTGAAAAGCAAAGAACAATGTTTACCACTGGCCATTTAAGTTTTAAAATTACTCTACCCTCTCCAACACTCAGCTCTTAGCCACACCACCATGAAATAGCCTATTGTCTAGGGTGTTCCTATTGAAACATGCCCTATGGAGTATTTTTCCACGGTGGTCATATTGGATCACATACGGTAACATACATGTCAAACCATCAGTTTTGTACTGCCATAACTTTTTGTATAATCTATTCATACGTCTCAATTCTGTTACTATAATCTCATTTCATGTTTATACACACATAGAAAATGTTTGGTGTGATTTGGTTTAATAAATCAAAGACAAAAGGACCATAAACTTGAGCTTTTATTGCATTTTCTGGCTTTGTCTGAAACTTGTAAAAGTGTTCTAGCAGCTCATTGGTAATCTGAGACACTATTTGGGTCATATCTTTGAAATGGAACATCCAATTGTGATAATTCAAGTACCAAAATGTTTATTTTAAAATGCTCTATCCAATAAGCCTAGCAAAAACAACTTAAACTTTTAGTGGACATCGCTACTATTAGGGTTATATGTTTATCATCAAGTTCAGCTATCTAAAATTAATACAGACACAACTTCAAACAGAAGAAGTCTGCATAAAAAGTATTTTCATTATTTATTCTATAAAATAAACTTTCCTTTATCCTTCTACAAAGACACACTGATCATATCAAGCAGAAAGCCAGATATCTAAACAAGAAAAAAAGAAAATTGTTTATTCGACAGTTATTTTCTTTTGTTGACTTCAGGCAGTATAACTATCAAACTTGCCATTTAATGGACTAGATATAACTTTCTAAAATATCCCAGAAACTTTACAGCTATATTTCAATATGCTTCACCTTCAGGTGGTCAAGAATCGGTTTGACGGTGACCTTGGTATCATTCCTTTGACATTCAACAAGGACACACTGACCATGTCACCACCGGTCAAGCAGAAAGCCAAACGTCCAAACAAGAAAGAGAAAGAGGAAGCAGATGGGAAGAGGAAGATGATGAAGACAGAAGGAGATGAGTATGAACTCTTTGAGGGTATGATGCTGAAAAGTAGAAGCGAAGAAGATATTGGAATCGGCGAGTGAAACCTTTCTGTGCAGTAAAAGCTTGAAGCAAACATCTGGACTAGAGAGAGATGCAGACGGAAATGGCATACGAATGGAATCGGCGAATGAAACTGCGCTTATGAAACAGTCCAAGCTTATATTGAAACATCTTGACAAGGAAGAGATGCTGACGGAAAGAGGAAGATTATGAACACTGATGGATACACCAAAACCTTAAATTCTCACGTCGTAACAAGGTCTGGAATGGACAGGTCTAGTTAATACGACTTCTGATTTAGTGTATTTCTGTCCAGGGTTTTATAATTTATTAAAAGAACCATTACCACCTTTGGCGGATGACGGTAGCCTGTATTGTATGTTAACGTGCCCCTCTCCTGTTTCATTTTTAGACAAGTTGTACAAGGAACTGTGATACAGCATGATTTTGAGTAGTACAAGAATAAACTTGGGTTCGGATTGTATAACCGGCCCTGGCCTTGTTCATGTGACTGGATGGTGAATTTCGGGCCCAAGTTGCATGTAAGTAAATGTGATACGGTATGATGTTGAATAGTATGAGGATAATTTTGATCGAATAGTTATTAGCTTCAGTTATAAGTGACTGTCAAGGCATGTTTTGAAGTGTTCCATGCTGTCAATTTCATAGAGCGAGAAGAGGGATTTCCATAGGTGAGCAGGGCCGTCACCAGCTTTTTTCAAGGGGAGGTGCGTTTCGTCCATTTTTTGGGGAGTGAAGCAGAGGCGGAGGAACGAATTTAAAAGTGGGGGGGGGGGTGACAGTAGAAAATTTGAATTTTGATATATGCTTTTAGAATCTTTGTGGCGTAGTTTGTTTGTTTTTAAGCATTCTTTAAGAATTGAAAATTAATGCGAGCGCGAAGCGCGAGCGGAAATTTTTGAGCTAAAGAGGAGTTAATTCTGCATTATTAGATATAATTTTGAGCTAAACATATGGAAATTGATTGATAAACCACTATACCCTATTGATTGAATTAGCTACAGGATTGAAATTTTTGTTAGATAAATCTGGTAGGAGCGCTAGAAAAATGAAAAATGTGACCCATTTTTGCTGTGAAGATTTTGTGGGTCGCAGGAACCAAGCCCCCCACCTTCCACCCCTGGCCTCACAACTTTACAATGGCTTCTGATTTCAGACAAGACTCATTCACAAGATTTGTCTCCAGCATGGGATTATTGGTTCTAACTTCGTCATACTAGGTGAGCCGAGCTGGAAAATTTTGGGGTTTTAAGACATTAAAAGTGCCCCCTTTTAATAGTGTAGTGTAAATTTTAAAGTTCAAGAAATATTTAAAGTTTTATAATACATTTAAAGCAAAGTGTGACTTAATTGCCGCCATGATATATACTGATTAGAAATGGATTTACTTGTTTTAATTTATTTTTAAAATATAAGGGCTAAAAAATGCCTTTAAAAATACGTTCAGAGCGCGCGATGTAGCCCAGAGCCCCTCCATCATTATATAATAGGCCAATGCTTCTGACAACACTCTTTCACAAGTTGCCTCCAGCAGCAAGGGGTGATTATATTGCTTGGCAGTCCTTTGTTGTTCTATTATTAATGCGAGGTCGCGGCGACCGAGCAGAAAATTTTTGATTTGGAAAAAGTAATTGTGAAGAAGAAAGGGCACTATTTATACCAAGAGTGCCCTTTTTTAGTATAAGAGGGCCCTTTTAACCCTAAAAAGACTGGGCTATTTTGACACACATAAAGACTGGGGGGGGGCTCATTCAGCCCCCCCTAAGATCTCGGCCGTTGAGCGCGCGATCGCGCCGAAAATTGGCACGCGCGTTACCCATGGCATCCTCTCCAAAACTGAAGAGTCATATTCTCTGAAAAATTTCAGTACTAATTAATTATGCTAATTTATGCATAAATTCAAAGATTTGCTCTAATTATTTAAATAAAGCCCTGAAAGTGCTAATTTTTGGTTTACAGGCTCTTTGTAGGTTTCTGGTGAAACATGTGTAAAAAAAAATTCTGTATCAAGATTTATTTCTTATGTATTCTATTGTTTTTAAAATTTCTTATGTATTTCTTTGTTTTTCGACTTTTTGTTTTTTATTGTTTTTTCAATGGAAATCATCGGTGACACTATTTCAATCATAAACAACCTTAAATTAATTGATTTTAATCATTAAAAGAGAAAATAATGATACATTTATGAATTTTGGCTAAAAACACAATTTGCATTGGATTTGTACACAAAATCACGTATTTGAGCAATTTTGGGTCTGACGCACGGTTACAAAATGATACGTAATTTCGGAACCGCGTACCCGGGCATCACAAATTCGGTCTCAAAAGTTGCGCGAGACTTGAAAGAAAATAGTCACGAAGTCTCAGCGAAATTTTTTGCAGCGTCGCGAAGTTATCGCGAAAAATGTCGAGGGGGGGGCTGAATGAGCCCCCCCCCCAGTCTTTTTAGGGTTAAACTAAGAAAAAAGGCACTTTTCGATAACAAAAAGGGGCACTTTTAGGATGGATGAAAAGTGGGAGGGGGCACAGCGCCCCCTGCACCAAGCCCCCTTATGATGTAAACATGTGAGCGCGAAGGCCGAGAGGAAAGCTTACTGCATAGCGATTTGGAAGAAAAAATTCTTTTAATCATTGCTTTATTCATTGTTTACGAGCGCGAAGCGCGAGCAGAAAATTTTGCGACTTGAAGGCATTGTATTTCACGCATATTGTGCACTTTACTTCTTAATTAACAGATCTGTTCATTAAAGGTCTAAATATCCTTTCTGGACGTGATGACAAGTCTTTTTTATGATATAAACATACGAGCGCGAAGCGCATGCAACTGGAAAGTTTTCTACATACTAATTAGCGACCTGAAGTCAAGGGTATTTTGTTTGATCATTGTCTTCTATTTGGCTTGCGAACGCGAAGCGCGAGCTGGAAAATTTGCCTTATAGCAACTTTCTTTTTTGATTCCCCCACGAGCTGTTAATCACCGCCCTTTAGCAAATATGAGCGCGAAGCGCAAGTGAAATTAAATCCTATTAAGTAATGGTCTATACAATAATCCTTTTCGGGAATGATAATTCGTTTCATTAGCATATTAACACAAAGCGGGAGCAAAAGCTTTCTACATAAATATAGCTATTTGAATAAAGAATAATTTGTTTATTCATTGTCTTATTTTTTGGTTGTGAGCGCGAAGAGCGAGCCGCCAAATTTTTAAGAATCATCAAATGTATTTGCAATTTTATCATAAAAGAAGATGTTGTCTTCCTTAGAAATTGAAAAAAAGAAAATGCGTAATTTGGGAGATATGGGTCGGCTGCTGGGAAATGATATTCAAAGAGCGGGCGAGCAAAATACTAGAACTTAAAAGTTTGTATACGCTAATATATCACATTTCTGATTTAGTGGTGCCGGGTAGTCTTCAAAGGCACAGGTAGAAACGAGCAGCACTGATTAGTAACCTCCCCACACACACACACACACACACACTCACCGCACCCCTCCCCAGGTGACGACCATATAGACCTTATATGTAGGCCTATAAATATTTTTGTCCCTCTTCCGCACCCCCTTTTTTCTTTTTTTTCTCTCTCTCTCTCTCTCTCTCTCTCTCTTCTCTTTTGCCTTTTTTTTTTTTTTTTTTTTTTTTTTTTTTTTTTGTCTAAAGGGGGGTGCGTTCGCACCCTCCGCACCCCCGCTGGCGACGGCCCTGGTGAGGAGTAATAGAAGAAAAAACTTTATCTCCACATCCCCTTAGGTGTGTAAAGGGTACCTGGAGAGTGAGACCAGTGCCATATATACACTCTATAGATCATTGTATTATTTTATTAGTACATGTCTGTCTTCCTTATTATTCAAATCAAAACCTGATTTGTTACATAGTTGTATGAAGGTAAACGAGCTTGCTAAAATGGATATGAGAAACTTGTATTAGTTTGCTATCAAAACAAAATGGTGCTGCAAAATACTAGTACATATATATGAATGCATTTTTATGTCTTAGCTATCAGTACAGTACTGTACAGAATATGCTGCATAGGTACATTTGTTTCGTCTCTTTTTGCCGTAGAGTAAAACTCTGTCTTTGTTATGATTTGTACATAATAATAGAATGAAATCTATATCCCTCCTTTGTAGTGGATAACAAAATTCTGTTCAAAGTGGGCATTAAGTTTTTTAAACAACTAGCACACTGCCCATCAGCATCCTGATTGGCCTAGGGGAAGTAAAAGTCTTTCCAATTAACAACCCACGTACCTCCTTACTTAATTCTGCTACAATGCAACTTTGCCGGCTTTGGTATCATTATGAAATATTTGATTTTGAATGGCTGTTGAGCAACGTTACAATGGTAGTTACCATTGAAGTCAAAATTACTTTAATATTTACTATGTATGCAATGGCACCCTGTAAAAACAAGGTGCTTTGGACCATGCCAAATACCTTGTTATATTGTAGTCTTGTTAAACTAAACACATAGGAACATAATAATGTGACGAAAATTAATTTACAACCTAAAACATTAACTACTGGAATCTTTGAACTTTATTCTGTTTGCATAAAACACACTGCTGATTTTATGGTGTCAGAAGGATCTTAATGTGTAATTTGGACATTTATTTTATTTTTTAAATTTTATTTATTTATTTATTTATTTATTTATTTATTTTTTTTTGGGGGGGGGGGCCAAATGCCATGAGGTAATGCTACAAAAAATTGTACCAAAGGGTTTGCTCTTTCCGCTGATGCATCTGATGTACATGTACTTTACATTTATGGTTCTTATATCTCAAAGCCCCTCAATGCATGCTGGAATAGAATTCCAGAACATTATTAATAAGCTGATTGCTGCACCCACCGCTTTGCTATAATATTTAGAATGCAAGTTAAAAATTCTACTTTAATCAAAGTCCCTTAAGTTATGCCCAAATACTTTCTTACCAAAGATATTACTTATAATTTGAATGAGAACTATTATTCTAAACTGATCCACTTAAAGAACACAAGAAATAGTGAATTTCTTGGAGCGTTATCAACTATATTGCTCAAAGCAATCAGATGATTGTCCTAGAATTCCACCGTATATGCAATGCAAAAACTGTGAATATCCTTGTATTTTTGCAAATGAGGGATAGAATATAATGTTAGTATTTAATCATACTGATGACGTATATCGGTTTCACGTTATGTGAATACATTACAGTGTAAGTTTTTGTCTTTGTGTAAAGGGTGCGTTTCCAAGTCAACAGCAACTTTATATCCCTGGACAGAAATTTTTAAATTTCCCTTTGGGTGCCTCTTCATAATGTTTTCATATTTTTCAAAAGTTTAGGGGGCAAATGGCTTGTGGCTGTTTTTATTCATTGCTGATGTATTCACATATTTTCTGTCATTACTATAAAAGAACATAAGCAAGTACTTTAAAAAGAGATTAACTTGTTCAAGTATTATTTTGTCACCTGTCATCATTAAAGAACATATATATTATAAATGTGACTTTTGAGTTTCTATCAATACTGTGATTTGCAAAACCCTAACGTTCTGTTGTATATCTACTCCTGTGAAATTTTACAATAAGTCATCGAGATGGCTATTTTTTGATGTCTTATGGTCTTTCTTTGCATCAGAAAATGTCTCCAAAATATGTACCATGTGGTACAGGATATATTTTAACATATTTCTAGATAAAATATAGAATGTTGTTTGTAGATGGACATGAAAGGTATATCAAGTGGAGAATGAAAGAAAAGAGAGGAATAAGGACAACTGAGAGAGAGAGAGAGAGAGAGAGAGAGAGAGAGAGAGAGACCTTAAAAAGAGGAAAGAGGGAGGAAAAGAAAGAAAGAAAAGAGAGGTTAGGTAAAAAAGTGAATGTAGGCTGAGAAAGAGAGCAAGAGATAAATGAAATGAGTGGGAAGATGGAGCTAGCAGAAAGATTGTGAGAGAGAGAAAAGAGAAGAGAGACAGAGAGGGAAGTAAAATTGGAGGGAAGAGGTGAGCGATCAGATTATGATGAGAGAAGAGAAGAAAAGAGAGAAGGAATGAAGGAAAAATGTTGATAGAAGAAAGTAAGATAATAATGAGGAGGGAAATGCCTGTGGAAGGGCAGTGGCGGATAAAAGATTTTGATATTTTCGAATGACAATATTACAGGAGGGGGGGGGGGGGAGAAAAAAAAGGCGTCAATGGAAGAGAAGAGAAAAGAAACACGGAGGAGATAAGTAGTAAGCTAACAAGAAATCTTGAAATGACCGGTGCCTACCTGGGTATAGCCAAAGACACTCATAGGCCTACATTTGTATATGCCACCATGCATAGGCATAGACACCATTCCAACCTTTCATTTTACTGCTACCAATCTATTTCATAGTGGGGGAAAAAAAACCACAAACAAACAAAAGAAAAAGAAGCTCTCTCAGACGGTCCAGGACTCTCGCCAAGTGCACGTACCCAATCTCCAGGGGCGCGGTATAGGCTAGGCCTAGGGCCAGGGCCACGTACCGTACGTGAGAAAAGGGACCCGCGCCTAATTTGTGCCCCGCACAGCGTTGCCAGCCGTACGATAATTATCGTATTTGTACGATAATTTGACCCTCTGTACGATGTACGATCAATAATTGAAAAAGGGGGCAAATGTACGATAATTTTACATATTATTTCACCAGATACCATTAATCTACAGGCAAAATCTGTAAAACTGGCCTATAAACCACAAATTCCTTTTGGTTCTGGGGGCTCCACCCCCGGAACCCCCGCCCATAAAAAAATGGAAGAGTCCATCGTGATCCGCAAAAGTTAAAACGTGTATTTCGATTCAAGGTTCTGCATTGGGCTCTTCTGGCAATTGCCCGACGTGAAGGTCAATCTCATCCCCAACATAGGGGTGGATTTTCTGCAAATTGCTATGGTATCTTGCATGTACGATAATTTTTGCCAAAAAACGATAATTTTGAGGCTTTGATACGATAATCTGACTTCTTGGACCTGGCAACACTGGCCCCGCATCATATCGGCGATGCATCAATGCGCAAGTACAGTTGACTGATTCACTCCATCATGTCGAGATTAGTTGCAGCTAACCGAATCTTGAATACAATTAGGGTACGTATAATTAAGCTTTATGATGTTTGCACTTTTTTTTTATGACTTCAAGAGTGAATATATAAACATGATTTATATGGTTTCCATTATTTAAAAAGAATGTTTGATCGTGGTGACTGATCGCACCGCGCCCCGGGTGTCACCGCTGCTTTTAATCGACAGCTGCCGCCGATATTAGCTTGGTAGCGGCAGCGGACGCTGCTGGCCTGGCTGAGCGTCAGCAACTGCCCAGTTTCTGCTGCCCTCCATTGCCCAGCTGTAACTTAGTTGTCCTTAAAACATAAATTTGCCACTTTGCATTGCCCTTCTCCACGTAGAAATGTTTACTCCATAATTTAGTAATTTATGCATGATGCTCGAATGATCACGAATTAGATCTACTTAGCATATGAAATAGGTCTAACTTAGATCTACACTACTACTAACGTTAGTACCATTGTGCCTTCCAACGAACAATAGATCTCTAACTTAACACGTTAGATCTAACGTTAGATTCTAGTCACGATAAAATTTAGATTCGTCATTTATTTTTTTGGTAAGTCCTCATTTCTTTAGATCTATACGTTTTCAAATGTTGGGCGAAGTCCGACAGTGGATTCGTTGAAGTTCCTTTTTATAATTATATTTCTCTTCTTTTTTCAAAAAAATATTGAAAGAGTGGGTCTACGCTTAACCTTTTGTGAAGTCGAGTCTTGCAGTTTTTCTTGCGAAATGGGTCCACTTTGGTTATGATTGACAGCGCGCACGACAAAGCGGTCTTTATCGGGAACAGCTGAATCGCGTTGTTCAGTTACGGTCAACGCACTTCAGTCATCGCAACCAGGAGGCGGAGCTCCGCGCGATAGCTAATCAGAGCGCCCAACAATCAAAATGCATTGTTCTCTAGCTCTGTAAAAACGAACTTGTAGACTTTTCTACGTGTTCTCTGGTGCTAAGCATTGAGAGTAATGTAATAATGCTGAGAGTGGGATGAATGGTGTGTCATACTTTTGTTTTTATCATGCATGTGGTCGAGGATCACAAATGAATCAAGACGAGAGAATGGAGCCTTGAACTTTTAAGTTGGAGGAGTCAACTCAAAATTTATGTAAAAATCTAATTCATAAAAATAACAGGCAATGAGAGACAAGTGCATGAAGATGAATAACATATTGTGGTGATTAAATAATAAGAATTTTGAACAAAAGAATCAGAATGAAGAAGAATATTATGAATAATAATATCTGATTCTAAATAGGAAAGGAATGACAGAGAAGCAGGTTGAAAATCAAAAAGGAAATGGATGAAAACACATAAGACTAGATCTAAATCTAGTCTAGATCTATGCATCACGAATGTAGAAACAAAACTGAACTATAAAATACTAAACAGTTAAAGCTGAATAGAATAACCTGAAATAAAGTCAACTCAAAGGAAACCGAAATGTACTACAGATCGAGTCAAATTTTAATTGAATGCTACATGTACTGTAGGCTACACAAATTCGGTGCCGGATAACTCGGCCCACTGGCTAACTTGGCCTTGTCGGAAATTCTGGGCTGAGTTAGCCAGGAGGTGTTGAATCGATCGTAAATACTTATTTGTGTTGACAGTTGAGCATGGGTATATTTCACAGTTTTTATTATCAATTTGATATGGAATGATGTGATATATTTACTAGCAAGCTGCTAGCGAACATTTTTTGAAGTAAAACTGCCCAAAAAGTGATTTTTTAAGTCTGTAAATACGCACGCAATTCTGCCCGTGTTTTTACCGTCTCGTCCCATTTTGTTTGTGATCACCGCCGCCGTGCGGGCTGGCGGCAGTGAACGTCCGGTAGACGCCTATCTGTGTAACTTTGTGTGTGCGTGCGTGCGACAGACCTAAAATCTCACTTTTTATAATTTAAAAAATGTTACCTAGCAGCTTGCTAGTAAATATATCACATCATTCCATATCAAATTGATAATAAAAACTGTGAAATATACCCATGCTCAACTGTCAACACAAATAAGTATTTACGATCAATTCAACACCTCCTGGCTAACTCGGCCCAGAATTTCCGGCAAGGCCGAGTTAGCCAGTGGGCCAGTTAGCCAGGATCCCACAAATTTTGTAAAAATATTTGGATGCACACGGTAAAGTTGTTATCTCACTTCGCGCAGACATCTCTGCAACTCGGACATTCAGAGACGTCTCGATCATTTTTTTTTCCGTTGCGGAGATGGAAAAAATTCATAGTGTCAAGCATGTTCAATTTTCCTGTGACTTGTGAGGTGTCGCTGAGACTTGGGAGACCTCTATGATACGTCTCCACGACTGTTTCAAATCCTACGCAAACCCATCCCAAACTAGTCTTACATCCATCTTGTGTCAAGTGTGATACCACCCTAAGTCGATGGTGTTGGGCCACTCCCGTTTTGCGAAAAATCTCAAACTTTGGTAGGCAATATCTCCCAAACTGCTTGACCAAAAATTTGATATAATTGTGAGACCACACTCTATTATAATCAGTTCATTTCTAAATCTCTATCCTAGATATTCAGTAGGAGTGGCTGTGCTTGGAGTGGAGATCAACTGAATCAGTCTAGACCTACCCAAAGACTGTTTAAAATGGAAGCCTGCAGCGGAGAACGACAAATGTCTACAGAGGAACCCCGGAGGTTTGCCCGACCTGACGAAGTGGACTATGCTCTGAAGCAAGACATGGGCAAAGGCTACACCAGAAGTACTGTCGAGATATCCGCTCTAGGCACCAAGTACAACATGGTGTATGGAGAGTGGGTTCCAGTGGATTGGCCGGTTGAAAGTTGCCCTGCAGTAATCTGTATCCATGGTACACCGGCAACAGAGGGTGCCTTTCGTCCAATTGGTAGCCGCATTGCACAGAATGGCTACAGAGTTTTGGCTGTAAACTTGCCAGGTAAGAAACCTACGTGTAAAACTTGCCAAACATATTTCTATAAAAATTGTTTAAGAATATTTCCCAATGATAATCTAATGCACTTATCCAATCAGAATGGTTGTTGAAAATTGTGACAGAACATGTTTTTCTCTGATCAGAGTGCTTGTGACAGGACATTCTTTTCTCTCTAACTTGCAGGTATGGGATACACACAGAACGATCCTGAGAGAAGATATAACTACACAACTCCTAATAAGGTGGATCTTGTCAAAGCGTTTATCACTGCTCTACAGCTAGATAGGTAGGATATATACATTATAGTAGGTGTATCAATCAGATAATTATTTATGACTGGACCGAGCTTGTGTTAAAATTTACAATTTGTATTTGTCATTTGAAAGCAAATATGTCTTCAACCAAATAGTTAAACCTGGTGTATAGTTTTGGTAAGAAAAAAGGAATTGGCACAAAACTGATCAAATGTAGTTACATGTTGTCCACATTGCACTAAAAGATATGTGTGAGAGATCTTGTGACATTCCTTTCATTATTTCCAATGAATTTCATTAAAATTATTTGAATGAACGTATTCTAACTGCCGTTTAGACCTCTGCTGACAGGTTCGCACGCTGAAGGTTACGGCGTGAATTAGTGCGAACGATCTGTGTGTAACACCCACACAAGAGAATCCCCATTGGTTTTCCACGTGAGCGCTAACCTGAGACGGGTCCCCGACTTATCCTTTTTATCCTTATATTATAAAATAAAGACACTAAAATGAAATTTCAAGTACCGTACAGGGCCTAGTTCGCGCTCAGTATGAGATTTTTCATTTATATTTCATTCAAATAGCCATGATATCCGTAATATCAGATGTCATCTGAAAGAGAAATTTCTGGCCAATCGTCGACACTGGGTAATAATTCCCTACCTCATAAAAACCGCCGCGTAATACGCTCTTTCACGCACCCCTTGCGCTGGCCTAATTCTCCGCTCACTTGTGCATATCTCCGCTCACCTAGCTGGCGCGCATTTACAGTGCATTTTGATCTTATCAGGGAGATCTTTCTGTGAACACTTTTTAAATCTATTTATTTTCATTTGTTTATTTTCTAGTTTTAGATGTAAAATCTGTTATTATCCGTTTAAGAATAGGATCCTGATAAATTTGATATATGATGATGCAGCCCGCATATTTTCTTCTTCATTATGGACTCATTTTTTTGTTTGTAGATCTATTTTTTTGTTTATATTTTTTTTGTTTTGTATTTTTTGTATTTGTTTGTTTGTTTGTTTGTTTTTTTGTTTGTTTTTGTTTTGTTTTTTCGTTTTGTTTTGTTTGTTTGTTTTTTTTTTTGGGGGGGGGGGGGGGGGTGGTCTTTAGGACGGGGAACCAACCCCATTACCCATAGTTTATTTTGTCGTTCCCATCTGTCTAAAGATCAAACTAAGTAACCTTCAGAAAAGTTGTTGAAAAATAAATATTTGTCTGAAATATATTATATTGTATAAACATAAGTTCTTTTCAAACGTAAAGCCGGAGTTTACGCCGTTGGGATATTAAATAGGCAAGTAATTTTATTCATTTGTCTCCAACATGGTTACCGTTGGAGACAAATTAATAAAATTACTTGTCTATAATTTTTTTTCGTTAAACATTTTGGAATTCTTTAACACTGATGATATTTAAAAAAAAAAAATCATCATTAAATTATTAAACAAAATCAATAGTTTGAATATATCTTCTTAAATCTAATATAGAATAAGAAAATTCAACATTGATAGGTAACTATATCACAAATCATCTTTCGGATTTTCATTCTTAAATAATGTTCATGCGCCAACTTAATTTTTTTTTAAATTTTGTTGTTGTCCCTATATTATTAGTAGTATTATTCGTAACAAGTATATAAGACTTCATTAGGCTTGAACTATTAAGTGACTTTAAAGAAAATTTCATTCTTAACTCCCTATAGAAATGTTGGTCTGTATCATGGTAAATGTGACGTACAATGTGACAATGTCGGGCGGGGGAGAGAACAATTCATTAATAATTTATCACCTTCATGTTTTTAAAGTTAATTTAGACTTGATAGCTTGTATTAAGATGAACAGTTAATGAGTAATTCCTCATTTGTTATTGTTATTTTCTTAAAAGACGCTTCACCAAATAATAAAAAGAAAGTTGGGTCAGATTAATTTATTGGGAGGGGAGAAACAGGGGCCGTGGAGCGGGGCTTTAGCCCCCATCTTTTCAGCAAAACGTGTACAAATACAACAATATGACCATAGATTTGTGATTTTTAGCCGTGTTCAGGCCCCCCCCCCCCACCCCAACTTTCGGCTCAGCCCCTCATGCTCATTCAAAAATGCTCCGCGACCCCTACGAATAACGAAACCCCTCCATTTTGATGTTGATGAGTCGGGTCTGTTTTACCAAATTAAATTTTTAATGCCTACAAGTAATTGAGGGTTACCTTTTTTATTAGTAGTATTATTAGTGTCAGTTCCAGAATTAATTGTAACATGCCGTACATGCCATACAGGGTTGGAATTAAGTTTGGAATATTTTTTTTGCCGATGAGTATGTCTGATTTTAAATGCTAGTTTCTACTACATTGTGATTAATAATTCATCCAAATCGGATTAACTGTGTTGAATGAAGTCTGTTCCATCTTGTACCAAAGATTACGTTATATTGTTAAACATGTTACAATGGCTGACCAATGAACCACAATTCATGTTGTCAGATTTGCTCTATTTGTGGTTGAACATCTTGTTATACATTTCTGTACTTCACGTGGAATTTTGAAAAAGCTACGTGCAGTTTGAGGACTTTTGAGGACTTCGGTATAGCAATTAAACTGTAGGCCTATCTGATTATTTAACTTTTTCGTTAGACATTTGCAAAAACAGCAAATATACGCTTCCGAATTCCAAGTGGACCTCTGCACTGTGTGATAAGCCTGATTTTTCATGTTGTGCTTTTAAAGTTAAAAAGGGACACATATCTTTTATTTGAACCTCAAAGAAGAACTTAAAATGACGAGGGATATGTTTAAGACAAGAAATAATTCTTGGAATAAAAATACTCCAAACTTTTTTCCAACCCTGTAATGGCTCACTTAATATCATTTATTGTTGTTAGTGTGAAAATAGAAGTGATTAATTTTGCTAGCGCTACTACTACTAGTCACTTTAAATTTCCCAGTTAATTAGATATCAAAATGACCCTAAACAGAGGTGTCTATCCATATCACGGATTGAGGATGGGGGGGGGGGCAAACAAACAAAGCCCCAGGAACTCCTCTGAAGAATAAAAAGCTGCTAGTATTAAAACGGCTGACCAATTATTGGGCAAGCAAAAATCTTCCAATTAATGCTTTACAAGAAACCGATAGGCCTATAGTTCTTTTCAAATAATAATTGTGACAAAAAGGACACGTCAAAGTTACATGTAAAAGGCCGTTTTACCCCCTTTTCACGACATGATTTTCCTATTCGGGCAGTAGGTTCTAGTGGTATTTTTAGATGTTCAAGCCTTTTCTTTTCAAATATAAAATCACCTTATCAAGTAACGTTTAAAAAAAATAACATTACAATCAAGGACAATGACATGATGCTTCCAAGATCCCCTCAATTTTGCATCTTAAGAGGCTGAAGGTAATTGAGATAGCGGGTATAAGCATTACAACAAACACACATAAAAATCAAAATAATTATATCTTTAAACTTTTTTAATCATTAGCCTATAGGCCTACAGTTTAAAATACCAAAATATAAAACGAAAATTCTAGGCCTATTTACCCACGGTTAAAGCTAACAAATATTGCATTAGGGGATTATGCCTAATTTTTCCTTATATTTGAAAATCATTATGAGCTTTCAAAATCATAAGTACATGACTGTATAAAAAAAATTGTCATATTTATGTCTCAATATTTCAATGTAGCATAATCGAACGTTTAACCTGCTAGTCATGATTATATTCAAATGTCTATCGATGCATGAGGTATATAACATTCCTTGTCAGTATTAAAATATTTTGATTATACTTCCAAGATAATGACTATGTGGGAAAATACATATAAAATAATGTGTATAGATCTATATTATGTCTATCATAGGCCGCAGACAGAGGGGTCCGGTAAACATAATTAATACAAACTACCGGGGCCTATACACAAAAAATAATATTATAGTCATCATATTGTGTTAACAAACGTTTTCAGGCCCCTGATAGGCAAGAAAAAAACTTAAGAGAGAGAGAGACAGACAGACAGAGAGAGAGAGAGAGAGAGAGAGACAGACAGACAGACAGACAGAGAGAGACATAGAGAGACATAGAGACAGAGAGAGAGAGAGAGAGAGAGAGGGGGGGGGGGATAAGAAAGAATAGAAAAGTACCGTAACGAGGAAATACTGGAAATATACTAAATGTAACTATGTAAGCGCGTCTTTAGATTTTTAGGCTTATAACTAGGCCTATATAGGACATAGGGGTCTACCGACGATTAGGCCTATTATTTAAAAAAATAAGGTATTCGCCATAATATAAGCCTACCATCAAAAATATACATGGGTATCTAAACATAATTTGGATATTTAATAGCCTCTTAATTGATAATATCTGGAGAGGGGCAAAATATGAAGGTGTGGTGAGCGGAGATAGAGCCTTTTTCATTTTAAGATTATCCCTTTGAATTGCTACAACCTGTTCGCATAAAATAACATCACTCTGTGTCATATGTTCTTTTAAATAAGAGATACGGACATCCCTCTCCCGTATGTCAAACTTTTTTTGTCAATGATATTTGAAATATGAAATTCCAGCTATTTTTTATACATCAGTGTTTTTTGGTTAAATTACAGAGACGCGTAAATTGAGCAGTGAACACGTAATTACCTCGTACGCAATCATGTTTTTACCCACTGTCTAAACTATATTTTGTACAATATTTTACAAATTCGTTTTGTATGATATACTTGACCTGCCTAGCGATTTTTAGTGCTCAAACATCACGCATTACAAAACTACGTCGAGTTCTGAGTAGATGCATGATTTATCATCGCCTCGCGCGGGTGAGCGGAGACTAGGCCCCGTACGGTACTATAATTTGCTTTTATACAGTTCTTGGATTCAATCTTTCATAATTTATCTTAATGTTAATCAAAATTAATTTTTCTTTATCCCGAAACTATACACCAGCTTTAAGATCTGATTTTATCTTTGTTTTTGCAGTGTTGCCATGGTTATAGGTCATTCTCTTGGTTCTCATGTGGTAGGAGCTTTAGCAGCAGACCCAGAGCTAGAAGGCATCGTACAATCGGCTTGCTTCCTGTGTGGGACTGGCCTCACTCCTCATAAGTATGATTAATTTCTAACTTTCTCCGACCGTGATACAAAGGGCTTAATTGTCAACTCTTTGAACAAATTAAATTTCATTAACTATTGCAATTTGTGTTTTAGAAAATTATCTTCTTGTAGAATATGAAAGGATAAAAAATATTTACAAAAGGCCAATTTTTATAAAAGAATGTGATTTAAAGCTATTTAAAGTGTTGCCAATTTTTAAAGGCTATGAAATTATGACTGAAGGCATTTTTTTATTCAGCTGGCTTCCTTCTTCATGTAGTATTATAAATGTGCATGTACCTTGGACAGGTTTTCAAAATGGTAAAATGATACATCTTATTCTTTTCTTCTTCAAAACATCACTACCTAAAATCTTAGTTTTATACGTACACGTTCATCACTATCAATGGCGCCGGAGGCATCATGTTTTCGGGTTGTCCGTACGACTCTCTACCCCACTGCAATGTTATTGCGATATTTTAGAAATGGATTTCAAACTTCATAGAGTGTTTCACCGTGAGAAAAACAGATTTTGAAGGAGGTACATGTAAATAACAAATTGAGGGCTACTCACTTTAAGTATTATGAAATTACAGGTATGGCCTCATCACCTTACGTTGTATCTCAACGTTCATTTGTGCTATAAAGTTAGAGCTTTGTGATAATATCTGTCACCATAGTGTAGACGATCTGATTAGATTGTTGAGTATGTTGGTCACAGGTCAAGGGTAACTGAGGTCAAATAATATAATTCCAGGTATTAGCCTTCTTCTCGCATCGATGTTGCAAGAAGAACTTGGAGGTATTTTCTTTATCCCGTACAAACAGGCTCTATAAAAAGATGAACTTTCCTGTCTTGGTGCCCCTCCTCTACAAATTCATGTATCTACCGATTACTGGGTCGTTGGCGACATCTCTCGCTGCGAATTATGTACATCGCATTGGCTTTCGGGGCAAGACCGATGAATCCGCAGTCTTCTGTCTCTACGAGTGCAATCATGTGAACATTGACATGGTAAGCAGGATACAAAGGGAAACTACATTGAAGTCTTGTATATCGTTGGTATCTGCCTGTCCACATTATTTTATACAAGACAATTTTGCCCATGCTCTTTTAAAGTAGAAGGGGAATATGATTTTATTATGTTTTCATTAGCCAGGAAGTTTTTTTCTTTATCTGGTACAAACAGGTTATATGAAAAGATAAATAGCCCCATCTTAGGGCATCTCCTCTACAAGATCATGTATCTACCAATAATTGGCTGGTTGGTGACTTACATCTTCGCAAAATTTGTCCATCGAGCAGGCTTTCGGGGGAGAACTGACGAAGCTCAAGCTCTCTGTATCTACGAGGTCACTCATATGAAGTTTGACGTGGTAAGTTGGTCATCATCATGTTTTATAGTCAGCCCTTTCCCCTAATGTGATGGTCACTACTAGCCTGCCTGTAGGTCATTTTGTGCGATTCCTATGGTTTTGATACCGTTAAGGGGGGTTTTCAAGGGGCACATAAATGTTTTATGAATTGCGATTAGGGAAAGTCGAGTTAGTTTAATGCAACAAAAGTTTTTTTTTAAAGGAAAAGCTTTTGCTGCATTAAAAAAAAAAAAGTTCAAGTGTTGTACTTTTGCAAATCGTAATTTGCAAAATATTTGCGAGCCCGATGAAAACCGCCTTAAGGTGTCGTCACACTCTCTCGAAGTTGAGCAAAGATGCACACATGAATGGGGAAATGTTAGGGGGTGGAGCGAAGTCAGCCCCGGACTTGGTCAACAGCCAACAAAAGCCAAAGCGAGAACAATGTCTACAGAAGGTTACACGATGACACGTAAACACCACGCGAAGAGTACCCGAGTGACCCAATGCTTTCATGATCAGAGCAAAATTTAAAAATTTCCATGATCGTGTGTCCATCATTGCTCAAATTTGGGACAGTGCGATGCAGGCTTAAAGGAAAGGTAATGCAGAGATGCCAACCCTACTGAATAATTTGAAATTAGAACGTGAATAAAGCAATATTTAAAACATATGTATTGTTTTGTTGACAAGAAAATGAAATCTATTGATTTGAATGCATTTCAAAAATTGAATAGCACAGCAAAGGGTCATTATTCATGCTTTCTCTCATTGGAATTCATTTGGTTCAGCTGTTTTAAATATTTGCTTTAGTCTCGTTCTAATTTCATGCAATGATTAATTTTTGGGGTTGGCATCTGTGGTAATGTAAAAACCTCCTGTGTGGCCTTGCCTGCTCTGTTCATGGCCCCCAACGTAGAATTATTCTACTTAATCTGTCATAGAGATAATATGCTTGATGCACATATGAGTAGTTTTGACCATTGCATGGAGGGTTGCTGATGTTCATCATTTCATTTTCAGATTTTCTTCTCTCTTTTACCATTTCACTCTTCCTCCAACATTGTCTTCCCTTTGTCTAAATTTATAGAATATTCTCTTTTTATAATTTCTTTCACAAAATCTTTGAGCTTCCTCTGCCTCTTCCTCCATCCACTTCCAGCATCCATGCTCTCCTCACACCCAAATCTCCCCCAATGTACCACTCCTCAGCCTTTGAACCAAGTCACTCCACAAATATTTCTAACCATATACGGTCTGTGCTCTGGCGACAATTGCTCTGCTGTAAATTCCATAAATTAGTCAAATGACTAACTTGAAAAATGACTGACCTCACCTGAAACCTAAACCTAGCATAAACCCTGTTGTAACCCAGACCCTAATCCTAGAGTACTGTAGGTTTAGACAAAATAAAGCCAGAGCAATTGTCGTATGAGTGAACGTTGTGTCACCCATTAGACAATGATCCTTCTCAACACTTCTTCCTTCTTCCTTCTTCGTACTATCCACATCTCAGAGCCATACATTTATGTCATTGCTGGTCTCTCACAGGACAACTGAACCTCATCGATGCTGATCTTGTTCTCCTAGTGACAGCTACATGTAACTCTCTCCTGTAGTTAACAGCAAGCCCCCACATAAACCTTGGGATTTCAATATTATCTTACCCTTCCACTTACGTCTCTATGTGTCTTTTGCTTTGCTCCCTCGCGTTACTTCTCAAAAGATTTTTAGGAAAATTCTGTGGTTTTTTTTTTCAACCTAGTTTAATGCCTATAGATAATATGTATTTATATTTTTTTTCTCAGAAGAATTTAAACATTTGAATATACTTTTTATGGGCATGTACATCATGTTTGATTGAAAAGCAGATAATTTCTTTCGTTGAAAGCTTCATCCTAGGCATTAACTAACAATGAATTGCTAATAAAGACAAGTCTATTTTTAAAGTTTTTGCTATAACTCTCAGTTTTGTAGGTTAGCTTTACCAGGGTAAATTATCATTAATAAACCTTGGCACCAGGATTTATTTGAAAATGGAATATCATCTAGTATATCTGGGATGTTTTTGGCAGTGGCCATACTGATTCGTGGCATGTCATGATGGAAATTTACTTTTTCCTTGTGTGTGTGATGATTGTATTTTAAAAATGTCTGAAATAATATTTATTATGTATTAACTAACTGTGCTAATCTTGTTTGTAAAATGTTTAAAAGTTCATGTAGCGTTTTAACAGTATGCTGGATTTTTGTGCAAATGGTCTTAAAAGATAGGTATGCCTTGAAAGAAAATAGAAAATTGTGCAGTCTTTTTATGGTTAACAATACATTGTATACCCTGCCCTACATGAAAGCTCCCTTTACCCATTAAACATAAACCCTATATTGCAAACTAACCCCTAGATGAAATAAATGCTGGAGCAAATGTTGTGTCACAATCATGGCAGGTGAGGGAACATGGGGAGATGCCTCTATCATACTAATGACTTTTATTCTTATTACTATTATCTCGATGCACAGTTTGCCCAACATGTGATGAGGATAGCCGTGAGGAGACTTCCAGTACTGCTCTTCTATTCCTTTGATGATATTGTCGTGGAATCTGAACGTCTCCAAGATAATATAGACGTCCTGGGTATTCCTGATACCGACATCAAAGATTACGATGCAGATGGATTGTCAGATCACATTTACGAAGGTAGGTTTGACATTCACATATCATGGATAAAATAGAGATGAACTCTGGTTTAAGGGGATACCATCGTGGAGTTTGACTTATAGTATATCAACTGCTTTGAGAGGCTGTGTTGTTTCTATTAGCTCGAGGGGATCTCACAACCCGAGTACTAAGAGCCAAAAGTGTTAGTTGTTATTTCCAGAGTGCTTGTAGAAAAGACCATGTCTCAAATATATTCAAAGCAGTCAATATATCTTTTGTATATGAAAAAACTTGAAGATCTAACAAGAGGATCACTATTAATGCCAATGGGGCTGTTCCACAGGAGGCGATCGCTCCTGCAACAATCTGCGCCTGTCAGAATCGGAGGTTACTGTAGATAATAATACGTACTTATGACCCTGTCTACACTAGGCTATGACAACAACTTGATTTCACACAAACAATATACTAACAATGGCTGTATCCGCAAATACAATAGCCTAAGCCATCGCAAATCTTGCAACTCAACTCCTCCTGTCGCTGCTGAAAATCAGTTGAAAACGAAACTTGTGAAATCTTGTGATCTTTGCAGTGGCAAAAAAAAATAAAAAAATTATAGAGTGAAAATTTTGCTTAAAGAAAATCTTGAGTAGTCGTCATGAAAAGAACAATCCAAACATCAATTTATAATCTTGATCATACTAGGATCTCAAGCATAGTGAATAAATACTACACAACAAAGTAATTTGCAAAAAATTGCGTAACTGCTGAGAAACGAGTAAAATAAGCACCAATCAAATGACGCGTCGCGATGTCCAAGCACATGCATGATTTGCCCGAGCCACGTGGAAAGTCTTTGGAAAGAACATATGTACGCAATTCGCACCGGATCTGTGTGTGTGTGTGTGTGTGTGTGTTGTGCCATGACTTGTGGCGAGATAGCTGTCTATTATATTTTGAGCAGGAATATTTCGATGTAAATAGAACAATGTGAGGGCATGTTTAACAGATTCATTCTAAATTACAAGTATTTTAACTATAATGACTCAAGTTGGCTTTAATTTTCATATCCTTCCTTTGCTCAAGTACGACACCTTGATGTACAAGAAACCACAGAACAATAGCAATTTCGAATTCAAAATATTTTGCTATTTAAGGAGATTTAACATGGGGTCCAGTGCTGTATAAAATAAAAATAAAACATAATATATATGATATAATATAAGTAATATAAATATAAATCCTTTCACAGATGGCACTTTAAGGAGAGTGGTCCGCTTTGCTGCGGGGACACATCGGCTCCAATTCACCAATCCTGAGAGAACCACTGCGGAGATCGTCTCTCTGCTAGATGCACTAGGAAAGAGGTGATGGTAGTAGAGTACCATGCAGCGAGGGTACAGAGGCGATTCTATTAATTAACTGTCGTGCGACGAGGGAGCACACATGTTGTAAGGGACAATCAGTGCTGGATCCATGATTGAAATATCTTTAATGCAAAACAAATTACGGGTCCTATTTTCTAAGCATAACTATGATGTTTTGAAGCTATTTCTAAAGTAAAAAAAGCAAAAAAAAAAAATAATAAAAATAAATCTGCAAAAAGAAATATGCCATCTGTGTCTGCCCCCATCTCCATCATTTGATTCACCACTGAGACTGATACTTATTTTTCGAAAAGTAATGGATCAAATGATAGTACCAAATTACGGTACCAAAAGACTATCTGCTATTTTTGTTGAATTATTATTTTATTTTTTGAAAATCTAATTTTTTGTTGTTTATGCTAGTAATTAACTGTTGTAAGGGAATAATCAATGCTGGATCCTTGATTTTCTTGCCTGGGGCAAAAAATTGATATATCTTCAATGAAAGGACAAATTATGGGTTCTTAAATTAATCATTTTCTAAGATTTATTATGACTTCTTTAAAAGCCATTTATTAAGCCCAAAAAAAAAAGTTATGTGGCCATCAGGTTCTAGAACAATTACCCCCTGGACAACTAGCCCTAGCCAAGAATCTATCCCCTAACTCTACACCTAACCTTATTTCTGGGGGTAGTTGTTGATTTGATCAAGAATGGCCTGATTGTCCTTGCTGGCAGCATGCCAGGCAACCCCTTGATTCTTTGCGAAGTTGCTCTTCCTGAGGATCATACATTGACAGTCTAGACACTCTGTAGCTCCCAAGATTTGGGAACAGAGCTATAACTTTCTATCTGCAAAAGCCCCTTGTCTGCCCTTTTCTAATCCCCATCACCAAGATCATAGGTTTTCAGTTTTGTAAAGGTATCAATCACCTCCTCTGCCTCCTATTTGTTTCAGATTAATCTTTTTTGATTTCCTGATTAAGTTTCTCAAATTCCCATGTCCTTTTTGTGTCTTTGTTGGTTGGTTCTTGAAATTTTCCTGTTTTTTTCCTCCTGTTTCATCAGGTCCGTTTGCGCTGACAATACTCATTGCTCTCTTGGCGTAACTCGTGTGACAAGTAGTCGCGTCATCTGTTCTTGCTTTTATCAAGGCTGCCATTGCACCTTTCCTGAACGCTCTGTCTTCAAATGCTGTTAGGATTTTTGATTTCTCTGATGCATATACACAAATTTTGATATGACTGGATTGGGGCTTCCTTCTTTGGAGTAGCACTGGGGTAGCCTGTTTGCATTGACAAGGCAAATGTCTACTGCCTTCGCCTTGCTTAGAACAAGCGATATGAACATTTTATAGAGCCCATTGTAGACCTCTTCTCCCTGAGCCTGCTGGATGCCATAAAGAGATTGCTTTTTCTCTGGTAAATTTCAGCCTCCAAAAGCATAATGCGTAGTTGCGATATTTTGTTGTTAACTTCTGTTTTTTTTTCTTCTCAATGGTATCCATTCGGGGGGAATTGATGTCTACCCTCACCTCCAGATTCACGACTTTAAACTCCATTCCACTGACATTACATGTATGTTGAAGACCATCTAATTTTGCACATATTTTCGCCTCAGAGTTTCCGATAGATTCTATGATATCCATCAGTTTAACCACACCCTCATTTTTTTTTTACATTCAATTACTAATGTTTTTCTGTTGAGCACGAATGGGTATCGAGTCAAGGGGATCAGGTAGCTGTGTTGAACAGGCCTGGGAATGACCCGGTACAGGACTCTTCTCTTCCAAGTTCACCAAGTCTCAGATGCAGTCAGATATTGACGATTCAAAGAAACTTGAATGGAATTGATGTATACCGCAAGAGCAACATATCAAATCTGCGCTGGATTCTTTCAAGGCATTGAAGACTTTGGTTTATTCCACAGGTGTGACAAGCAATATCTTGTGCCTTCCAGGTGACAGGAAATAGATACAAATAAATGAAAAGTCACGATATGACGTATGAAGCTAGACCTCCTTTTGTATATTGTTTCTCATCTCTATTCTATCATGGCGTAGTCAATTAATGGCAAAAGGGTGTATCTGCAGATAAATCATTTGGTTTCTCTAGTCAATTCATGGCCAGAGACATCCTTGAGTTCCATAAAGGGGGTTCCAGCAAGAACCTCAACGTCCAAATCATGCATAACCAGACTCTCATAAACAAGCTGTTGAGATTCATGAGTGAAAGTGAGATGTGTTTCTCCTACTACGTCTAAGGGGGACACACCAAACTTGCTGTTTGGGTACTTGCTTTACATTACTTACAACAAAGTCTCTACGACGTTCAAAACCGAAGTTCCAGTACAACCATGAATAGTCTCTCTTTCAGGAGATGTGAATTGTTGGGAGCACTTCCACTTAATACATCCACATGATGGGAGCAAAGGGTGTTTCTTTCCTCTTCTGTATGGAATCTATTTCCTGCAAATGATTGGGAGAAAAATAAGTAACATTATTATTTGATTATTTTGATAAGTGTATTCTTCAATGAAAATTTCCATGCTAGGAAGCAGGATTAACACTTATTAAACACTTATTCTTATATTATCATTCGAGTACAGCAGACAGACAAAGTTTGTTGCTACTTCTTTCAATCTTGGTGATGATTTGAATTGATTGTGAACAATACTTGCAAATTGTTCCAAAAGAGACGGCAACATGCAGCAGGATCACTTACCTTGAAGGATGAAGTGGTTTCATATCCTGTTAATGCGTGGAAAAGGCCCATGGCCTTTACAAGTTACTGTGCCCAGGTTAGCTGCAATACTGTTCAAAGAGATCATTTTAGTTGTCTTTCCTACCTTGAAGGAGATCCAGATTTCTGCGGCTGGATTTAGAGCCTTGATGTGATGGAAATTAATCAGAAGGATTACAACAATGTCAGTGTCTCCATTATACACCATCCCAAGTAAAGAAGATTGGTGAGCGTGGAGCAGTTGTACCAAGACGCGCATATCAGCTTCCTCATGATTGCAATTATCCATGAGTGAACCATTTCCAGCATAGAGCACTTGATCACCTGACGTGATGTAGACATGCTTGTCATGAGGGAAATTCTCCTCTATGCTCTTATTGGACAAGAATAAAAATAGCTCCTTCTTGTTTTTTTTGTGTGCTTGAAATTTCTGCCAATTTCCTGGAATTTTGGGAGAACCAGATACTCCTTGAGCACTCTTTCCATGTTTTTCTCTTGTGCCTCCTTTGACTGTCAGTTCACGATACTGGTTCCAGACAATGTGTACACTTGTTGATCACTTTAAGTTGTGGCAAATTCTTTGGTAGAACACCTTGTTGAAAAATGAATCAAAGTTCTTGCCTTGTACAGCTTTACCAGGAAGTGAGTGAATCGGTGCTCCACCATCAATAACAACAAAGTCATAAGAATCTAAGGTGACTAGTTCCTTGTTGACAGGAATGGTGCTATCTTGTTGGCTTTTAAAGGATATATGTAAACAAATCTGACTTGGTGCACAAGTTGATAGAGCCTCAGATGAAATGAAGGTGGGTATGAGGAAGACTTGTGATAGAAGAACTCCCCTACACAGCTGTCTAATACCAGAAATGCTTGGACGTAGCTTGATTATTGACTTTTTTTGGTCTTCTTCTCATGGAACAGCAGTAACTTGTTTCGTTTGATTGGTACTTCCATAGGTGTGTCATTTGAGGCAAGCACATGCTGTCTGAAGTTCTGGTACTGGTCTTTTCCAAGAGTCTCGACATTATATATATGCACAGCAGCAGGAGACTCACAAACCTTGTCACTAAGGCTTCAGTGGATTCCTCCAAAGGATTTCCATTGCTCAGCCTTTCTCATGAGGAGGTAGCTCTGCATCATCATCATCGCCGCCAGTGAACTTCTCAATGACACGGCTGATTTCTTGGCCAGTCACAATCACTCATTGGGGTTCTCTGTGAGACTAATAATGCTACCAGTTCCTTTAACCCTTGCTCTTGTGCTTGATTTATGGGTAAGGATGAGAACCATCTGAGAAAACTTTCAGCTTTATCACAGTGGGAGACAGTTTGTTTTCAAGGAAATATTTGAAACAAGAAATCACCTTACTAACTCTCCTCTTAGCTGTCATTTCAGGATACATGAACATGGTTGATTTTCCAGTGGTTGAACTTAAAATTCATAAATTGCTGAGCCATACATGTAGTTGCCTCATACATAAAAGCTCACCAATTGGTAGGTGGGAAAAGGGAATGTTTTTTTTTAATAGAAATTTATAGTAAATACATTGTTTTTCTCATTGTCTGCCTCTAGTTTATTGGTGAAAGGTGTGGCTTAACGCTTGTGAAAGATAAGTTCAGTTTGCAAATGCCTGTTGGTCACATTAGTCTTCTCTGTGCTTACTTTCACCTTTAAGTTCAGCTCACATCCCGCAGATATCTCTCTTTGGTCTTCAAAATCCAAATTGAAATTGCCCCTAAAGTAATTGCTATAAGACTGAAAACAAACCTTGCATTCTATTCTTTCTAGTTCTGCACCACTATTAACCCTTAAATATGCTTCAGGATAATGAAGTTGCAGAAATACCTGTACATGTACACTGACCTGACACTATTTTCAGATGTTAAATAATGCCATTCTCTTTCATAGTGAGAAACTTGGTAAAGAAATGACTGTATTTGTCTATCGTTGAGTTTGGATCACCTGTCACTAACCAATCAAGGATGGGCATTATGCTTACCATAATTATAATTTAACGTCATTGCCAATGCGTTTAACTCCTTGAAGACTCTGCCCTCTTGGCAGACTACAATTTCTTCAACACCAAACTTAGACCTATAATGATAATTTATGTAGACCTTTGATGTGTGGGCTTCAAGTAATATTTTCTTCATTTCATCACCCAAAGTATTCTTTCCTACAGGAGAATTGTAGTACCACACGTGCCAACCATTTTCCTGACTCGTCCTTGGGCGCTGAAACAAATCATCATATGCTGGATTAAGATGAGACAAATACCTCTTGAAAGTTTCAACAGGACAGTCCGATTTATGGGTTCAAAGTCCTTCCTTACTGACTACGCGAGTCGTTAAGTGATTCTCTATAATGATTTTTAGTCAGTTTGTCAGTGGCAAGGTAGACATATTTCTCATTCGTTGAGAAGTTTTCTCTCCCTCAATTGCACAAATGCATCATAATGTCCATGAAAGCTTTTTGTTTCAACTTTCCAATTTCAGTTGCTGATGATTACTTCATTAAAAAAAAAATTCCTCTTTCGTAATGTGATTAACAGACCCTTTCCTTCCTTCTTAAAGCGTTACTACATCTAGAACATTTCATTTCTATTTCTTGCACTCGTTCCAATTTTTCGTAAACATTCCAACATAGAGGGTCTAATCTAATAACAATATTAACCAAAAAAGTCTGTGAGTAGGCCTAACTGAGTGCAACAGGGCAACATCCAATGAAATTCCTAACCCGCTGTACAATAATACAACAAATACAACATCGAGTCTATTTCCACAAGATATGATGCAGCTTTGTCTTCTTGTTAATGACGTTACTGATACCGTACAACGTTTTTCTGGTCAAAATGTAGTGTGTTTGAACCAAGGTTCATAGTCTCACTAAGAGGCGAAGATTATGAGTCCTGTGCCCTGTTACACCAAGACTTACGATCGATAGAAAGTTACGATTGATTTTTTATTGGTAACCTCATCTTGGATAGGTTGCTCCAAAGTTAATGATCTTAATCCTAACCCTAGCCCTAACTTATCGATCGTAAGTCTTTGTCTTACAGGGCACAGACGTGTCATTTTTTGGGTGTTCTGTACTTCCAGGTCACTGGTGTCTTGTCCTTGATCAATTCCTTTATGCTGAGCTGAAGCATTAGCCGAACTAAGATTTGATGAAACATGACTCGATGTTGAACAGCACCCTTTCCCAACTCCTTCAGCTTGAGGAGCAATCCTCTGAAAACGTCATTTGCAGGCTTAAAATTTTCTGAAAATGTCGCTGTAAATCATACCTCAGCGTGATCAGCGAACGCTTAGCAAAGTAGTCACCATTCGACTGGCAGACCTCTGCAGAACTTGTCAGTATATGCAATAGTCGTGGCCATATAAAAAAAAGATATATTTAAATATTATTATTATTAAAATTATTAAATTAAATATTATTCCTTTTTGTGAAACTGGAAGGTGCTGATGTTTTCCACAAAGAAAGTACTTTCAACAGTAAAATTGTGTTTTCAAGCATGTCTCCGGTTTCTAACTGGTCGATAGCAAATGTCAGTCACCCAGCCTTATTCATGTTTCTTATCATTTGTCCGTAACGACGTGTTCGGGTAGCAGTTCAATTCAACTCCCTGGCATTCTTCATGGCGCTTTGTCTAAAATTATGTATCAAAATGTTTGTTTAGACGGTTAGTGATTTTCTTTACTTGATCTCTTGGTTATTGGATCCTCAATATATTCCTTGTTTTGTTTTTGTAGTTTTGGTTTGTGCCCTGACCTATGGATGTCGTTAATAGATGCCATCACTTAATAACGCTTTATCGTCCTGGAGATCGTATTCCTTGATACTGCTACGCCATTGGTGATAATTTTTTTATTTTCGTACTTTTCATATGAAAAATAGCGCCAATACAATAGATACACATGCATAAAAAATGATGCAGTATTTGGTACCCTGGGGTACCAACTAAAAATCTGCCATTTTGTTCAATTATTTTTTAAATTTTTAGTGCTGTACCCTGGGTTACCCGAAAATTTGTAAAAGTAATGTTTTAGTGTTTGAACTAGGAAGATTTTTTCATGTTAGTGATTTGAAGCAATAAATGCATGCTGACAGGGAGAATAGAGATTATTTATATTTGAGATAGACCTTGTGCTAGGAGTGTTGGTATTATTCCATTTGTTCTCGCCTTCTGCTGGGTGTTTGCAGTGCCATCATGGACTTAGACTTCTTCTTTAGCCTTTGAAAATGTATGTATAATCTTTTCCTTTCCCAACTTCCTCACCACCCTTTCTATAGCATTTTCAAGTACAGTATAACTGCTAATGGACATGAGATGGCCCTGCACAACAGCGTACTTTGGGTTACGAGGGTAGCCCGGTGTATCGTGTGGTGCATGAAATTTCAAAATATCATGTGCTTTTAAATTCCTCCCTCTTTTGATTTTCGTAAGTACTTTTTATATCAGAAATTTGGGCAAAACAATAGATACTCATGTAAAATTATTAAATATACAAATGTACCAAGCTGTGAGAAAGTATAGTGGAAAATTATTTATCTGAGGAGGGACTGGCAAGTTACTATTTTTTCCAAGGGGGAAAAAAAGATTAAAGCCCCCAAGGAATAAATAGTTACTTGCCAGTCCCTCCAAAGATGATGGAACATCTCTGGCATCAGGTCGTAATGTTGTTCCTCTTCCTGAGATTGCCTTTGACATGGTAATTTTTTTTTGGTCACTGGTCCAGGAATAATGTTTGATCGATTTTTATGCCTCCGCCCACCGAAGGTGGTGCCGGAGGCATTATGTTTTCGGGTTGTCCGTCCGTCCGTCCGTCCCGTTTGCTCGTTACCACGATATCTCAAGAACCACTTGAGATATCAACTTCAAACTTGTTCAGACTAATGACCTGGCACTGTCATAATGTCCCTGGAAGTAAATCCAGCATGATCGAGACGGTTGACACATGCAGCTCGTAGTGAGTGATTCGTGTAGATTTGACTGAGGTTTGCTTCCTGGCTGGTTTTCATCATCACCTCTAGGGTGTGTACACCAATCGGTACATCGTTGACCACTCTTGTTTCCCAGGTAAGACTTTTCATTTTGGACGTTGCCAGAGAAATGGGCAGTCGCCGTGAAGTTTCGACAGGTACTGTTTGACTACTTTGACTGGACATACCCCATCAACATCTCCCTGAGCATGCATTTCTCCATCCTGGCTCTTACGGAATCTGAAGCATGGTTTTTGGTTGCCTTGTCAAGAAGCGTGAAATATTCAGAGTCTGAGTTTTTCATTATAAATTATTAGGTCAGTTTTCATCATATTCCACAATTTCTCCATACCACGATTTGCAAATTGTAGCATACAAGCAATAAATGCTCTGCGCTAAAGACCCTTTGGCTCTGACAAGTCCAAACGTTCATCGATTTTATTCAAATCATCATCACTGATTGGAGGGTAATGTTTAACCTCCACTTTGCCAAGCGATTTTAGTTTTGCTATTTTTGCTTTGAACGCATGATTGGAGCGACTGAACTCACCACTTTTCAGAATGTCTACATTCCTTGTTGAGATGAAGTGGAGTTGCAGTCCAATCTGATTGATAACATACTTTTCTCAAAGTAATCCTCTCCTCATTTGTTTTTTGCAGCAACGTAGAATCTTGCCAAAACACCGTCCAAATCTTTATTTGAAAGTTCCTCAAAAGTTACCTCAGTCACCCTGCAAAATTCGCGGAAGACATGCAAGCCATACTTTATGACTTTCTTTGTGTTTGTGTTGTCAGCTGACGCAATGAATTTGTCTATATGTGCCCCTTGAAGTAGATCAAAGCGAGCTTCACCTGAGCCCGCCATGTTTTTTGACAAACCTGATCGATTCGAACAAACCGCGGAGATCGTGTTCGGAACATCGAGTGGGCGCGCACATTAATGCAGCGCTAGTATAATACTACAGCAGGTGCGCGGCACAGTTAAGAGCAGTACGTGTCCGTATATTTTCATCGGCGGGGCACACAAGGTCGTCTAGGGTGTACAAAACTTTACACAAATTTTATCAATGTAATCGATCGTGAATATCGTGATCGTATTTGCTCAAAATCATAGCGAATTTCTCCCCTGGAGTAAATAGTAAAAGCTATCCGGAGCTGTGGCAGAGATTTGTTTTTCCTAGTTGGATTTATATTTTAATAATGACATGTTGGCCAATCAAATAATCATTTATTTAGAATTCTCATGAATATTCATAGAAGGGATATAATAAAAATTATTAAAATATGATTTTTTTTTAAATTTCTGATTTTTAAAATGAGTTGATCCCTTGAAATTTACAGAATCACAGCTCTCTGGCCATCATAGCTTACAGTACAGATAATAAGTAAGTTGGTACAGATTTGCGGTATCGGTATAAATGGGATGGCATTTCTCGTTATGCAACAATCTAAAGAAATACTGCATAAAATACTGCTAAATGAATGTCTGGAACACGTCCTGGTGGTTCTCCAACTCAGCTGCGTGACTTTCTTCACGGTGCTTTATCGCAAAATGTGTATAAAAATGTTCGTTCGGACGATTAGTGATCTTCCGTGCCATGATCTCTTGTTCAGTGGTTAATCCTTGTGTTCTTTATGTAGTTTTGGTTTTCGCTCCGACTTATGTCTGTCTTTGAAAGATGTCATCTCATTATATCGTTTATTGTCTTGGAGATGGTATTCCTGAATACTTTTCTGCTATTGGTGATAATTATGTGTGAAAATATAGAAGTATACATGGCATGCACAAAATTGATTTTTCTTTATTGTAAAAAAATCAAATCAACAACACCAAATGAGATTTAAAAAAAAATCACAGAATTGTCTTTTTTCCTGATTTAAGGTAATACTAAACACTACTAAGTTGTGATTAAATTTCATACTATATAAAAAAAAGATGTTTGCGCTTTCCACATTTTTGTTGAAATACAGACTAGATTATAATGTCTTGGCAATAAATGAAGAGTTTAATTTCAAAAGGGACTAAATCCACTTTTTATGAAAATTGAGTTATTGATATCAGGAGATTGTTCAGGTACGCACATGTCTTTGAACAAAAGCATTTTCTTGATTGCAGTTGAAATTTCCATGTTCCATAGATGCCTGTACAAAATCTGGTAAAAAAATGCCATTTTCTCTGAAGTAATAACAGTGGATTTAGTGCCTTTTAGAATGAAACTCTTTAAATATATAGAAGGAGTGGGAGTCAATTCATGTCCCTGTACACCATAACCCATGTAATAAATGTGCAATATCGATTGACTGATACTTACATGTGGCATTATCTATGCAAGATTTGTTGAATATATATATCGTAATATTGTTATTTGCATTCTAAGCGGATCAAGGCCTGAAAAAACTTTAACACCTAACCCCCAACTGTACCATTTTATTTGACACAGACTGTACAGTGCATTCCTGTTATGATGAGCACTGATACAGGAACATTTAGTTTTAACATGATGATTTTCCCAAGACCAGTTTCAAACATGTTATCACAATGTGTCTTGTTGCCTATATGTTCAGTATGATGAGGTAATAAACATGATTCCAAGCATCTTGTTATAACAGGAATGAACTGTAATTGTTGTAGTGGTACTACTGAACACATGGGCACAGAAACATATATGCACCTGTTTGAAATTGCGGGCCAGAAAATTCTTAACTTATAAATGGAATGGAAATTTATGCTCCCCCTCATCTACCAACGTGCAAAAATAGTTCCTTGCAGACAATTAATCATTGATTACTAGAAACTATGAAATATAACCACTCGGGCCATTCCACGGTAACTCGCATCACAAATAACCGGTACCTTTCACGATTAAAGTCCTTTATCTCTCAAACTGCTAGGATTTACAAGTTATTTTCTGCACCACTTTTAAAGCAGACATAGACTAACCAAATGGATTGAAAAAGAAAAATATTGGTCATGCTTGGTTCGTTGAACTTCGGTAACTTGCGTTACGCGAAAAGGACATGGTCAAAATCATGATGAATGTGAAGGCGAATTGTCCTCAAACTACACTATTGTGACAAAAAATATCTTAAATAGATATTAGTATATTTATAACCTATTAACTGCATCAAAGTGAAGAAAAAATGAACAGATAAAATACAGGGAGCGTTTGTGTCGGTAACTTGCATTATGGTAACTTGCATTAAAGTTTGTTCATCAAGATAAATTTTATAATAATTTTATTGTTAATTCAGTTGTGATTTAATATTTTACAGATTATCCAGTTGGAAGAATTGCAAAAGAAATTATAGTTCTCTGGCAAAGTCTAAAAAACTTTTAAAAATTGCATGTAGTTCCATGTGCTTCAATCTGTATAGTTTGCATTCTCCTACAAGGACATAGAATTTGAAGGTAAAAATCAAAATTAATCTGTGTCCCCCAATGTAATAATAGTTTCAGAAAAGTTAAAAGCCCAAAATACAACCTGAATTTGAGATAAAGCAAAAAGATGAAAACAACAAATGTCCTCCCGATCAGGGAATGGCCCACTTCCTATTTTTCATTTTTATTCTAAAGTAATTACTATAGATATTCCCTTCCAAATGATACCAAACATGTATTTGATTATTCATGTCTTGTTAAACAAATGCAACGGTGCCACTTATAAGCATTCCCACTGTATAAATGCTATGTCTCAAGAAAGCTTGAATGGACAGACAATATGAATGATTCTGCTGTTGTGTACATGTATTTGAATTTTTAATATTTGAATTTTTTCAATATCTTCTGCCTGCAATGTGTGTGAATAACAAGTGTAATATTTGAAGAGTAAATGATAGGCTCAGAAAACAGGTTGGTTAAATGACTATTTTATGCCTATATGAAGAGAAGTTATTTTTGTTTCTTATTTTGTGTGGTCAACAACAGACTACTATTTTTATTTACAGTATTAAAGTGAAGTACACGTTCATGTAACTGGTAAAAAAAACAAACTATATAAGTTATCTGAAATAACTTTTCTTGTTGAAAAAGTGTTTTATAATTCCATCGGATGAAATGTATTTCATTAATGTTACATTTAGATATATTTGTTTAAAAGGAAAATACATTTGAAAATATTTCTTTATAAATCATGTTACTTTTTGTTAAGTGTGGCATCATGATGACTTGTGTATATGATTATTTTAAAAATCTGAACATGATGGGTCAACAAATTAATTATTTTTTGATATTTGATTAAATTTGTGTAACAATTCATAGAATGCATCAAGTGTTGTACTTCATTCTCTCTCTCTCAACAATTCTGCATTAGATGCATAATATAGTAGAATTAAATCTGTGTAGGCCTAATGTCATTTAGTGAATGTTTTGAAGGATTCTGATAGAATGAATGTACAGCCAATTCCTATTATAATGACATGCTCAAGACCAAGCCAACATGTGTACATGTACCTCAATTTAAGAAACGACTTCTCAGTATACTGAACATATAAGCACATAGACACATGCGGAAGTGCTTAAAATTTTCAAATCGGTGCTCATTAAAATGGGAATTGACTGCAAAAGTAAATACTTATGGTGTGGTAATTTAATGCACTTTACACTCAGAAGAAGACTGCTATAATCTCATACCACCAATGCATTTCCGTTTGACTATAGGGTAAGGCGCCACCTGAATATATGAAAAAAAATGGGGGCAATTGCATCTTGTGCCGAAAAACAAATGGAGTGAGTACGCCTGTCCCAACTTTTGCTCCGCCTCACAGTGCATGCTAATTTATTAATTGATTTAACAACTCAGGCAATTGCGCATTAAAAAAATTAATATGGTTGTAATATACTGGATGCTTTGTCAAAATAAGAGGTAACCAATGACTCATTGCTGTTTTAATTAGGGCCATGCAAAAAAAACAAAACAAAAACAAACTTTCAGCTAATCACATAATATCAACGCATGTCATGTCATGTATTTATAAAGTTTATTCCGAGGTGTTTTGGAAAGATATAATATACAGGAGTCGGAGTCATGCATGTCAGGTGTCCAATGACAATGATTTCAGTAACTTATTACAACTTTTGGATCCACTTTATATTGAGATCCAGTTTTATGATACACATCATAGAGAGAGAGAGAGAGAGAGAGAGAATGTGTATAGATGTGTGCATGTGTGCCAGAAAATTAAGAAATAGATTGGGAAACTAAAGAAAATTAAAACAAATTCACATCAGAGTAGGCTACAAATAAATGAAAGAATGGAAACGTTAGAGCAAAATGAAAATTAAGAAATTGGTAGAGAGGAATAGATACTGATGGAAGGAAGACTACAGACCACAGCAATTAAACACCATACACACCTCTAATTATGTTGCTACATGATTTATTTATTCTGCATTATATGTAATTAATGGCTAATTGAGCTAATGACAGAAAGCCCCAATAGTTACTATTGTATTTATGATATAGAAAGCCTGATTAAATACAGAAAGTTTTTTGTTAAAAATAATTGCATCCATTAATCTGTTTTTTTTTTTTTTACGTATGATATATGTATGTATGATTGTGCTGACATTTGTACGCAATAATGATAAGAATTAAAAGCTATATAAAATTGGAAATATTTGAACGGATGTATAAAATGCAATATAAAATATAAAATATTTGAATATAAGTATATTTATATGCCTTTAGACCATGAAATTGTTCCAAATAACATAAGGCAGCATGTGAGATAATTCATATGAAAAGTCTGATTTTTATCGGACAGTTACCAGAGTAACAATGCTTCTCAGCCAATCAAAATCAAGTAAAGATGTCAGATCTGACAACTTGTCAAACAAGAAATGTTAATGAAATGCTCATGAGAGCAATTCAGATGCTTTTGAAACTTGAAAGATAAAATATACGACAAGTCCTTTTATGAAACGCTCCTGGTATCATGTGGTATACTATCATTCAGTAATGAGATAGAAATTTTAAATACTATGATTAAAAAGCACAATGAAAGTATACAAAAGAAGCCATTCATTTTAAAAAGAAAATTAATTGAAAGTATTTAAAACAAGCAGGAAATAAATCAAATTTCATAAAAATGATTCTTTATCTTTACTTGAACAATGTAACAATAAAACACGTTTATATGATCAAGATACCCTCTATACAGGAAAAAGAAAAGAAATCTATACTACTTTCAATAATAATGATAATTGTTTATATAGGAAATAAATGTGATTTTCAATCAATAATAATCTTTTTATTTATACAGAGCCGTTTTAGATTATTAAGTTAAGATTTTCTGATAAAACTTCAGCAAACCATTATACATCATGCTGCAATTTGGATATCCGTAATGTTTTTACTACGGATACTTTTGATTGTTCACACAGATAGACTTGCTTAGCACCAATACGTGTATGTCTGGATGAAGTTTTTCTCAACAATTGTCCAAAAATATTGTATCTATTTTAATTTTACCAAAACATCAAAAGTGATGGTTTACATTTACATCTTTGTTAGTATTCTATACATTTTGATGTACATAGCATAACATATCAAATATGTCTCACAAAAATCATAACTTTCATTAGTGATCACTTTTTCTGTTGGATAATGATAATGATAATGATTAAATAGTTGTAGATACAACATAAATAACACAATCCTGAATATCATTTTTTGTTACTGTTGTAAGAGGTTTTGGCACTTGATTTTAAAATGATGTAATATTTTGCTTGTACACAAACTTGTAAAATATGATAAATTCTCTTGCAATAAATTTCAAACATTTATATGGAACTCTCATTCATATCACTTATAGTAGCAATTAAGTGATATAATACAAACATAGATAATACATCATACAAGTTTATTGCCATACAAGGATTAACTTTGACCAAAAAAGGTATTCTACACTAACTACATTGCTTCAATATAATTGCAGATACACATTATATAATACAGTTAATTAAAAGCAAAACTGTTTGTTGAAAATGCGATTAATACATGTTCATCTTACCATATACAATGTACATGTAGGCCTTCACTTTTTTAAAAAACTAATTAAATTTTTAGTGACAAAAATTGTCTCAACTACTATAATAATTATATACTTGAGATATAGTCCAAATATATATTCTGCTATTTTCTATTTTCTTTTTTTCTATAGGGTACGCATAAAACCGTCGACATTGTCTTCTCATAATTCTTCATTGGTTGTTCGTAATCAAATGTTGGGTCATGATTAATAATACATGTGCATTGGATTCCGTGTGACTGATTCCTGTGAGAAATGGTATAGGATTGAAAAGAAATGATTAATTTTGCTAATATTAGGTTTTGCCAATTTCATGCCAGGAAAATATACCTGTTAAATTAAACTGTTAGTTTGCTGCTTTTTGAATTCCACAAGTCTCCGTAGTACTATTACTGTCTGTGTATTTCATTTAAATAAGATTGACTTCATAACATATTTTCGGATGAACACTCAAAACAAAATGCATATAATTCTGCCCTGAGTTACTAACATAAATTCTTGATTGTTTGTTTTTTATCTCATGTGATGTGCTTCAGATATTTTACACCGCAAGCTGCGTAAGATTTTCTCTTTCACGAAGTACAGTATTTAAGATAAAATTACATTTATATACACATATCAAATCAGTCGAGAAAGATTACACAACTTTGCTTGATAAGAGGAAAATCCTCTTTTATACGTTTTTGCCACAAAGCAAAGTTACAGTGTGTTATGTAGCTTGCAAAACAAAGGCTTCACATTCAGAGAAACTTAAAAATATATAGATATTTGTTCTTGCAGGTAAACTTACATTATCGTCTCTTTCCACGCTGAATCGAGTTTGGAACGAACTTGAACCATTTCTGGACTGTGGTATAAAATAAAGAACACAATATTATTTCTTAGTGAAAGTGGTATTTATGAATATAATTCAATAAATCTAGTGTTGCTAATAGAGTTGGAATGTAGCTAAATTAAAAGGTCTCTTCAAGAAATGATGGTGAAAATATCACCAGAAGGCCTATGTATTTTAATTCAAGTTCATATCTTCTCAAAATCTATAGGTGGTCATTCTCTTCCAAATATGACAATCTAAGCTATTTGTTGTATTCCCAAAACACCGCGCGCCTAACAGCTGCAACTGCTAAAGCCAGTGTAATTATGCCGCATAATAATATTGTGGATCGCTTAGAGACTTATGATCAGGAGGTATTAGGCACTATAAGCAAGGCTAATTATTAATTATTATTATTGTACAGATATGATAATAATGATACATGTATTTATCTCTATATCTGATATTTAATGGAATACTATGTGGTATAATACAATCATAAAATTTGAATACATTTACACTTTCCATCCAATGTACAGTTGTACATCTCTCCATATGATATTTAATAGAAGATTTTATGTGGGAGTACAAAATTACAAAATACATAAAATTTTGAAAAAAAAAAAATAATCTTACACTTCCTCTTCCATATGAATTCCTGAAGCTTCTAGAGTTGTTAAGCTGTAAAAGAAATTTCACAAAAACATTGTATCATTACCGCCATATTAACGTGGGAACATGTTTGACAATTTTAATTGATAAATCAACTGTTCTTACTCTCAATTATCAAGCTTAAAACATTGTCTAACCTATGATGCAATATCCAAGTGTAATGACACTTTATGATATCAGAACTTTTTAAAATGATGCTGGAATCCTTAAGATATTTTTATTTTTGTTTTGAATATATATTTCTGTTCTCTGTTTTCTATGAACAAATACTTACGCTCTCTCTCCCATCGACAACGTACGGAGTTGTAAAGTTACCAGAGCCACTATAAAGCTGCACAAGAAATGTTAAAATAAAACATTGTATTCGATGAATTGCAAGCCAATGCTCATTTACAAAATGTGTATCAATTTAAATGTATGATGACACGAATGAATATTTTTTGCAATAGTGGTCAATTTCAGTGTTGTGTAAATAAAAGTTTAAGAATGTTTTTCTCCGTTCTTTGACCTTTTCCAAATTTCTATTTTATAATTTCTACATTTTAAATTAATAATATAAAACATGGTATTTAATTACCATGACTAAAGTATGAATAAAGATAAATGATAATACTAAAAATACCTTACTTGTGGTATATTGAAGAAACAATATAAGGTGAAATATCATTATTTTAAAAGAGATGCATGATATACAGTAATACAGTGTGTCCCAAAAAGAACTATACACTTTTGAAATGGCTACCAAATAAAAAAATATAATATTCTTGGATAAAAGGTTTGTATGTATATAAGACTCATATCCTCAACTATCATTATGACACCAAAAATTCCGAAAATAACGCATGCTTCAGTGAGTAATGCCCACTTTTGTAAAGGACACAAAAATTACCCTGCGCAGGAATTCACTGTTCATTTTGCACCTGGATATAGAACGCCATGAATGAGTCAAAATTAACGATGGAATAAATCAGCCGACAGAGTCAAAGATAAACCAAAAGTCAGAAAAAAAATTAATATTATGCAAAAAAGTTATGTTTCACCATTCGTTGTCATATCATTGATTTATGCTTTGACTTCAATTTATTTTTGTCTTTGTTGGCCGATCGATTCCATCGTTAATTTTGACTCCTTCATGGCATTCCATAACCAGGTGCAAAATGAATAGTGAATTCCTGCGCAGGCTAATTTTTATGTCCTTTACAAAAGTGGGCATTACTCACTGAAGCATGGGTTTTTTTCGGAATTTTTTGTGTCATAATGATAGTTGAGGATATGAGCCTTATATACATATAAATCTTTCCTGCAAGAATCAAATATTTTTCTATTTAGTAGCTATTTAAAAAGTGTATAGTTCTTTTTGGGACGCACTGTAGACACAGGCCCTACTTTATAAAATGCTTGCAGTGATGGGGAAATCATTGGTATTAAAAACAAGAGAAAACTTACACTCTCTCTTCCATCAGCCACGTATGGAGTTCTAAAGTTCCTTGAGCTATAAAACTGTCAAAGAAATTTAATAAAGAATATATTATTATTTAAAATAACTTGTCATTACTTTACTGTCTTCTGTAATTTTTAAAACTATAATTGTGACGTAAGACATATATTTTTTTGTGAATGTATTTGTAATTTGTATTGTAAAATATAAAACAAAATTCAGTATGAAAAATCCCCAATTTAACTTTCAACCAATTTGAAATCTACCCTTCTCAAAAAAAGAAAAAAAAAGAAAGAAGAATGAATATGAGCTGCACATGAATTTCTAATTAATGCATTCTGGTGTTATTACTTTCATTGAATTGACCCTGCCTATTTTATACTGTTTTCAGAAAAAATTGAATAGGCCTACATCCTATAATATTAAACATAAGAATGAAAACTGCATAGGCTCTATGAACTACAATGGTGTAAAACCTGTTTATTGATAAACAATGATTCAACATGCTTTGTTTTATATTTAAATGATAATATGTTCTTTATATGATATGTTTGTTTGACATAATAGTGATAAAATTATTAATGTATTTTGTGAACAATTGCAGAAAATTACTATTGCCACATCCAACATGCATATTGCAAATCAAAAAACTTATAGGAATACCGCAAGAAAAATAGGGGAAAGAATGTGAAGATTGTCATTAAATTACCCTCTTTGAAAGTCACAGGAAATTTAATTAGATTTTTTTTTCATTAGAAGGGAGTTTTTATATTCATCCATATTATTGTCTGATGCAATAAATAAATAACCTGGAAGATATCACTAAGTCAACATTTTTGTGTGAGAAATCAGATAACTTGAACTTTTTCAGATCCATGGTTAATGTCAATTTTCAAGTGTAATAAAAATGTAATGGTATATAATTTGCCACAAAGAACATGTTTCTTAAGGAAGATTCTAGCTTGAGAAACCCTATAGTATTAAGCACTATATAAATGTAACTATTATTATTATTATTATTATAGTAATTCAGCTCAAAGTTCTAACAAAAGAAATGAAAAAAAAAGAAAAAAAGAAACAAAGCGAAATAAACGAAAATAATTGCAAAAAATTACCCCTTCACTTCCATCTGCAACATAAGGAGTTCTGAAGTTGCCTCTGCCGCTTACCTGTAGAAGAGAGCGAATTAAACCCTGTTAAAAAGTAGGCTGACATACTTTTCAGTTTAATTATATGTACATCTCGAGAGTCAATGATAATAATATTGTCTTTTAACTATGCAGGGTATCCACTTCAGTTCTAAAGAAACTGTGCTGATAGGAAAACCTATTAAAAGGAGAGTGAACTGTCCAATTGAGTGTGCGTTATTAATAGGTAATCTTACAATCTACATTTTTAAAAATAAAACTACTAATAATACAGTTGATAAATTAGCCATTGATTTTTTTTGTTTAGGCAAACTAAAATGTTTTGATGGGAAATATACTTGTTTTGCTACTAAGTAACACACTTATTTCGGTATGAATGTATTAAGTAGTTACATGTAATTTGTGTGTAATCATTCAAATGGGTCTACATTTTTAGACTACTCTGCTCAGAATTTTGCATTATGGGTTAGGAACTAGCTCAGATTTGAGTAGTTTAGGGCTTGAGTTGGTGCTGTACAAGGTTTGAGGTTCTTATTGGCTTTATGTAAGTATTACTCACATTATCTTGTCCCATATCGAAGCTATGATTATACAATGCCCCTCGATGATCACGGGTGAGCCGATCCACTGCTTGACCGACGGCGAACTCCCGGCGAGCAAGGGCATTGTAAGACCGGTCATCGAGAGAGCCAGACCACGAATCGAAATCAAAGTCTCCGGTGTAAAAGTAGGAATCTCCACTTGGAAATGGGTCTCGATATCGCTCCCTATATTCAATAGAAGAATGTTTCACTTTGATTTATTTTCCAAGTTCACTGTAGGTGTTTTTACAGTGTGGGATGGAAGAAATAAAAGTTGTGCAAAAATGATGTTAATAGAGCAGGAAAAAACCAAAGAAAAAAAGAAATAAACAAAACAAGTTGAAGAAAATACTATTATGTGTCATATTTGTTGTTTAGCCTGAATAATCTGCTGTGATCCACATACATACTTATTGCATTAGATACAAATATTAATATGCCTCCTATTTGATGAATGACCTATGTGCTCTGATATATGCATACATACTTATTCTAACAGATACAAATATTAATATGCCTCACGTTTGTTGAGTGACCTATCTGTTCTGATATACAAACATACTTATTCCAACAAACATAAGCTAATGGGGGATTACTTACTCGATCATGAATCTAGGTCCTTTATTTCTTGCTGCAAGGTGCAGCACGCAACAGCACATACAGACGATAACCAGGAGAAGAGCTCCAAGCAACCTCCAGAAACGATCCCAATGATAGCACCGGTAGGTAATGTGCTCGATTGCCGATTGTTGGTCTGGAGCTGGTAAGGCTAAGAAGGGTGGGGGGACAAAATTGAAATTTATTATGAGATTGAAAACGATTCATAATTGGTATAACAGACTCGAGTCTGCAATTTTGAGTACTCCGGAGCTTGTAAAAACTGGGGGGGGAGGGCGGGGGGATGGTTTCTAAATTGCAATGTTCATATTTGACTTAAATTGCGTATAACAGACTCGATGCTCATGTCGTGTCCGAGATGGTAAAGCTGAGGGGACGCGGGGAACAAAATTGACTTTTATTTGGTATAACTTACTCAAAACTGATGTATGTCCAAGCTAAGCAAAATAGCATTCGTCATCAATATGAAATAATTTGACTTCGGATTGGAATGGGATTAAAATGAATTTTAAATTGAAATTGAGGCGAAATTAAAATGCAAATGATTTGAAATCAAACTGACATTGAATTGATATTGGAATTGGAGTTGTATTGATATTAAATTGAAACTTAAATTTGAAACATAAATTGTGGCATTTATGATCACTTATCTCTTTGCTACAGAAATCAAGAGGACCACGAAAGAGAAGCTCCAATGTAAAATTCCACTGAGCAGGAGAATGCTTGCCCAAACATCCATAAGACTGGCAGAAGAGAACTACAGGCAGCACCACCACAATATTTCATCACCCTAGAAATAATACTCACCACTGACAAAAAGCTGTGAAAGAGTGATGTTCTCTTCTCCAGATGCCACAATTTGATCAGTGTCCATAGCCAGGGTGTCAGCAAAAATCACCAGGTTATCTGCTTCAGTTACATTGAGTGCTCTAAGGATCACTGCAAGGTCACCAATGACGCTTCCCGGAGAAAAAGAGCGAACAGAGCAACTAATACTGGTAAGTGATGTGGGCAGATTAACAACAAAATAGTTTACCACCTGAGGAGGAAAAAAAAAAAACCCAAATTACACATATTTCATTAACTTTTTTGAAAATCTAATCTCGTGAAATGAATTATGCTTCATCATTGAAGTTTCATTTTATTTTGTAGGCCTGTTAAGGCTAGATATATGACTGAAAACTGGCCAAAATAAAAAAAGGAAAAGAAAAGCCACGTCTCGACTCATTACTTGTATTTTCTGTTTCTCATGCATAAGAAAAATAATGAGTCACTGCATTACACGTTCGTCGAAGGGCCATTTCATTAGACATATATATATATGCATTTATTTAATAGTAGGCCCATCTATGTATGAAGGAATAATGAAAATACAATTATTGTTCTCACCGCTGTGCAGAATACATCTTCAAGGTCTTGGAATGCAGCTGAACTGGAGTCGTAAAGATCAGCGGTGAAAGTAAGATTCACAAGATTGCGTTCAAAGACTTGTAAAACAACTATCACAGTTCTCGAGACTGTGAATATGAAACACAAAAAGCAGATCTACAAGTCTGGGTTCTGAATCTTATTTCTTTTATAGCCATTCTTAATTAATTTTCATATGGATTTCACAAGAGGCCAGCTGAGCACCCCCCCCCCAAAAAAAAACCCACCAAAAACATCAGCACAAAAGAAAATAAAACAATAACAAAAACAAAAACAAACAAAACCCCCAAACAGTCAATTTACAATGATCATTGTTCAATGTAATCAAATTAACCCCAAAATTGCTCTCTCAGCTTACCTTGTTCACAATTTGTTCCTGAGAAGCCATCGATGCAGGAACATAGATTATTGACACAAGTACCACCATTCAGGCATATAGTGTTGACACAGTCAACTGGAAGACCTGAAACCACAAAAATCAGGAAAAATAGTCTAAATTTATAATGTACGATGTATACAAATATGAAACAAAAAGAGCAGATCTACAAGTCTGGGTTCTGACTGTTATTTCTTTTATAGCCATATTTACAAGTCTGCGCCTCTGAATACTAGAAGAATGGCGCATTATAAATGCTGTATTTATTATTACATGGACCAGTATGCAGAGTACCATTACAAAAGGGATTAATTAAACTTTTCTAATTTCATTCTTTTTACTGGATGGTGCGTACGTTTTATAATTACTCGAAAAAAGTTAGATTAATACTTTAGCTAAACAATAGCTACCTACCTAAACTGTGATCTGATATCAATAACTAAATTTTTATCAAAAGTGGATCTATTCCCTTTTGAAACGAAGGTTTTCATATATTAAAGGAAAAATCGATCCTGATAATAAGGTGGTTTTGGTATAAAGAGAAATGTGAGATAAACAGATCACTAAAGGTTTTGCAAAAATCTGACTAGAGATCTGTTTTCTATAAGCCAAATTTGTATATGTACAAATAGATGCATGTAGTTTATAGTAGAAGGTTATTATTTAAGTTTCATTAGGTCTATAATTTGTTTGAAAATTGATCAATATATTTTTGAGAAGAAAAATTTTTTCCCTACATTTATCCTTAAAGAATTAGTGACATTGTCACAATGAGGACATGAAAAGATATAAAATTTTGTATTCCATTTTTAGGAGCAACAGTGCCTTTAAAATACTGTGCTATTTTCTCCCCACTCGTTTGAGGAAATTCTTTCAGTAGCATTCAGTAGCGGAACCAGGCTTACGTCACACAATTAAAAGCATCGGCCAATGACCAAACATAATAGAGCCATTATTATCCCCAGACGATTGAGCCTGCATGGTCCATTCAAATTGAGAATCCTGGATCCGCGCCAGACATTAAACCTATCAATGATTCACCTGTTTCACATGTAGGTCCAGTATACCCTGTTGCGCACGCACATACACCCTCCAGACAAGAGCCTCCATTCCTGCAAGGGTTAGCAGTGCATTCTACTGTGCCTTGTAATATAAAGATCAATTGAAAATTTGAATCGATCATTCTGATTGATTAAAAGTGATCCTTTTATGTAAAAAAGGGCAGGCATCAAGAACTCTGATAAGCTACTATTAATTTGCAAATGGTTTCAACTCTTTAAGCTACATACCCCATGTCAGTAAAACAAAGTTAACAATAGTCAAATTAAGAAAGAGGATAACAATATATTTTGTGATGCTCAGTATCTACAATGTGGAAACGTATCTTTCAATAGATCATTCTGTAAGAAAATGGTTGTGTGTAAACTGATGTGTAACACGTTTAAATGGATCATTTGATTCATTGGTGGCATTAACATCGTTTATCATACAAAAACTAAAGAGAATGAAATTTGGACTTACTTTCAAAAATAAAATTTACATATTATATGAAAAAAAAGGGGGTGGGGAATATGACGGTAATTTGTCACCGTATCTACTAGTTAATCACTGAAAAAAGAAAATCCTATATACGATGAGGTGCATCATTTATATAATCCCTGAACAAAAGCCATTCTTTTTTTTGCATGACGAAAAAGTAGTTCTCTAGTTACAACTTGTTTAAAGGATAAAAACCACAATTCATTCTTGATTAAAATTAAGGTACATTATATTTAACTTCTGGTTTCATCAAATAAAATTTAATACAATGACATATTGGGGATGGGGAAACGAGGGGGGGGGGTAGTGGCTCATGCCCAAATTATCATTGGAAAAAACTCAATTACCAACATTTGCTGAAGACGCTGTGGTACTTCCAGATTCCGTTGTATCAAATCTTCTAGATTGAGTTATACTAACAGAGGTAGATGCCAATCCCCTTGTACTAGTAGCTGAAGATGAGGATTCAGTTGTTCTGGCAGGTGACGATGATGAGGATTCAGTTGTACTAGCAGGAGTAGATGATGATCCAGTTGAACTAGCAGGAGTAGATGATGATAAAGTTCTACTGAGAGATGAAGACGATGAGGATTCAGTTAAAATACCAGGAGTAGATGATGATCCAGTTGAACTAGGAGATGAAGATGATGAGAATTCAGTTGTACTAGCAGGAGTAGATGATGATCCAGTTGTACTAGGAGATAAAGATGATGAGGATTCAGTTGTACTAAGCAGGGCAGTAGATAACTGATCCAGTTGTACTAGAGAGATGAACGATTCGATGAAGGATTCAGTTGTACTAAAGCAGGAGTAGATGATGATCCGTTGTACTAGGAGATAAAGATGATGAAGGTATTCAGTTGTACCAGCAGGAGTAGATGATGATCCCAGTTGTACTAAGAGAGTGAAGATGATGAGGATTCAGTTGTACTAGCAAGAGTAGATGATTGATCCAGTTGTACTAGGAGATAAAGATGATGAGGATTCAGTTGGAATACCAGGAGTCGATGATGATCCAGTTGTACTAAGAGATAAAGATGATGAGGATTCAGTTGTACTGGCAGGAGTAGACGATGATCCAGTTCTACTAGGAGATAAAGATGATGAGGTATCAGTTGAAATACCAGGAGTAGATGATCCAGTTGTACTAGGAGATAAAGATGATGAGGATTCAGTTGAAATACCAGGAGTAGATGATCCAGTTGTACTAGGAGATAAAGATGATGAGGATTCACTAATACTAGCAGGAGTAGATGATGATCCAGTTGTACTAGGAGATGAAGATGATGAGGATTCAGTTGTACTAGCACGAGTAGATGATGATCCAGTTGTACTAGGAGATGAAGATGATGAGGATTCAGTTGTACTAGCTGAAGTAGATGATGATCCAGTTGTACTAGGAGATGAAGATGATGAGGATTCAGTTGTACTAGCTGGAGTAGATGATGATCCAGTTGTACTAGGAGATGAAGATGATGAGGATTCAGTTGTACTAGCAGGAGTAGATGATGATGGAGTTGTACTAGGAGATGAAGATGATGAGGATTCAGTTGTACTAGCGGGAGTAGATGATGATCCAGTTGTACTAGGAGATGAAGATGATGAGGATTCAGTTGTACTAGCAGGAGTAGATGATGATCCAGTTGTACTAGGAGATAAAGATGATGAGGATTCAGTTGTACTAGCAGGAGATGATGATGATCCAGTTGTACTAGGAGATAAAGATAATGAGGATTCAGTTGAATTACCAGGAGTAGAC
>CALNVZ010003426.1:36178291-36189395 GCA_940671915.1 Paracentrotus lividus
TCAGTTGTATTAAAAGGTGCAGATGAGGATTCAGTTGTACCAGCAAGAGTAGGTGATGATCCAGTTGTATTTATAGATGTAGATGATGAAGATACCACTGTACTAGCAGGAGGAGAGGAGGATTCAGTAGTACCAGCAGGAGTAGACGAAGATTCAGTTGTACTAGTGAGTGTAGGTGATGAGGATTCTGGTGAACCAGCTGGTGGAGATGTGGAGTCAGTAGTCCCAGCAAAAGTAGATGACAAGGATTCGGTTGCATTGGCAGGAGTAGAGGACGATTCATTTGTGTTAGCAGGAGTAGACAATGATTCAGTTGTGCTAGCAACTGTAGGTGATAAGAATTCAGTTATATTAGGAGGTGGAGATGTGGTTTCAGTAGTACCAGCAAGAGTAGATGACAAGGATGCAGTTGTATTACCAGGAGTAGACAAGGAGTCAGTTGTACTATCAAGTTTAGGTGATGAGGATTCAGTGATATTAGCTGGTGCAGATGTGGAAACAGTTGTACCAGCAGGATTAGACGAGAATTTAGTTGTACTAGTCAGTGTAGGTGATGAGGATTCTGTTGTATCAGCTGGTGGAGATGTGGAGTCAGTAGTCCCAGCAAAAGTAGATGACAAGGATTCGGTTGCATTGGCAGGAGTAGAGGACGATTCATTTGTGTTAGCAGGAGTAGACAACGATTCAGTTGTGCTAGCAAGTTTAGGTGATAAGGATTCAGTTATATTAGGAGGTGGAGATGTGGTTTCAGTAGTACTAACAAGAGTAGATAACAAGGATGCAGTTGTATTACCAGGAGTAGACAAGGAATCAGTTGTACTATCAAGTGTAGGTGATGAGGATTCAGTGATATTAGCTGGTGCAGATGTGGAAACAGTTGTACCAGCAGGATTAGACGAGGATTCTGTTGTATTACCAAGAGTAGACAAAGATTCAGTTGTATTAAAAAGTGGAGATGAGGATTCAGTTGTACCAGCAAGAGTAGGTGATGATCCAGTTGTATTTATAGATGTAGATGATGAAAATACCACTGTACTAGCAGGAGGAGAGGAGGATTGAGTAGTACCAGCAAGAGTAGCCGAGGATTCAGTTGTACTAGTGAGTGTACGTGATGAGGATTCTGTTGTATTAGCTGGTGGAGATGTGGACTCAGTAGTCCCAGGAAAAGAAGATGACAAGGATTCTGTTGCATTGGCAGGAGTAAAAGACGATTCAGTTGTGTTAGCAGGAGTAGACAGGGATTCAGTTGTATTCACAGGTGAAGATGATGAGGATTCAGTTTTATTATCAGGTACAGATGATGAAGATTCCATTGTACCAGAAGGTGATGATGGGGATTCAGTTGTACCAGCAGGTAAAGATGATGATGCAGTTTCATTAACAGGAGTAGATGAAGAGGATTCAGTAGTACCAGCAAGAGTAGATAACGAGGATACAGTTGTATTACCAGAAGTAGACAAGGATTCAGTTGTACTATCAAGTGTAGGTGATGAGGATTGAGTGATATTAGCTGGTGCTGATGTGGAAACAGTTGTACCAGCAGGATTAGATGAGGATTCTGTTGTATTACCAGGGATAGACAAGGATTCAGTTGTACTACCAGTAGATGACGATTCTGTTGTATTACCAGGAGAAGACAAAGATTCAGTTGTATTAAAAGGTGCAGATGAGGATTCAGTTGTACCAGCAAGAGTAGGTGATGATCGAGTTGTATTTATAGATGTAGATGATGAAAATACCACTGTACTAGCAGGAGGAGAGGAGGATTGAGTAGTACCTGCAGGAGTAGACGAGGATTCTTTTGTATTGCCCGGAGTAAACAAGGATTCAGTTGTACTAGTGAGTGTAGGTGATGAGGATTCTGTTGTATCAGCTGGTGGAGATGTGGACTCAGTAGTCCCAGCAAAAGTAGATGACAAGGATTCTGTTGCATTGGCAGGAGTAGATGACAATCCAGTTGTGTTGGCAGGAGTAAACAAGGATTCAGTTGTATTCACAGGTGAAGATGATGAGGATTCAGTTTTATTATCAGGTACAGATGATGAAGATTCCATTGTACCATAATGTGGGGATGGGGATTCAGTTGTACTAGCAGGTAAAGATGATGCAGTTGCATTAACAGGAGTAGATGATGAGGATTCAGTTGTATTAGAAGGAGTAGATGATAAGGATTCAGTTGTATTTCTAGGAGTAGACAACGATTCAGTTGTGCTAGCAAGTGTAGGTGATAAGGATTCAGTTATATTAGGAGGTGGAGATGTGGTTTCAGTAGTACCAGCAAGAGTAGATATCGAGGATACAGTTGTATTGCCAAGAGTAGACAAAGATTCAGTAGTACTAGTGAGTGTAGGTGATGATGATTCTGTTGTATCAGCTGGTGGAGATGTGGACTCAGTAGTCCCAGCAAAAGTAGATGACAAGGATTCTGTTGCATTAACAGGAGTAGACAAGGAGTCAGTTGTACTATCAAGTGTAGGTGATGAGGATTCAGTGATATTAGCTGGTGCAGATGTGGAAACAGTTGTACCAGCAGGATTAGACGAGAATTTAGTTGTACTAGTGAGTGTAGGTGATGAGGATTCTGTTGTATCAGCTGGTGGAGATGTGGAGTCAGTAGTCCCAGCAAAAGTAGATGACAAGGATTCGGTTGCATTGGCAGGAGTAGAGGACGATTCATTTGTGTTAGCAGGAGTAGACAACGATTCAATTGTGCTAGCAAGTTTAGGTGATAAGGATTCAGTTATATTAGGAGGTGGAGATGTGGTTTCAGTAGTACCAGCAATAGTAGATAACAAGGATGCAGTTGTATTACCAAGAGTAGACAAGGAGTCAGTTGTACTATCAAGTGTAGGTGATGAGGATTCAGTGATATTTACTGGTGCAGATGTGGAAACAGTTGTACCAGCAGGATTAGACGAGGATTCTGTTGTGTTACCAAGAGTAGACAAGTATTCAGTTGTACTACCAGTAGATGAAGATTCTGTTGTATTACCAGGAGAAGACAAAGATTCAGTTGCATTAAAAGGTGCAGATGAGGATTCAGTTGTACTACCAGTAGATGAGGATTCTGTTGTATTACCAGGAGAAGACAAAGATTCAGTTGTATTAAAAGGTGCAGATGAGGATTCAGTTGTACCAGCAAGAGTAGGTGATGATCCAGTTGTATTTATAGATGTAGATGATGAAAATACCACTGTACTAGCAAGAGGAGAGGAGGATTCAGTAGTACCAGCAGGAGAAGCCGAGGAATCAGTCGTACTAGTGAGTGTAGGTGATGAGGATTCCTTTGTATCAGCTGGTGGAGATGTGGACTCAGTAGTCCCAGCAAAAGTAGACGACAAGGATTCTGTTGCATTGGCAGGAGTAGATGACGATTCAGTTGTGTTAGCAGGAGTAGAAAAACATTCAGTTGTATTCACAGGGGAAGATGATGAGGATTCATTTTTATTATCAGGTACAGATGATGAAGATTCCATTGTACCAGAAGGTGATGATGGGGATTCAGTTGTACTAGCAGGTGAAGATGATGATGCAGTTGCATTAACAGGAGTAGATGATGAGGATTCAGTAGTACCAGCAAGAGTAGATAACGAGGATACAGTTGTATTACCAGGAGTAGACAAGGATTCAGTTGTACTATCAAGTGTAGGTGATGAGGATTGAGTGATATTAGCTGGTGCTGACGTGGAAACAGTTGTACCAGCAGGATTAGACGAGGATTCTGTTGTATTACCAGGGGTGGACAAGGATTCCGTTGTACTACCAGTAGATGAGGATTCTGTTATATTACCAGGAGAAGACAAAGATTCAGTTGTATTAAAAGGTGCAGATGAGGATTCAGTTGTATTGCCAGGAGTAGACAAGGATTCAGTTGTACTAGTGAGTGTAGGTGATGAGGATTCTGTTGTATCAGCTGGTGGAGATGTGGACTCAGTAGTCCCAGCAAAAGTAGATGACAAGGATTCTGTTGCATTGGTAGGAGTTGATGACGATCCAGTTGTGTTAGCAGGAGTAGACAAGGATTCAGTTTTATTCACAGGTGAAGATGATGAAGATTCAGTTTTATTATCAGGTACAGATGATGAAGATTCCATTGTACCATAATGTGGGGATGGGGATTCAGTTGTACTAGCAGGTAAAGATGATGATGCAGTTGCATTAACAGGAGTAGATGATGAGGATTCAGTTGTATTAGAAGGAGTAGATGATAAGGATTCAGTTGTATTTCTAGGAGTAGACAACGATTCAGTTGTGCTAGCAAGTGTAGGTGATAAGGATTCAGTTATATTAGGAGGTGGAGTTGTGGTTTCATTAGTATCAGCAATAGTAGGTAATGAGGATACAGGTGTATTACCAGGAGTAGACAAGGAGTCAGTTGTACTATCAAGTGTAGGTGATGAGGATTCTTTGATATTAGCTGGTGCCGATGTGGAAACTGTTGTACCAGCAGGATTAGACGAGGATTCTGTTGTATTACCAGGAGTAGACAAGGATTCAGTTGTACTACCAGTAGATGAGGATTCTGTTGTATTACCAGGAGAAGACAAAGATTCAGTTGTTTTAAAAGGTGCAGATGAGGATTCAGTTGTACCAGCAAGACTAGGTGATGATCCAGTTGTATTTATTGATGTAGATGATGAAAATACCACTGTACTAGCAGGAGGAGAGGAGGATTTAGTAGTACCAGCAGGAGTAGATGAGGATTCTGTTGTATTGCCAGGAGTAGACAAGGATTCAGTTGTACTAGTAAGTGTAGGTGATGAGGATTCCGTTGTATCAGCTGGTGGATATGTCGACTCAGTAGTACTAGCAAAAGTAGATGACAAAGATTCTGTTGCATTGGCAGGAGTAGATGACGATCCAGTTGTGTTAGCAGGAGTAGACAAGGATTCAGTTGTATTCACAGGTGAAGATGATGAGGATTCAATTTTATTAGCAGGTAAAGATGATGAAGATTCCATTGTACCAGAAGGTGATGATGGGGATTCAGTTGTACTAGCAGGTAAAGATGATGATGCAGTTGCATTAACAGGAATAGACAAGGATTCAGTTGTACTACCTGTAGATGAGGATTCTATTGTATTACCAAGAGAAGACAAAGATTCAGTTGTATTAAAAGGTGCAGATGAGGATTCAGTTATACCAGCAAGAGTAGGTGATGATCCAGTTGTATTGCTAGGAGTAGACAAGGATTCAGTTGTACTAGTGAGTGTAGGTGATGACGATTCTGTTGTATCAGCTGGTTGAGATGTGGACTCAGTAGTTGCAGCAAAAGTAGATGACAAGGATTCTGTTGCATTGGCAGGAGTAGATGACGATCCAGTTGTGTTAGCAGGAGTAGACAACGATTCAGTTGTGCTAGCAAGTGTAGGTGATAAGGATTCAGTCATATTAGGAGGTGGAGATGTGGTTTCAATAGTACCAGCAAGAGTAGATATCGAGGATACATTTGTATTGCTAAGTGTAGACAAGGATTCAGTAGTACTAGTGAGTGTATGTGATGTTGATTCTGTTGTATCAGCTGGTGGAGATGTGGACTCAGTAGTCCCAGCAAAAGTAGATGACAAGGATTCTGTTGCATTACCAGGAGTAGACAAGGATTCCGTTGTACTACCAGTAGATGAGGATTCTGTTGTATTACCAGGAGAAGACATAGATTCAGTTGTATAAAAAGGTGCAGATGAGGATTCAGTTGTACCAGCAAGAGTAGGTGATGATCCAGTTGTATTTAAAGATATAGATGATGAAAATACCACTGTACTAGCAGGAGGAGAGGAGGATTCAGTAGTACCAGCAAAAGTAGATGACAAGGATTCTGTTGCATTGGCAGGAGTAGATGACGATTTATTTGTGTTAGCAGGAGTAGACAACGATTCAGTTGTGCTAGCAAGTGTAGGTGATAAGGATTCAGTTATATTAGGAGGTGGAGATGTGGTTTTAGTAGTACCAGCAAGAGTAGATAACAAGGATGCAGTTGTATTACCAGGAGTAGACAAGGAGTCAGTTGTACTATCAAGTGTAGGTGATGAGGATTCAGTGATATTAGCTGGTGCAGATGTGGAAACAGTTGTACCAGCAGGATTAGATGAGGATTCTGTTGTATTACCAAGAGTAGACAAGGATTTAGTTGTACTACCAGTAGATGAGGATTCTGTTGTATTACCAGGAGAAGACAAAGATTCAGTTGTATTAAAAGGTGCAGATGAGGATTCAGTTGTACTACCAGTAGATGAGGATTCTGTTGTATTACCAGGAGAAGACAAAGATTCAGTTGTATTAAAAGGTGCAGATGAGGATTTATTTGTACCAGCAAGAGAAGGTGATGATCCAGTTGTACTTATAGATGTAGATGATAAAAATACCACTGTAGTAGCAGGAGCAGAGGAGGATTTAGTAGTACCAGCAGGAATAGACGAGGATTCTGTTGTTTTACCAGGGGTAGACAAGGATTCAGTTGTACTACCAGTAGATGAGGATTCTGTTGTATTACCAGGAGAAAACAAAGATTCAGTTGTATTAAAAGGTGCAGATAAGGATTCAGTTGTACCAGCAAGAGTAGGTGATGATCCAGTTGTTTTTATAGATGTAGATGATGAAAATACCACTGTACTAGCAGGAGGAGAGGAGGATTCAGTAGTACCAGCAGGAGTAGACGAGGATTCTGTTGTATTGCCAGGAGTAGACAAGGATTCAGTTGTACTAGTGAGTGTAGGTGATGAGGATTCTGTTGTATCAGCTGGTGGAGATGTGGACTCAGTAGTCCAAACAAAAGTAGATGACAAGGATTCTGTTGCATTGGCAGGAGTAGATGACGATTCAGTTCTATTTCTCGGAGTAGACAACGATTCAGTTGTGCTAGCAAGTGTAGGTGATAAGGATTCAGTTATATTGGGAGGTGGAGTTGTGGTTTCATTAGTATCAGCAATAGTAGGTAATGAGGATACAGGTGTATTACTAGGAGTAGACAAGGAGTCAGTTGTACTATCAAGTGTAGGTGATGAGTATTCTTTAATATTAGCTGGTGCCGATGTGGAAACAGTTGTACCAGCAGGATTAGATGAGGATTCTGTTGTATTACCAGGAGAAGACAAGGATTCAGTTGTACTACCAGTAGATGAGGATTCTGTTGTATTACCAGGAGAAGACAAAGATTCAGTTGTTCTAAAAGGTGCAGATGAGGATTCAGTTGTACCAGCAAGAGTAGGTGATGATCCAGTTGTATTTATTGATGTAGATGATGAAAATACCACTGTACTAGCAGGAGGAGAGGAGGATTCAGTTGTACTAGCAGGAGTAGACGAGGATTCTGTTGTATTGCCAGGAGTAGACAAGGATTCAGTTGTACTAGTAAGTGTAGGTGATGAGGATTCCGTTGTATCAGCTGGTGGATATGTCGACTCAGTAGTACCAGCAAAAGTAGATGAGAAGGATTCAGTTGCATTGTTAGGAGAAGATGACGATTCGGTTGTGTTAGCAGAAGTAGACAAGGATTCAGTTGTATTCACAGGTGAAGATGATGAGGATTCAGTTTTATTAGCAGGTAAAGATGATGAAGATTCCATTGTACCAGAAGGTGGTGATGGGGATTCAGTTGTACTAGCAGGGAAAGATGATATTGCAGTTGCATTAACAGGAATAGACAAGGATTCAGTTGTACTACCAGTAGATGAGGATTCTGTTGTATTACCAGGAGAAGCCAAAGATTCAGATGTATTGAAAGGTGCAGATGAGGATTCAGTTGTACCAACAATAGTAGGTGATGATCCAGTTGCATTTACAGATGTAAATGATGATAATACCACTGTACTAGCAGGAGTAGACGAGGATGCAGTTGTATTGCCAGGAGTTGACAAGGATTCAGTTGTACTAGTAAGAGTAGGTGATGAGGATTCCGTTGTATCAGCTGGTGGAGATGTGGACTCAGTAGTACCAGCAAAAGTAGATGCTAAGGATTCAGTTGCATTGGCAGGAGTAGATGACGATTCAGTTGTGTTAGCAGGAGTAGACAACGATTCAGTTGTGCTAGCAAGTGTAGGTGATAAGAATTCAGTTATATTAGGAGGTGGAGATGTTTTTTCAGTAGTACCAGCAAGAGTAGATAACGAGGATACAGATGTATTACCAGGAGTAAACAAGGATTCAGTTGTACTATCAAGTGTAGGTGATGAGGATTCAGTGATATTAGCAGGTGCTGATGTGGAAACCGTTGTACCAGCAGGATTAGGCGAGGATTCTGTTGTATTCCCAGGAGTAGACAAGGATTCAGTTGTACTACCAGTAGATGAGGATTCTGTTGTATTAAAAGGTGCAGATGAAGATTTACTTGTACCAATAGTAGTAGCTGATGATCCAGTTGTATTTATTGATGGAGATGATGAAAATACCACTGTACTAGCAGGAGGAGTGGAGGATTCAGTTGTACTAGCAGGAGTAGACGAGGATTCTGTTGTATTACCAGGAGTAGACAAGGATTCAGTTGTACTAGTAAGTGTAGGTGATGAGAATTCCGTTGTATCAGCTGGTGGAGATTTGGACTCAGTAATACCAGCATAAGTAGATGACAAGGATTCTGTTGCATTGGCAGGAGTAGATGACGATTCAGTTGTATTTCTAGGAGTAGACAACGATTCAGTTGTGCTAGCAAGTGTAGGTGATAAGGATTCAGTTATATTGGGAGGTGGAGTTGTGGTTTCATTAGTATCAGCAATAGTAGGTAATGAGGATACAGGTGTATTACTAGGAGTAGACAAGGAGTCAGTTGTACTATCTAGTGTAGGTGATGAGGATTCTTTGATATTAGCTGGTGCTGATGTGGAAACAGTTGTACCAGCAGGATTAGATGAGGATTCTGTTGTATTACCAGGAGTAGACAAGGATTCAGTTGTACTACCAGTAGATGAGGATTCTGTTGTATTACCAGGAGAAGACAAAGATTCAGTTGTTCTAAAAGGTGCAGATGAGGATTCAGTTGTACCAGCAAGAGTAGATGATGATCCAGTTGTATTTATTGATGTAGATGATGAAAATACCACTGTACTAGCAGGAGGAGAGGAGGATTCAGTTGTACTAGCAGGAGTAGACGAGGATTCTGTTGTATTGCCAGGAGTAGACAAGGATTCAGTTGTACTAGTAAGTGTAGGTGATGAGGATTCCGTTGTATCAGCTGGTGGATATGTCGACTCAGTAGTACTAGCAAAAGTAGATGACAAAGATTCTGTTGCATTGGCAGGAGTAGATGACGATCCAGTTGTGTTAGCAGGAGTAGACAATGATTCAGATGTATTCACAGGTGAAGATGATGAGGATTCAGTTTTATTATCAGTTAAAGATGATGAAGATTCCATTGTACCAGAAGGTGATGATGGGGATTCAGTTGTACTAGCAGGTAAAGATAATGATGCAGTTGCATTAACAGGAATACACAAGGATTCAGTTGTACTACCAGTAGATGAGGATTCTATTGTATTGCCAGGAGAAGCCAAAGATTCAGTTGTATTAAAAGGTGCAGATGAGGATTCAGTTGTACCAACAATAGTAGGTGATGATCCAGTTGTATTTACAGATGTAGATGATGAAAATACCACTGTACTAGCAGGAGTAGACGAGGATGCAGTTGTATTGCCAGGAGTTGACAAGGATTCAGTGGTACTAGTAAGTGTAGGTGATGAGGATTCCGTTGTATCAGCTGGTGGAGATGTGGACTCAGTAGTACCAGCAAAAGTAGATGCTAAGGATTCAGTTGCATTGGCAGGAGTAGATGACGATTCAGTTGTGTTAGCAGGAGCAGGCAAGGATTCAGTTGTATTCACAGGTGAAGATGATGAGGATTCAGTTTTATTATCAGGTACAGATGATGAAGATTCCATTGAACCAGAAGGTGATGATGGGGATTCAGTTGTACTAGCAGGTAAAGATGATGATGCAGTTGCATTAACTGGAGTAGACAAGGATTCAGTTGTACTACCAGTAGATGAAGATTCTGTTGTATTGCCAGGAGTAGACAAGGATTCAGTTGTACTAGTAAGTGTAGTTGATGAGGATTCAGTTAAAGTTTCAGGAGTAGACGAGGATTCATTTGTATTAGCTGGTGCTGTAAAGGAATCAGTTGTACCAGCAATAGTAGACAAAGAGGATTCAGTTGAACTTCCAGGAGTAGACGAGATTTCAGTTATTCCATCAAGGGTAGAAGAGGAGGATTCATTTGTAACAGCAAGAGTAGATAATGAGGATTCAGTAGTACTTTCTGTAGTAGATGAAAATATAGTACTATCCGGTGTGGTGAGTGATGATGTACTACCTTCTTTACTAAGTGATGGCGAAGTACTATCTACAACTGCAGATGATCCTGTAGTTCTCTCTAAAGTAGTAGCTGAAGAATTTAATAACGTTGTGGTCACAGACATCGCACTATTTGTTATATTTGACGATTCACTTGTACTTGGTCTTTCAGAAGTTGAAGGTGTAGTATTAGAAGTGGTAGCATCAGAAGGAGCGGTTGAAGAGGTGAATGAAGCTATTGATGCAGATTGACCTTTAGTTAAATCAGTCACCTATTGATATAAATTGATTTTTGATAAATTAACAATCTTCCTTCATATACATACAGTACAATGATATTCCTTTTTCAGGCAAGAAGTTTTTCATGCAGAGTTAAGCTTTGCAAAGCTTTGCAACAGCCCTTACATTGTGGTCGACGCTGAAATTAAATGGCCTCAAATTAATGGGAGACGGGACAAAAGTTTACCAGGTGAAATCAAAATAATGTACTATCTGCTATCTGTACAGATGTACATTTGATTGGCCTGTGCGATAATGTGCATATGAAGTTACATTTTTCAAATGCCTTCAACTGCAAAGAGGGGCTTTGTCAAGATAATAAGATGTTTAGTTTAGAGAAAGTAATCGTGCATTCGCAGCCCTATTGAGCGTTAAGCCCCTTTCACAATTTGTGGTGCGACTGGTCACAACCGTTGTGATTGTGTGCAACATATATTGTGACCAAATGATCGCAAACGATCGCAAGAGCAATTGTGAAAGCCGCTTTACAACCGTTGTGATTGTGTGCAACATAATATATTGTGACCAAAGGATCGCAAGAGCAATA
>CALNVZ010003426.1:36193023-36215208 GCA_940671915.1 Paracentrotus lividus
AGTTGTTAGAGAGGCTGTTGTACTATCTGTAGAGGTAGATGAAGCAGTGGTACTCTCTGGAGTAGTAAGTAATGCTGTACTAGCTGCAGTAGTTAGCGAGGCTGTTGTGCTATCTGCAGTAGTTGATGCAGTTGTTATCTCTGGAGTAGTAATAGATGGTGTACTAGCTTCAATGGTGGATGATGGAGTTGTACTTTCTGGAGTAGTGAGTGATGCTGTGCTAGCTCCAGTTGTTAGAGAATCTGTTGCACTATCCACAGATGTGAATGGGGCAGTTGTACTCCCTGAAGTAGTGATAGATGGTGTACTAGCTGCAGTGGTAAGAGACTCTGTTGTAGTATCTCCGGCAGTAGTTGAAGCTGTTATAATCCCTGCAGTCGTGATTGATGGTGTACTAGCTCCAGTTGTTAGAGAGGCTGTTGTACTATCTGCAGAGGTAGACGAAGCAGTCGTACTTTCTGGAGTAGTAAGTAATGCTGTACTAGCTGCAGTAGTTTGCGAGGCCGTTGTGCTATCTGCAGGAGTTGATGCAGTTGTTGTCTCTGGAGTAGTGACAGATGGTGTACTAGCTTCAATGGTCGATGATGGAGTTGTACTTTCTGGAGTAGTGAGTGATGCTGTGCTAGCTCGAGTTGTTAGAGAATCTGTTATACTATCCACAGATGTGAATGAGACAGTTGTACTCTCTAAAGTAGTGATAGATGGTGTACTAGCTGCAGTGGTAAGAGACTCTGTTGTAGTATCTCCGGGAGTAGTTGAAGCTGTTGTAATCCCTGCAGTCGTGATTGATGGTGTACTAGCTCCAGTTGTTAGAGAGGCTGTTGTACTATCTGCAGAGGTAGACGAAGTAGTGGTACTCTCTGGAGTAGTAAGTAATGCTGTACTAGCTGCAGTAGTTAGCGAGGCTGTTGTGCTATCTGCAGTAGTCGATGCAGTTGTTATCTCTGGAGTAGTAACAGATGGTGTACTAGCTTCAATGGTCGATAATGGAGTTGTACTTTCCGGAGTAGTGAGTGATGCTGTGCTAGCTCCAGTTGTTAGAGAATCTGTTGTACTATCCACAGATGTGAATGAGACAGTTGTTCTCTCTGAAGTAGTGATAGATGGTGTACTAGCTGCAGTGGTAAGAGACTCTGTTGTAGTATCTCCGGCAGTAGTTGAAGCTGTTGAAATCCCTGCAGTCGTGATTGATGGTGTACTAGCTCCAGTTGTTAGAGAGGCTGTTATACTATCTGCAGAGGTAGACGAAGCAGTGGTACTTTGTGGAGTAGTAAGTAATGCTGTACTAGCTGCAGTAGTTTGCGAGGCCGTTGTGCTATCTGCAGGAGTTGATGCAATTGTTGTCTCTGGAGTAGTGACAGATGGTGTACTAGCTTCAATGGTCGATGATGGAGTTGTACTTTCTGGAGTAGTGAGTGATGCTGTGCTAGCTCCAGTTGTTAGAGAATCTGTTGTACTATCCACAGATGTGAATGAGACAGTTGTACTCCCTGAAGTAGTGATAGATGGTGTACTAGCTGCAGTGGTAAGAGACTCTGTTGTAGTATCTCCGGCAGTAGTTGAAGCTGTTGTAATCCCTGCAGTCGTGACTGATGGTGTACTAGCTCCAGTTGTTAGAGAGGCTGTTGTACTATCTGCAGAGGTAGACGTTAAAGTGGTACTCTGTGGAGTAGTAAGTAATGCTGTACTAGCAGCAGTAGTTAGCGAGGCTGTTGTGCTATCTGTAGTAGTTGATGCAGTTGTTGTCTCTGGAGTAGTGACAGATCGTGTACTAGCTTGAATGGTGGATGATGGAGTTGTACTTTCTGGAGTAGTGAGTGATGCTGTGCTAGCTCCAGTTGTTAGAGAATCTGTTGTACTATCCACAGATGTGAATGAGGCAGTTGTACTCCCTGAAGTAGTGATAGATGGTGTACTAGCTACAGTGGTAAAAGACTCTGTTGTAGTATTTCCGGCAGTAGTTGAAGCTGTTGTAATCCCTGCAGTCGTGATATATAGTGTACTACTTGCAGTCGTAAGTGGCGCTGTTGTCCTTTCTTTAGTAGATGAAAATAAAGTACTATCCTGTGTGGTGAGTGATGATGTACTACCCTCTGTACTAAGTGATGGCGAAGTACTATCTACAACTGCAGATGATCCTGTAGTTCTCTCTAAAGTAGTAGCTGAAGAATTTAATAACGTTGTGGTCGCAGACATGGCACTATTTGTTATATTTGACGATTCACTTGTACTTGGTCTTTCAGAAGTTGAAGGTGTAGTATTAGAAGTGGTAGCGTCAGGAAGAGCGGTTGAAGAGGTGAATGAAGCTATTGATGTAGATTGACCTTTAGTTAAATTAGTCACCTATGGATATAAATTGATGATTTTTGATAAATTAACATTCTTCCTTCATTATTATACATAAAGTACGTGGATATATTTTTCAGGTAAGAATTTTTTCATGGAGAGTTAATATGCAAAAGGTTTGAAACAGCCCTTACATTGTGGTCGACGCTGAAATTAAATGGCCTCAAATTAATGGGAGACGGGACAAAAGCTCACCAGGTGAAATCAAAATAATGTACTATCTGCTATCTGTACAGATGTACATTTGATTGGCCTGTGCTATAATTTGCAAATGAACTTACATTTTTAAAATGCCTTCAACTGCAAAAAGGGGCTTTGTCAAGATAATAAGATGTTTAGTCTAGAGAAAGTAATCGTTTACTCGCAGCCCTATTGAGCATTATTAAAGCCCCTTTCACGATTGGTGGTGCGACTGGTCACAACCGTTGTGATTGTGTGCAACATTTATTGTGACCAAATGATCGCAAACGATTGCAAGAACAAATTGTGAAAGCCCCTTTACAACCGTTGTGATTGTGTGCAACATAATATATTGTGACCAAAGGATCGCAAGAGCAATTGTGAAAGCCCCTTTATGCGGCGGTCACAACTCGTCGTAGGCTACGGGGCACGTGCCATCAACGTAGCCTGCGTTGCATGTGCAAAGCATGCACAGGTCGTTGGTCAATTTCTGCGATTCCTGCGTTTCTGTAGTAAGGGTATTGGAAAAACCTTTCTGCCCGTCGTACATGCAACGTGCCTCCGAGGTACCTGCGCTGCACGATTTTTCTACGAAATCCATCGTAGGGAGTTGCACGTCGAAGGTACGGCGAGTTGTGAAATCCCCTTTCCATCAAATCTAAAACCACTCAGATCGCTTAGTTTAGTTAAGCTCGATATTCATTTTTCTGATTACTTGTATATATGGCGGATTTTACGATTACAAATTCACCCTTGATTCTTTTCATGCATATTATCATAGATTATCTCACCAAATAACAAAATGAGTACAATATCCCTACATACGTTATCTTAACAGGTTAAACCATACTTTAATACATCATGTCATCAATCGTTGTATCTGAAGGTATTTTTTCATGTCTAAAGATCCAATGCACTAAATTAACGTGGACGACTTACATTGTGCTATACAATTGTGCGTCCCATAAAAAAGGAGGTATACACAACTCTGAGAGCCTCGTATTAAAACTGTATAACTTACAATATGTGTAATTGATATTTATTTCATATTCAAGCAAACTCATTGTTCGTTCAGATATACCAAATTTATACCGGCACATTCATGGATGACTGAGCACTTGGATTTTTAAAAATATTACGTGTCAAAAAGGCCTTGTACCTAATTTAGCCAGAACATAAAAGCAAACTATGCATTTCAAAAGTCCATGTTACCTTTCCTTCCTTGTGAATAGACTAGAGGAGGCTTGCATGAAACAGAGCATAAATGATGAGGATTGATTGATAAATTGATAGATTTGGTTCGTCACGTACAAGAAGTATAATTATATAAATGATTAATTACAAAATACACTGTCAGGACAGCCCATGAACAGATGAAAGCCGAAAAGTTTTATTGTCAGTGGGGTCCTATTATGTGAACAGTATGACTAGAGATCAAAACATAATAACTGCGTGCACTGTAATAAATATTTGTAATTTTACAGCAAATATGCTGTCAGCAGAGTCGCCATAAAAAAGTGTATTTCGAAAAGCAGATTTGTTGTAAATTTCACCTGCAAATAATTACGTGAAAAATACAAAATATACATCAGAAGTAACACATTTGTTCAGTTTTAACCAAATACGTAAGCTATAGAACTCTAAGGATTTTCCCCCCTTCTCTTTCATAAATTTTTAGAGGAGAAATTTACAACAAAACTGTTTTTTAAATTACATTTTTGTATGGCGACTCTGTTGACATCACTTTGCTGTATTTTTTTTTACAGTGTGAATATAATAACAAGGAATAGTACAAAATAGGGATAAAAAACTTAAAGCAAACAATTAATTTCTATGATATGTTAGGCAAATCACACTCGAACATATACCCTACAAATCGCGATGGACTGTGAAATAAAATAATGTTATCTTGTGTTTTGAGTTTTTTTTTGTTTAATCTATGCAATACGTTGCTTCTTCCCAAACTTGGTACAACGCAATTTTTACACTTGTTTTATTTTAATCCAAAGTGCTAAGCCATCGGTTACAGCCCAGACAAAATTTTGTAATTATTAAACAGCATATGAGTTACATGTCCATGAAATAAACATTGAGGTTACAAAAGTTATGTATTTTTAATAAGAGACTTTGAAAGTTGGGTTTATCATTATTATGATGTGTATATACAGTGCATCCCAGATAAAAGTATACCCAACTTTGAGAGCCTCATATTAAAATTGTATAACTTATGTGTAATTAATTTTAATTTCATGACAAAGACTAACTCATATTTTATCTAATGATACCAAAATCATACCGATACTGTCATGGATGACTGAACACTCGAGTGTTTAAAAACATTGGTCAAAAGTGATCTGTACCAAGTTGTCTGAGAAGCAGCCCTGGCTTTCTGATCATTCATTGTTTGTTTGAGGTCAGCCTTCCTGAGTCCATTCATTAGGCACAAAGGCTTACTTGATCTATTGAAATGCAAGGGCTGCTTTTGCTCAAACTTGGGACAGGGCACTTTTTACGCTTGTTTTTTAAAGCCCAACTGCTTAGTCATCCGTCACAACACAGGTATAAGTTTGGTATCATTGAAAAGAATATGAGCTGCCTTTTATCATGATAAACATTGCAAGGTCACACAAGCTATAATATTTTAATATGAGGCTCTCAAAGATGGGTATACTTTTTTCTGGGACGCACTGTATATATATATATATATATATATATATATATATATATATATATATATATATATATATATATATATATATATATATGTATATGTATGTATGTATATACACTGTCCGTCATAAAGGTGGAATATTTTTTTGCCGCTATAGCGACATGATTTTGCTCTGACTTTAATTTCTTGAATATGTTTGTCCCTGCTTTTACTTTTTGGGACCCTGGCTATATTTTGGACATTCTCCCAACCCTTCACGTGGACCTTTTTCCAAAAAAGTTTTGTCAACCCCCGTGATACCCATTTTTGTCATTTTTTCACATTTTGGAGCTCCCTTTTGTTTTCCCGGCCGATCAAGCCCCTCTCAGTCCTACCCCCAGGAAATGCGACTGAGGTGTACTGTTTTATATTGTTCTTTAAGTTAAATCTATATTTCTGGGGACAGGCTAAGGTCTCTTGTCTAGGGGAGGGGTTGAAGTAAAAAACGAGATTGGTGAAAATTCGAAATATTTTATTCAATCTTTATGCTGAAAAGAAAATAAATGAAAAACCACCTTTAACCCTTAAATATCATTATTTTCCCCTAACATTTTGTTTAGCCCTGATGACAAGGCTGTAAATAGTCATTATTGATATTATTTTATTTTGATTTATGTTTGGCTGAGATTTGACAATACAATTTAGGGAAGATAGATATTTCCATGCTGAAAAAATGAATAAAATGAATGTTGAACCCCAATCAAAATAAATTTTGACCTCTCCCCTAGACAAAAGAGTCGAGCCTGTAACCATAAATCTAGATTTAATTTAAACAACTATAACAAATCTCCACCTCAGACTTGTTTCCTTGGGGTAGGACTAAGGGGGTCTTGGTGGGTCGCGTGAACAAAAAAGGGCCCTAAAAATAAGAACAAATGACGAAAATGGCCATCTTCTGGGGGTGACAAACTTTTTAGAAGAAAAATCCCTGGGAAGGGTTGAAGGAACGTCCAAGATATATCCAGGATCCCAGAAAGTGAAAGCGGTAACAAACACATTCAAGAAATTAATAACGGAGCAACATAATGTCGCTTGAGGCAGAAAAGAATATTCCACCTTTATGACGAACAGTGTATAAACACAACACAAAAAGAAAGTTCCCCCTATTTCAGATATCAATAATTTTTTAACCAGGAGGAATTTTAAAAATCTAATTATATGTCCATGTAGGGAATTTAATTAGCCACAATGGGAGCGAATTTTAGGAAAAATCATCAAGTCATGCTTCAGTGAGTAATGGTTGAATGCAAAAATGTCATTTTTTGAAGTTCACAAGCCTAAAATCACAACTTTGATTCAATGGAATCGGACCCATTTTCAGATCTTAAACAATTTACAAGTCAGAGTGTATGCAAAACGTGCTTCCCAACATACGGAAACAAAATTTGCGTCAAAATTCACGGTTGAGTGAGCATGCAGCAAAAATTGCCCAAACTGCGATTTTTACTTCTTTGCCATGGTAAAATCGATCAAATGTGAGGGAATTCCTGTTTTGGAAGTGTATGCAACCAATTTCCATCCATTCACGGTTGAATGAACCCGTCAATCAACCAAAAAATAGGCCATTTTAGAATTACAAAGAGTCATTGTAGTAATTTTATGCACTAGAAAGCATCTCAATAACATTTTTGGGGGTTTTATTTATATTCTTTGGATACGTGTCAATGATCCTATGGCATTTATTCAAAAATTCATGCTTCAGTGAGCACGTGAGGCTAGAAAAGCCCTTTTCTCACGTACGGACTAAAATTCAAATTCTTACTTTGATTGAATATAATAATTCTTTTCGGGGAGTACTTTTGATTTTATTTTCATAGAAATCCCGATGTTCCACGCCTCAGTGGGCACAAGATACAAGAAAATCATGAAAATGAGAAGAAAGTTTCGGGCTTCGTCACGGATCAGTGACTTTTCGAATACGTAATTTGAGTAACGATCATGTTAGTTACAGACCAGTTGAAGCTATGTGCAAAGTTTCATACAATAATTCACAGTCAAATGGACAAAAACCGACAATTAAAATATGCCAAATTTCACTTTTGTTAAACTTTTGTTAAACCTCTGTACATAAAGTCAATGGAGGAGGAAATCAATACCTGACAAATGTGAAATTCAGCCAATTTCATTGATGATTATTGTTTCAGAATATGTAAATTAATTTAGGGTTTATAAATTGGCTTTCTTTTTATTGACATTTTTCTTCTTTTTTTTTGACTCACTCGGTATATATATATATATATATATATATATATATATATATATATATATATTATATATTTATATATATATAATTTAATTATTAATTAATTAATTTATTATTTTATTTATCTATTTATTTATTATTTATTTATTTATTTATTTATTTATTATTTATTTTATTTTATTTTTTGTTTAGGGGGGGGGGGAGGGGACACAACATGTTAAGAACAGTTTTAAAGTAAAGTACTGTCACTCACCAGCCAAAGAAAAATCGCCATTCTGAAGATCAATGAGTTTAGCCGGGTATCCATCGTAAGTAGTCCTCTTCCTGCTGGAAAACAAAAGTTTTTTTTCCAATGTTGTTTTTGTTCAGTAAGCTTCTCAGGTCAGTTTACTGTAATATATATATATATATTACATCCACATACCTCGTAATGTCGTATTATTCCAACATTACATACTGGATCACATGCATACAAAACACGCAGTCACTCCAGGCGTGGATATGAGGGTGTGTACGTGTGTGTGTTGGGGGGCATATCAATTCTACTCCACGTGAAATGTAAATCTAACGTATGACATTAAATCTTGACATAAAGGCGCGTCCATTATTTGAGGAGGGGAAACGCGACATTACATTCATGAGTTTAGTGGAAATACAGCTGAGCGGCGCAGAAAATTATACGGCTCTACATTAATGTTAACTAAACCCACGCTAATGGCGGGAAGCGACCAGTTGACAACTGCATGCAATTATTACTTAGCGTACAAAAACTCGCCTAAGAAAACTTCCCTGTGGTGGAATGGTATTGTCAGTCGATCCGTTTGAGCAAATTACTCGTGGACATGAAATAAATAATTGAACTTTTATCATAGTTTTCGTAGGTAGATGCTTCAGACCAGATTGGGGAAAAAGACATTTTGGCAAGTCTATAACACCATTGTGCTGAAGTTGTAATCAGAATCTTTATTTTACATAGATTGATGTTCCAAACGATTATTGATATAAATAGTGATCTTGTCACATCTTGCAAAGACGCCGTCCACATGCGATATGCATGTGATATGCGGAAATATTGACCCATCAGGTAAAGATTCGTTTGTGATAATGTAAAAAGTAACAGGACTTTTTCTTAACCAATCGAAATGAATGTACCATCTTTGGAAAGCTGAGAATTCAAGCTTTTAAAAACTGCTTGAACAGTAAGGTGTAATATAATTATGCGTAATCGAGGAAGATGACTATGCAGCGTAGCTATTTTGAGAACAAAATTGGCCATATTGTACAGGAAATTTGATCTGACATGGCTTTCGAATTGACACAAGTGACAGAACTTTGTCTTTTGTTTCCAATTTGTTATTCCTATTAATAAATTCAGAATATTAGCTTACTTAATCAGAGTGAACATTTATTTGAAAAAATTGTTGCTCGCCATAATCAAGAACACAAAGTGAAAAAAACTGTGCAAAATACAAAATGTCTATGGCCGCGTTCGCTTTGAGTAGAGTGATAGCGCCCTCTTTCCCTTAAGTTTACAACTAGAATTGATATGGGGGGGGGGTGAGCCCGCCCAAAACCCAAAAATTGACGGATGACTAACCTTAGAAAACTTACGCCTATCCCAGCGACTGATAAGTTGGGGTATTGTAAAAGGGTGGAGGCGTTACATATTGGAGGGAAAATTATCACATTTTTTCACATAGCATGAAAATGATGTACAGTCATAGGCCGTGCAATAATTCATATTGTAGATAATTTATCAGGCTACATATCTGTGAAGTTTCAGCTTCGTTATGCTCATAGTTTTAATAGTAGTAGGGTAAGGGGTGGAGGATCCTACGTAGGAGGATCCTACGGTGGAGGCACGTGTTAAAGCAAAGGGAAATCCCATTTTTGTTACTTTCTTAATATTGTTTGCCGTGTTATATCTTTGCAGCCAATTGGTCTTATGGGTTGAGTGATACATCATTCTCTTGGGAATTTATGTGGTTCTAGATAAATGTGAAGAAAATTTTTTAAAAGTAATTTAATCAATTAATTAATCAATTAAAACAAACTTAATGCACATATCCTCATAGACAATGCATTGCAGGCATCAAACATTGTCACACTCATGCAATTTTATAACAATAATTGTCATTTTTCGCCATTTTCTTTGCATGCATGTAAAAACACAATTAAGTGGAAAAATATTACTTGCAATAAACTTTGTTTGAGTTGTAATCCAAGTGTAAAAGACAGGATTTCTGCCCTTTTTGCACTATTTTTCCTTCTTTTTTGACACCCTGTAGCGCGGTTAGAAAAAATAATTTTGTATTACAAATTTATATTTTTTAGAAGCATAGCGTCTTATTTACACAATCCACGATGATTCATTTCATTAGGTGAAAAGATTAAGAAATTATTCGCCGGTAAAATTGTGAAGTTTTTCAAACCATTTTTCCCTGTAACACTCTCTATAGCTTTTATGACAAACCTTATACAGGCACAAAAATATGTTAATCATCCTCCTTTCAATCTCTGCTTTCAATATATATATACTTTTATACATGTCTGACTTACTACTAAGAAACTAGAGATGTTTGATTTCGACAATGTACATTTCTACCATTTTTTGGACATGTAACGCATTTTCCACCCAACTCATGACATGTGGCCATACGCATATGTACTGTATACCCGGGGGGCAAAACCCATATTTTTCGAGTTAACTGCATCGGCGAGTTCTAAAAAGTAGTCCTATGCAATATGATTCTTTGTAGCCATAGCAACGCCGCTAGGGTGGACTACCCGGTGGTAAAGTGACACGAGGGTCTCTACAGGCGGGGGCGCCCAAAATAGCCGCCCTTTTTACAAAAAATAGTATTTTAAAGAAAATGACTAGAAATAATTCTCTAAACTCAATGGCCCGTATTCTGATTTATGAAGAATATATTGCTCTAATATCCATAGTTTCATTATGCATTTTTTACCTAAACAAATATGTACATACTAAAATGATTGGATGGGTGTCAATTAAATTATCAAAGGAGTATCCGGGGTGGGGATCTGACAGTTTCACCCGAATTTAGTGGGAAATAAAAACGGGAATTTTGTGCTTTTACACGTACACCCCCACCCCAGGAAAAAGAAAAGAGAATAAAATATGAATGGGTGACCGACAAAATTAATTTAAATATCTTTACCTTCCATATGGGTCTTATCTATTTATTTTATTCATTTATTTATTTATTCATTTATTCGTTTGTATATTCATTCATTCATTTATCCATTAATTCCTTTTTTCTTTCATTTATTTATTCATTTATTCATTTGTTTATTCATTCATTCATTTATCCATTATTTTTTTTTTCCATTTATTTATTCATTTATTCATTTATTTATTCATTCATTTATATATATATTCATTCATTTATTCACGTCTTATTTTTACAGGTTGGCTTCTGAAATAACGAATATTGTTCTTTCAAGGGGCAGTGATGGTATATACAAATAAGATCCATTTATAAAGTTAATACAAATACTCTCATTTGAAAAATTGATGGCTCATTATTAGGTCTTTCAGAATGCCTGAAAGACCTAATTCCCCCAATTTTACAGGTTTAAGATTACAAATTGATTAAAATACATTTATTTTGCCAACCCTGGTTGTCCCATGGTCCAACAGTCGCACTCCCCCCCCCCCAAAAAAAAACCTTTACATCAATATTGTATAACCTACTTTTTACTATAAAAGAAAGAATAATAATTGTAAATCAATAAATTTAGGTTTGTCACAACATATGATACAAGTAATATAAAAATTGTGAAACAAAAAACATGCATTTAAATGATAGTAATTTGAAAAGTTGCTCTCATTCATTGTTATGTAACAAAATGTGTCGTGAGAGAATTCCTGAAAATGTTCCTCGATCTGCTTTGTCTATTATTATTATTTTTTTTTTTGGGGGGGGGGGGGTGCGACTGTTGGACCATGGGACAACCAGGGGTGGCAAAATAAATATATTTTAATCAATTTGTAATCTTAAACCTGTAAAATTGGGGGAATTAGGTCTTTCAGGCATTCTGTGTTACTTATATGATTGATTAAAAAATGAACTCACCAAGGCTCTTGGGATCAGGCTCATTTGGATACGCCACTCCGTGTCAAATACATTTATTATGTGGGCCTTGACAGAGCCCCCGCCCATTCATTATTCCCATAACCTACCAAAATTTTGTCAATGTCCGTGTTTATACAGAGTTGTGATAATTATACGTGATACATGTATAAGGGAGTGCCAGTCTCCATATTTCATATAAAAAGGGTCCAGGGGCGAAGTTATGGTGGTCTACCCTATGGATACTATAAAATGATAAATGAAAAAATAATAATAATAATATAACTTACTTAAAGTGGTCAATGAAAAGCATGAATTCCCCCAAGCCTGCCTAAAAAGCATCAAGTGGTTATCTAAATTTATTTATTTTTATTTTATTTATTTATTTACCAACAACATCAAAAACAGTACTGTACATTTCATAGAGCAATAATAACATTGACTGGTAAAAGGAGTCAGATATAAGCACAAGTGCTAGTCGAGCCGGACCCCTTACATCAATATTGTATAACCTACGTTTTACTATAAAAGAAAGAATAATAATAGTAAATCAATAAATTTAGGTTTGTCACAACATATGATACAAGTAATATAAAAATTGTGAAACAAAAAACATGCATTTGAATGATAGTAATTTGAAAAGTTGCTACCATTCATTGATATGTAACAAAATGTGTCGTGAGAGAATTCCTGAAAATGTTCCTCGATCTGCTTTGTCTAATATTGATGGGTAACCTATTCCAAAATTCACTACCCACAAACGAGAGTGAAAATTGACCTTGCGTAGTAATATGTATAGTAATGAAATAAAGCGTGTTTCTTTTTACATAAATCGTCGCCCCTGCTCTCTCTTTCTCTCTACCCCTACCCCCTCTCTCATTCGATATAACCATGCTGAAGCCATGTAAGATGTTACCCCTTACCCGCCCCCCCCCCCTCAGGAGGTCAACCATACAAGTATGCTTGTTCCCAATTTCTCGGGAAAGGGGTATATTTTGGGGGCTGAGGGGGTTAAAAAATCCCCGAGATATCATTAAAATAGGGGGCTTTTAGCTTCTTTTTCCCGTGACCTATTTTTAATTGGGGATACTTTTCAATTCTTTGAGGAAAAATCCTGAAATATGGGCCTGAATATGGTCCAAGCACCTATGAAAAGGAAATAATTTTCCTTGCCCCCTCCAAAAGCCTGTAATATAGGGGGGGGGGTAATTTTGATGCAGCTTCCCCTCAAAAAGCCTCTAATAGGGGGTAATTTTGACACAGTTTCCCCGAATGATAGGGGTATCTCTAAAAATCTGGAACGGACATACGAGTATGGTTGACCTCCTGAGTGCGGGGGGGGGGGGCGGGGCTGCCCCTTCTTGCTTGAAGTGAATGCCTTTTAATGATAGGCGTCAGTTAAATTTTGAGTTCATGCTTTTGCCTGTCGTCATTTTACAAATAGCAGTCTTTATCATCTAAGAACGTTAAGTATGCACACCCTCATTTTTAAGGCTACGCCGGCTAGAATTTCTGTCAGATTTGTGGAAGGGGCATGGGGGATAGCATAAAATAAAATCGTCGGCCTTCCAATATTTGTCATCATTATTCAAATAAGAGTATTTTAATTTACTCTTTATGCAATGAATAGCATTGTTTATACTACAGTGCAATTACTTGCTTTTAACCGTATAGACAGGGGCCCTTGAAGAGTGGGCCATCTTGTAAAAAGAAGATATGAATTAATAAATTAATTAATTAAAAAGAAAAAAGAGCCATGGGGGATAACCCAGTTCACTTTGGTCGGATATCCACATACATTTTCTTTCCCTTTTTTCCCCCGAGGTGGGGGTTAAGCACTAAATTCCCAATTTTAGGGATTTCCCCTGAATTTTTTGGTTGGGGCGGACCTATGAGCCCCCCCCAGGTTCCTTGTTGATAATTGACCCCATTTCATTATTTTTGTGCCGTGACTCTGATTGTCTTTGTACGGGTTCTAGGACATCTCCCCCGGAGGACAACTCCCCCGGGGACAACTCCCGGAGGACAGCTCCCCCGGAGGACAACTCCCCCGGAGGACAGCTCCCCCGGAGGACAGGTCCCCCACAGGACATCTCCCCCGGAGGACAGGTCCCCAAGGACGAGTCCCCGGAGGACAGCTTCCCCCAGGGACAACTCCCACGGAGGACAACTTCCCCTGGACAACTCCCCTGGAGGACAACTCCCCCGGAGGACAACACCCCCTGAGGACAGCTCCCCGAGGACAACTCCCCCGCAGGACAACTCCCCTGGAGGACAACTCACCCGGAGGACATCTCCCCCGGAGGATAGGTCCCCCAAGGACAACTCCGCGGATGACATCTCCCCTCACTTTAAATGCTTTATAACTATTGATTTTATGCAACCCCTTGGTTTTTCTTTCTGTTACAATTATTACATTACTTTTCGCATGGAGTAACCCTTCTGTAATGACAAGCGAGGATAGGAATGGTTGTTTAATTGCTAACATCCATTGGAACCACCCTTCCAATCTATGAATGGCTACTCCTTCCCTCAAAAGGTTGTTAGGTTTGGCAGATTCAGAGGTACCCCAACGAAATGTGACCTCAGAAAAGGAAAATTAATGAAAATGCAAGAAATACAAGAAATGGAGTAGTTTTCCTACATATCTCTAGTCGTCTTCAGCAAAGGGGGGGGGTGGTGAGCCACGATATACAGCTTTAATTAATAATTAATCACACCCTAAACAAATTAGAATGGGCGCAAAAGTTTAAACGAGAACACAATTTTATTTATCAAAAAAGAAATTCAACAAACTCAATTCCAACATCATCACTTGTTTTGTCATTTAGGATAGACATATCATTGTCATTGGGTTTAAGATTTTACAGACAATTGTTATATCTGAATGGTGTGTGTTCATAAGTATGCACTTGCAAGCGTTGATATGTGATCGTCTATCATTAGAGGGTGTTATATTGCAACTAGTTGGTATGAAGATATCTCCAGAATGTAGATGAAAATAAAACATCTTGGTATATCAACAATTTTTCAGTATTTCTGTCAACATATCTTGATGAAAACATTTATAATTCTAAAACATTTGCTGAAACAAGTCAAAACAAAACCCTTGTATCAAATAATGTCATGTTATTTGTATAATTGAAGAGGTATGATATAAAATTTTCCACTTGACATTATTCAATTTTTTTGGTTTTTTCTTTTTTGTCTTTTCTTTAACAAAAATAGAACATAATAAAAAATATACTGCTTCGGGTCATTTTTAGTAAAAAATATTTGCGCTCGTCTAGAATCATCCTCAAAAGGTTCATTTTTTTCAGATTTCGAACCCCCGCAAAAATCCTAGTTACGGGCTGACCATTGACCTAACATACCTAAAATCTAATCAGATCATTCCTATGGTGATTTAAGAATTGAATGATAATCTTCCGTCATCCTCTTTTGAACGGAAAATTCGATTCCAATAGCAGTACGCCTCTACAGCTGGCAAACTTTAACACCCTTCGCCGGAAAAAACAAAAATTGCCAAAGATTTTGTATTTGTTTTCATTTAAGGCCAAATTAATTAATTCCTGATTGAAAACGCGCTATTCACATATAAAGAGATGTAATTGTTGTTCCCCCTTTCTTAAGCCCCCCCCCTTCCCTCCCCCTCCCTTCCCCCTGGTACCACCCGTATCTGTAGTTTATTTAAGTTTGTATTTTGTATGAACATGTATTTGTTTGTATATTTTTTGTTATGTATGGGGGGAAGTCCATGACAAGTCACTTGTCACTTTTGATTTCCCCCTCCACATATGCAATTATTGTTATTTTATTAATTATCGATACCTGTAATTTCATTACTTTGTGTCTGATGAATGTTTTCTTAAATGTATTCATTTTGCATTTGTGGAATAAAATTTGAATTGAATTGAATTGAATTGAATATTTCCATGAATGGCTATTTCGGTTGGAGAAAAAAAAAAAAAAAAAAAAAAAAAAAAAAAAAAAAAAAAAATCGCAAATGGAGCAAAAATTAACGAGTGCATGTGGATCTGTTCTCCGGAGTGGTTGTGTTGTCCTCCGGGGGACTTGTCCTGCGGGGTAGTTGTGTTGCGGGGTAGTTGTGTTGCGGGGGAAGTTGTCCTCCGGGGGAATTGTCCTCCGGGGGAGTTGTCCTCTGGGGGAGTTGTCCTCCGGGGGAGTTGTCCTCCGGGGGAGTTGTCCTCCGGGGGAGATGTCCTGCGGGGGAGTTGTCCTCCGGGGGAGTTGTCCTCCGGGGGAGCTGTCCTCCGGGAGTTGTCCCCGGGGGAGTTGTCCTCCGGGGGAGATGCATTTTACAGGTATGCGTGCACAAGGTCAAACTGTATTACCAATGTATTCTTTATGAAAAAATAAAACTTGCCGCCCCCACACATGGGCTCCATTTCTAAATACAAAACATCAGATGTTGTCGGGTTTATTAAATCTCTTTAGAAACTTTTATTATGCTCCCAAAAGTTCATTAAATCTGTAAAAGAATTGTAAGATTAGCCACGGTCAGTCACAATGTTTCATACACATACATGTATATGTTTTGTACTGTATAACACGTATATATGCGGGTTTTCAACATAAATAGACGAAATTTTGAATTGTTTGTATATTACATTCATATATTTAGCGTATTATAACTTTTTATAGAAATAAGGTTTTGCTCGAACTTTTTTTTACAGATGATAGGACATACCAATGGGTAATTTTTCAGAAAGTAACAACTTTCAGCTCTCATTAGAAATTTTAATACATTAGATTAAAAAATATGTAAAAACTTAATTTTTGGAAAAAAATGCAAAAATGATGTTTTTAAGTACAAAACTGAATTTATTTAATTTCAAATTTCATTGAAATTAAAATTGTCATAAAGGAAATTTAATACTCTTTCATATGAGATCCAACTCATTGAGTTTCGAGAATTATTTCTAGTCCTTTTCTTTAAATTATTATTTTTTGTAAAAAGGGGGGCTATTTCGGGCGCCCCCGCTTGTAGAGACCCTCGTGTCACTTTACCGCCGGGTAGTCCACCCTAGCGATGTTGCTATGGGTAAATGGAACAATATTAGATAGGACTACTTTTTAGATCTCGCCAAGTCGGGTCCACACCTCTTGCCCCCTGGGTAGTACCTAAAATTTCAGAGGCTCTGTAAATACGGTAATTGAACCTCAGTGTGTAGAGCGCCAGCTCAGGTGACCTCAACTGAAGCAGAAGAACAAAAACACAACCTAAAGATTTTCTTTTTGTTTTTTTTTTCTTGTTGTAATTGGTAGTGAGAGAGATCTGGTGCTTGATCATGCTGATTATAAAGTCTGAAAAATGAAATAAAAAGGAACTATTGAGGGATTGGAACCGGCATCATGGTTTGTCTAAATAGGTATGTATAAAATTATGAACCATTCCTTAGCCCGATTGAGTATTTTGCTTTAAAGTATTATATATATATATGATTGTAATTTTTTAATTAATCTTGAATAAAAATTGAAACTAAATTTAAATAGAGAAACTCACAAGGTAATTCAAGTAAATTTAAATGTCTAATAAAGTATTCACTACCATTTTTTTTTCATGCGGCACACATTGGGGCTTAAAAATTGACAATCCTAACCCTATCCCCAATCTTAACTTTTTCTTTCTTTTTCTCTCCAATAGGCTCAAAACACTAAAATCCCAAGTCTGTGCCGCAGGAAAAAAAAACACTATTGCCTTTAGTGTGAAAACAGCCGTTTGCCCATGTTTGCACGATCCGCACTCTGAAAAAAATGGATAAAACGACTGTTACTCGCTGTACGCGGGTCCCGTAGTGATATGTGAACCAGGCTTAAACAGTTTCTCACAATTATGGCACATAATTCAGTCGATTATCAGCCGCTCTATATTAACAATATAAAGTATATGTGCAAAACTACGCAATTGACAAATCGAGTTTTAACCCTATTCTGACTGGGGGGGGGGGGTCAATTTGACCCCCCCACACTCTAAAAACTGAAGTGCTAATTTATGGGTGCTCCTATAGTGACTGCACTTGAAGTGCTAAATCAGCACCTGAAGTGCTGTTTCAGCACTAACCCAAGTGTTAATTTATCCACACACAAAAAATGTTCAATGTCGGTATGGGATTCGAACCTGGTTCACCTAGATATGGAAGAGTACCGCTGACGTTACCAATAGACAAACGGAGATCTCCCTAACTTGTTTGAATTATGAAAGCATAGTAGATAATTATGGCAACTTTGAAGAAAGTTCATCGTGAAACAATATGATCTGCTAGCAATCGTGAGATGTGGATTGGTCTAACATGCTCGTAAGCGCTTCTCGACCAGGGGACCCATGTTCGCATCCCAACGAAGTCACGCCATTTTTGCCCATTTTTGCTGAAATTCAGCTAACGTGAACGTGCTAAAACAGCACTTTCGGTGCACTTAAACAGCACTTTGAGTGCAGTCACTATACTAGTTCTTAAAAAGTGCTGATTTCAGCCTATTCTGACTGGGGGGGGGGGTCAGTTTGACCCCCCACACTCTAAAAAGTGAAGTGCTAATTTATGGGTGCTCCTATAGTGACTACACTTTAAGTGCTAAATCAGCACCTTAAGTGCTGTTTCAGCACTTACCCTAAGATGCTGATTTAGCACTTACCCAAGTGTTAATTTATCAACAACAAAAAATGTTCAATGTCGGTATGAGATTCGAACCGGGTTCTCCTAGATATGGAAGAGTACCGCTGACGTTACCAATTAATACTACTAATAATAATGATAATAATAACAATAATAATAATAATGATAATAATGATGATAATAATTTTATTTGTATGTTTATTGTTATGTATATGCTTATTTTCATTTGTATATATATTTTAAATTGTAAATATTTTCGCAATTCGGCGATTCGCCGCGAGGAAGCTGTAATAAAACCTTGAATCTGAATCTGAATCTAGACCAACGGAGATCTCCCTGACTTGTTTGAATTATGAAAGCATAGTAGATAATTATGGCAACTTTGAAGAAAGTTCATCGTGAAACAATATGATCTGCTAGCAATCGTGAGATGTGAATTGGTCTAATATGCTCGTAAGCGCTTCTCATCCACGGGACCCATGTTCGAATCCCAACGAAGTCACGCCATTTTTACCCATTTTTGCTGAAATTCAGCTAACGTGAACGTGCTAAAACAGCACTTTCGGTGCACTTAAACAGCACTTTGAGTGCAGTCACTATACAAGCTCTTAAAAGGGCTGATTTCAGCCTCTGAAGTGATAAAAAGAGCACTTTCAGTTTTTAGAGTGCACCTGTACGAAATTGGCGACTGCCGCGCAACCGCTGCAAATCGCGATTTATTTCTATCAAGTGTCCCGCAACTTATGACAGAGCCTTTTGATTGATTAAATTTGTCTTTATATTGATCAAGAAACATTTCTGAAGCATAAAAAATTATAAAAACAAAGAAATACATAAGAAATAAAAACAATAGAATACATAAGAAGTTAACAAAACAATAGAATACAAAAGAATGAATATGAAATTTCTAAATTTGTCATTTTAATATTGTTGATTATGCTACTCATCAACTTTTAGACAAAATTTGAGCTCCATAACTATTTTTATTAGTGAAATATTAACGATTTCAATAAAAAAAAACACAACATATCAGCGATACCCTTTACAGATACAGCGACGTTCGTGCAAATCTCGCGGCGATCGGACCATCCGCGGCCGAGATCTCAGTGGGGGGGGGGGGGGGGGGGGGGTAAAATTGACCCCCCAGTCAAAATCTCCTCTTGAAAAGCCCAGTCCGAATAGGGTTAACACATAAAATATAATAAGCATATATTGTATTGACTATCGTTTGACATTAACTGCTTTACTGTGCATATATGGGTGCATGCGTGGGAGGATTATTATTATTTTACACCAAACCTGTAAACAGAATGACAGATTTTTTCAGTTTTGGTTCTTTGAATTAACACATCGTGATAAGTGCACTGGCCGACTTGAATGCACGCTTCTATCTCGTGCTCAAGTTATAAAAAGTTTTAGTTGCTCTGATAATCATATCTGGCCCCATTGTTTTGGTTCTGAACTCCATGTTCACTGTTCGATAACTCCGCATGCGGAACAAATCACATAAAGTACATTAACCACTATTACGTCCCATCAAAGAGAAGGTTTAGATGTCATAGATTTGTAGATTTGTATGATCAAGGCCAATGAGAGAAGAAGAATGACAAAGCAAGAATCAAGTTTTGTCAGGTACATAGCCTGGTCAGTTAAGAGTGAGCACTGGGGTGAAAATTTCATATTAAGATTTAGAGGATGAAAGTATTTTAAGGATTTAGACTAACATCTCAAGTTGTTAAAATATGATTTTCAAAGACATGCAAAGATGAGAAGCCCTTGAAATATATTATTTTTCTACGGGGGTGCCTAAAAATAATGTCACGGACGGACATTTTTCAGTAAAAGTAAAATAAATCTCAGTTCAATATCTACACAACTTTTAATTTTTTTTTCTTGTACACAGAGAGGTTGAAAGTATTTCTAAAAAAAAAAAAAAAAATAGAAATTATAAACTGGGGAAATAATTCTCTGCGATAAATTTAAACATTTTGACCGAAAAAATGTCCGTCCGTGACAAGAAAAATAGAACAAAAGTATTTTTCCCCTTTGTTATTGCTTGTTTGAAATTAAAATAATGCAAAGGTATCTCCCCATTATAAGACCTTTGCTATGTATGAATTATACTTTTATCAATTGTGATGCATTTATTTCACATGAATTTGAAATTTTGTCCGTCCGTGACATTTTTTGTCACGGACGGACAAATCAGTACTTAAATGCAATGTGCTGCACTGGTTTGGGGTGAAATGAATTGTTTTCTATTACTCCAGGTAATTATCTTGAATTAAACCCTCAATTTCATTGAAATTAGACAGCATGAGATCACAATCATGTACATGTACATTACCCCCCCCCCCATGCACACCAAAATTCTATATAACACACAAATACATGTACATGTATGCAGGCGCAAATCCAGGATTTCCCGATTATTTTTCAAGATTTTAGATTTTGGACACCCAAAAGTTTTGCATGATACGCCAGTCAAGCAGAAATGTACACTAAAAATATTCACATCATCATCGTCCGTCAAATGTGTCATCCTTATTTCAATAACAGCCATTGGGTAGCGGAGGTTTTTTAAAATTTCATTTCATTGTTTATTTATTTATTTATTTATTTATTTATTTATTTATGTTTGGAAAGGGGGGGGGGGGGGGTCGGGGATGGGGAAGGACCCCCCTGGCTCCGCGTTTGACTTTAAAACCTTCATTCTGATTGGTTGTTGAATTGTATTACCGTTGAATTTTAATATTCTTTGATGGAAAAGTTGATTTCTGCAACAGTTTCGCTATGATGTCCGTCCATGACAACCAAATGTCCGTCCGTGACACTGAAAATGTCTGTCCGTGACAAAATGTTTTTAGCCGTCAATCAAAAGCTGGACCTTTTATCAATATGATTTTTACATAACAGTGAAGTAAAGTTACTTGGTTATTGTATGATATGTTATTTGTTTAACATTGGCAATTATTTTAGATAGAAATGCCAAAAGATTCTATCGCGTCCGTCCGTGACATTGAACATTTTAAGGATTCTATTCTTAGCATGTATCCATGGCAACAAAATGTTGCCATCATTTGGCACATCCAGTGGTACCCTTCACTATAAAACACAGAAAATCTCAATATTTCTCATGATTAACTTTTCACAGGCTGTCAAACTTTGAACATTTGCAAAATGTCCGTCCGTGACAAACTGACCAGGCTCTACACCCATGTAGGGAGTCCTAAAAAGGACGATTGGTTATTATTTCCTGACGGTTCGGTGGCTCTGAAAAGAAATGATGAATGGACCTTTTGGCAAGAATGATTGCCATCTTCAGCATGGAGACGAGTAGGAATTCATTAAACGTAAGGGTGGTATCTCAGGGTGCTATTTCACTTCACGGAGACGTCTCCGCGACAGAATAGAAATTTCGTCTCCGCGACGGATAAATACCATTAGAGACGTCTCGGAGACGTCTCGGAGACATCTACTGAATTTCGGAGACGGATTGTTTTCATAAATTGTCGCGGAGACGTCTCTAATACTATTTATCCGTCGCGGAGACGAAATTTCTATGCTGTCGCGGAGACGGCTCCGCGAAGTGAGATAGCACCCTTACTTCGCGGAGACGTCTCCGCGACAGAATAGAAAGTATTGGAGACGTCTCCGATACTTTATTCCGTCTCGGAGACGTCTCCGCGACGTCTCCGCGACAATTTTCAAATACTGTCTTAAAGCAGTTTCACAGAACCGTCTCAAAGTAGTTTCCGCGACTCATGAAACTTCGAGGGGAATGAGGAGACGTCTCGGAGACTTCTCCGCGACCTCTCCGCGACAAGTTTCAAAACTGTCTCAGAATAGTCCCAAATCCGTCTCAAGGTAGTTTCAAAGTTGTTTCCGCGAGGTGAGATACCACCCTAAATAAATGGAAAGAGCGTCAATTCCAGATTGGGCCTACAAATTATTCCCTGTACTTTGCAATTTTAACTGCCGGTTCTTATTCTCTACCTTCCCCCCCCTCCCCCC
>CALNVZ010003426.1:36215230-36236510 GCA_940671915.1 Paracentrotus lividus
TTATCTATCTACAATAACTGCAATAAATGCCATTTTTCACTTTTATATGCCCCCTTTTTTTTTACCCCGCGGAGCAAAGACCCCTCAATCGTACTACCAGGAAACGCGTAAAAGGTATAGGGTTTTTATGGATCTTTAAGTTTAATATACGTCCATTGTTACAGGCTTAGGTCTCTTGTTTAGGGTAGGGGTTGAAGTAAAAAGTGTGATTGGTGAACATTTTAATGTTCTATTTTACCTTTATGTTAACGACAAAAGACATAAAGAACTAATTCGTTTTCCCAAAATTTTGTTTAATTCTTGTTTCGACCTTCATTTCAAGATTGTAAGTAGTTCAATTTTCATCATTATTAATGTTTGGCTGAGATTCTACAATACATTCTTTGGAAGATAGAAATGTCCATGGAGGAAAACTTATTAACGTTTCATTTTAGAAGATAAAGTTATTTTGAATTTGATAACAGATGGAAGAACATCACTCTGCTGTAAACTAATTTTCATCTTTATGTACTATTATATTATTTGTAATTTTGAATTCAATGTTTATGTTATATTGCGTTATGTCAGTCGAAAGCAATATCGAAAAAAAGTTGATTTGAAAAAAAAAATAAAAAAAAAAAAATAAATAAAAAACATTAGTTTTGAACCCCAAGTGAAAGTGACCCTTCCCCTAGAAAAAAGACCTAAGTCGGGGAGACCGGGGATAGAAGTTACACGGGTCAGTTGTTACAGTGCTTAGTGTGCTAAGCTGGAACAAGAGATGATGCGCTAACTGGCATCTATATATACAACCTACACATAGCTGTGATAAACTGCCGCTCGTGAGGTTTCTCCGTTGTTTTAATAAAAAGTAAATCAACAAAAAACTTTTTTTTTTACAGTTCAAAGTAAATTTTTGGCAAAAATCGAAATTTGTAATAGCTCTTACAACTGAAGGCACATGATGATAGTCTGGTATTGTAAATATAATACATGTATGTCACTAATATACCCCCGAGCCAAGCCCTGCTACAGTTCATTTGGTTTACCGTTCATTTTGTCTGTAAATCACCCATGGGGCAGGTTGTTACAACAGCCTACCCCATGTCGATGTATCAACTTACCCCAATTACATTACATATGTAAAATTACATTTTGTGTCAATTTTCAGGTGTTAATATTTTTTATGTTTATATTATTACTTTTGTCTATTCTAGAGCTCTACATGATCTACTTTTTTAACGATGCCAAGAAACTGGAAAGTTAAAACAAAAGTAAGGTATAAGAGATTTAAAAATTGTTAACTTACCCCGTATGTTTACATACTAGGGTGTTTTCGGTGGACTACGGGGACCTTATCTAGAACGTTAGCATGGCGAAGAGCTATATTTTCAAAAGAGCTCAAAACCCCAAACCCTACATACTGATAGTACGGCGAAAAGAGGGCATGAAACTGGTATTTGCTTGAAACAACTGGGAAAGCGTTTAAATTTCGAGAAACCGTGTGCAAAATCAAGCGTTTCCCATAGTTACCGGTGTAAGGTCTCTCGTACTCAAATCTACGATTTACGTTCTCGTTGAATCTAGAACGTTAATCTGGGTGGACTTACGTTCTCAATGACCAGCCAATCAGAGAGGCCTTTAATAGGAATGTAAACATTCCCACGTGTGGTTTGTCGATGTCGCCAGCTCGTGCACCCAGGCCAGCGCTTTTCACTTGATTCATGTATGCTTTATAAGTCACAAGGAACATAGATTTTACGAGATCAAATCTTGATTTGCGGACAGGTTTCAAGAGGTCGATGTTAAGTTATTTCACGTTCTTTTCGTATAATAGCGGTGATGTTTAGGATCAATTTAGGCATTAATTAGGATAATATTTTATGACAGAAAACGAACGAAGTGAAATGTGGCTTGGTTTGGTCGTTGAGCGAAAGTACTCCGCTGCATTTCACGTATAGGTGTTGTCTATAGAACGAAAAGATAACATTGCATTGGTTATGCAAAATTTACTGTTATTTTTATGGCCATGCTGGGGCCACATTGTTCTCAAAATTTTATCCTTCGGAGGGCTCGGTTGAATACTGCGTCGACATTCTATGCAGATGGTACCAAATCATATAAATTTAAAAATGAATTGTATAGTTATGGGCGTATTCTTGAGGGCCCACCGGGCAATGGTCGAAGGGGGCGCCGAGGAAGATGGGGGGGGGGAGAAAGAGAAATAAAATCAAGTAAAAGAAAAGGAACGGAAAAAACACAGAAAGGGAAACAAAATGGGAGAGAGGAGAATTAAAAGAAAGGGAGAGAAAAGAAGAGGAAAGGGGTGGAGAGAAAGGGGAGGCACCATCAATTCGACCTTTAACTTAGGGCGCCAAACTTGATCTTAAAGCAGGGGGCACCAAATTAAAGTTAGACATAAGGGGACCAATAAGATTTCAAATTTGAGGGCGCCGAATTGACCTTAAACACAAAGGGCGCCGCAAACTGGAATCTTAACTTAGAGGGCTCTACCATTAATCTTAGCCAAATTGACCGCAACGTAGGGGCACATAATATGTGATCATAAAATTTTTATATATTGGTATTTTTACCAATTCTCAAATTCTCAGCCTTCAACCTCTAGGGGCAACTACACGCCATCAACACTCATCGTCTGTTAAAATCGTCTAAATCGAAATTGATATCCCTCATACTGAAAATTGAGGTTTCTAGGTGCATTTCATATCCATAAGGAGGAGTAGTTCTGCGTCATCAATTAACGCAGGTAAGCATGTGCTGCGAGAGTATATCCTGTTACCTCAATCTAAATTCGCCATTTGAACGATGGATGAGGGTGGGGGGGGGGGGTCGGGACCTCCCCTATCCAGCAAAAAATAACTTGCAAAAAAAAAAGAGGAAAAAGCAATAGAAACGAGTTATGAGGGCACGATGCCTCCGCCACCCAAAGAAAGTATAAAACCAATCCCGAGAAAGAGGACTTCCCTTCCCAACTAAATGTATTTTTTTTTTTAACAGTCAAAATATTGGACTGTCAAAGTTCTTTAAAAAGAAATCACTTCCACCCCCCCCCCCATTCAGCGGCCCTCACCCACACAATCCCCATCGATGTACTATTAATATAGTCAAAATATTGAACTGACTGAACAAAGCCGGACAAAATTTGAACTCCTATACCCCCCCCCCCCCCCCCCCTCAGAGAGGGGCTGACGTGAAGAAGAAAAAAAAAACGCTTGGACTGCAGCTTTGCTCAAAAACAAAACAAAACAAAACAAAACAAAAAAACAACAACAACATAAAAAAACAATATAAAAATTTGTGTCCCCTCCCCCCTCTGTTCGGTAATGAAAACCTGATTCGCCTCCGATATTCCGCAAGTTGAACTCCGAACCAGGAAGGGAAAGTGCAGCGGCTGGGGATTTCCCAAGTGGTGACGTCATACACAGAGTGCGGAGTCCTGATAATTCTTCCCGTGTAGAGGGCCCAGTAGTACCCCTAGTTTTGAGCTATTTTGAAAATATAGCCCTTCATATGGCTAACGTTCTAGATTCCACCTCCCGTAGTCCAGCGAAAACACGCTACTGTAACAATTTACCCCGTTTGGTGTAACAACTTACCCCTTATACGGGGTAGGTTGTTACAAAAAAAATGTCTTCATTAATTAAGCTGTAGTTAATTAGTGTAGACATGTTTTCAAGTTTATATGCCTCAGGTTTTTAGCAAGCATAATCTGATAATAGGCTAACTACAGACCCAAGATGGAGTGTGTGAGTTCTTTAATTAGAATTATCTGGCCCAAAAGGTGATTTTTGAAACTTCCATCCCCGGTCTCCGAAAACCTTAAAGGGGACCAATACCCAAGGAAATAATCATTTTTATAAGAAAGAGCACAATCAGAGGATCAATTAAAAAAAAAATTTCATCAAAATCGGTTATAAAATAAGAAAGTTATGGAAGTTTGAAAAGTCTCGTTTTACCTTCTATGGGGATCCTCAAACTGGCAACATCGGCTTCAAAATGGCCGATTTTATGGACAACTCTCCATTGGTTTTGCACACAAATTTTCAGATTTTCCCCATTTTCTTTCAAAATATGTCTTACCTCCTTCTGAGCTCAATATAATTATGTTATGTGAAATATATTTTCCCATGACATATTTTGAGTTCAGAACTAAATAAGACATATTTTGAAAGAAAACGGGGAAAATTTGAAAAAAAAAATGATAAACTTAAAAAAAAAAAAAGTTTCTGGAGCACATTTTTCCGCCTTTATGACGAACAGTCTATTTACACTGCAATTTTTTAAAAATTTGTTCTTAAGACAGGGAGTTTATACAAACACACACGCACACACACACACACACACCCACCCACAACACCACTTATCTATATTCATGTATTCATATTATATGCCTAGTCTTCCCTGGCGCACAAAATCTGGTGTAGAGAAATACGAGGAGGGGGGGGGGGGGGAGGGGGGGGGTGGGGGGAGATCACTAAAAGATGAAAATAAATATGATTTCAATGATTTCACGAACCTTATATCTTCAGAATAAAACACGACAAACCGATCGGTTGCTCCACGTGACCAGAGGAGCATTCGTCGAACCCCGTCCTTGGGGCACGCCTGTCCTATAGCTTCCAGTCGAAAGCTGTGGAGAAATATATGCTGTTATCATTTTTGAAGATTGGACATTTTTATTAGGCCTGTGTTTGTTCATTTCAGTATATTTCTTTTTAAATTCGCATTTCACATTTTGACAGTAATTGACATATAAGTGAAAAGTATATGCTACGTTTGTTGAAGAACATTAACAAATATGCTTCCAATGAACATACAAATAGCAAAGATATCATTCAAATATGTGAGGGTAGAACGATTATTCCCTTCAAATATTGGTAATTCCTAAAGTGGTAAAAAGTCTGATTCTTAAAAAAACAAAACGAAAACAAAACGAATCAAAACACATACACACACACACACACACACACACACACACACTGTTTTTTTTTTTTTAATGTTTATTAAGAAATTTACTCAAAGTTGCAATTTGTTTAGAATAATACAATTTTAAGACGATCACTTATCTTGTGTCATTTTTATTATGTGAAATATAAACAAGTAGTTTTGTACCGAATCCATTTAGATAAGAAAAGCATTTCATACATTAACCCGTTGAATACTAAGCCCGAATATACGTATGCCGGCTGAAGAACCGCAGATCATCCTCCCTCTTGTCGACCGTTTATTTCACTCATGATTGCATAAACATATAACAATTTTATATAATTTCAATTATCTGACATTGATCTATTTAAAATTGTCTTTGTTACACCTTTAAATGAAAAGAATTTCTTGCAAGCATGCTTGACAATCATGATTTATTTGGCTTTGTAAAAAGTTCTCAGTATACAACGGGTTAATATCCCATCCATGAAATTAGAATTGTGATATACCTTTTTTTTCATGATATTTCGGTTTGCTTAGTCTCAGCGGGGACGGGGTATTATAATCAGTGCTATCCAGCATTTACATTCAGATTGTTCTACTTTGTAGTTGTAACAAAAGTAAGAAGTAACCCTTTTCCCCATTTTATGTTAATAGCTACAATACCGGAATGATATTAAAGTAATATTTCTGTTTTCACACGAATTCTATTTCAGTTCTTCAAAATATAAAAAGTAAATAAATAAATAAAAAAAAATAAAAAATGATAAAAAAAGAAGAAAATAGGGCCTTCACGGAAATATATTCACATACATAATCTTCTGTCGAGGAATTACAAAATATAGTTTAAACTTTAAATACCCTAGTTTTAAAAGGAGTAGTTATTTCATGACGGAATTTATCATCTAGACTTTCAAGACGTTTTATAGCCTAAATCAATATTGTATGATACATGTATGCATAACGTTGAGTTACACTGCAAAGACGATAAGACGTTGTTTATGCCTGTGTCTCTAAGAGATATAATATTTTAAGTAATTTTGATTTAAACAAAAATCGAAGTTGTAAATTTCATTTGAAACGTTGATAGAATGGCAGGATAAAACAACGTCTTTAGTTGTGTAAAATACAACTAAACCACGTTTTCTCATTGTATGTTGTTAAAATATGAGTTTTCTTTGTTTTTAAACTGATAATCTCTGAAGCATCAAAACGGATATCGTTTCCTTCTCGTTTGAACCTGCAAAATTGTACACAATATTCAGGTATCGTTTCATTTAACAAAGAGCTTAGAAGTCGACATCATCAAAAACTATAACTTCATTCCTGTTAGGCATGTTCCGATCATTTACTTTGTATAAAGTTACACCATCTCACCTTATTGTTAATGATGATTAGCGAGCAAATTGGTATAATTCCTACTTCTTTTTCCAATAGCGATAAATAAGAGTTGTCACCCACTTCCAAGAACATGTAAAATATAATCTCCAGAGGGGAAAGTTTGGGCGGACGATAGTTTCTGCGCACTTTTCTGATCATCGTATGCATACCCCCCCCCCAAAAAAAAGTGACGTCACACGTGTCTAATCAGAGCTCTGAAATCCGATAATCATTCGATTTTCTTGATGACAAAAGTAGAAGTAAAGAGAGAGAGAGAGAGACAGAGAGAGAGCGAGAGGAAAAGAGAAAGAAATAGAGAAAGAGAGAGGGAGAGGGAGAGACAGAGACGGAGAGAGAGAGAGAGAGGGAAAGAGAGAGAGAGAGAGAGAGAGAGAGAGAGAGAGATCTAGAGGGAGGACACAAGACAGCGTCTGCGCGAATAATAAAAAAAATATTATGCCGCTCATCAGCCTTGGATACGAGTAAATTAAACATTAATCGGAAGATTTTCACATGGCGCATGCGCAAAGGTGAATTCAAAAGGATATGAACTCCGCGAAGATTCTGTGTTTACACTATTTTTTTAGTTTCGAAGGTTGTGTTAGAACGCTATAAAGTGAAGGTGATTTATTTGTTTAAACCACGTAATTAGGCCTACTCTTAAATTCCTCTCAGTAGAGAGAATGTCTCAATCAAACATATGTTTATATTTTTGGTGGTAATCCAAGGCATCCACTGGTAATTACGGAATATGATTTTGTTTTAGGAAGATAGAAAAAAAAAAAGAAAAGAGAAGAATTATTCGTTCTAAATTTGACGACATTGCACCCTGAATTTCCATTTACTGCGAAATAGAAGTATTTTGGCAATATCGCCAGAAGTACATACCTTTTGAATTGTTACCAGTCGTCCATGGTAGATGGTTTGGTTGTAGGCTCTCGATTATAAAGTTCGAGGTTCAAATCCCAGGGTTGAACCATCCTCCTTGGGAATGACATTTATCTATATTGCACTTTTTATTCATGCAAGAGAAATAGGATTATAGGAACAATGAATTAATACCACATGTTGATAGATATAAGAAGGTCGCCTCTTTCGGGGGAGGGGGGGGGGGATGAAGTGTAGGCAAGTCATGTATTTTATTTCCTTTTTTTTTCTTTTGTTGAACGCACCCCTGATGTCAGCTCTCCCACAAAGCTCTGTACTTTATTAAACCCTTTATGTAGGCCTACTTACATGGCAGGAATGCTGCATTGGCTTTTTAATTTTGTGAGAGGAAAGTTTTTTGGAGCTTACACAATTTGTGATTGGTTTGGGTTGCTGAGTAGATATTTCTTTGACAAGACCTCCTGCTGTATATGGTCTGATGAGGAAAGACCATACCCACGCAGTACTGCACCCGTGTGTTGTCTAGCAGCGAGATTCGAGTTGTACATGTAGTTTGGTTTTATTTGGAAATCAGTCATAATTGCTATTACTAGATTTTTTTACTTCTTTTATAGTATTTCTTTTCTTTGTGCCGCCCGTGAATATATTCTTCGTCAGCTAGGTTTTTCTTATTACAGTGTAATTTCGGGGGGGGGGGGGGACACCAATAGGCGGGTTTTCTTTACACCATTCATGGATGGTTCCTCTGTTGGAGACATAGGACATAGCAACGAGGTGTACACAAACAACATATTTTTAAAGAATGAACTATTATATTTCAAATATATTTTGCATCCATTAGTCATTGCTAATCGTGCACAAAATAATCTAGCTCCCGATTACATTTCATCGCTTCTGTTAACCCATTCCTCAGGTCGTTCTGGTTTGCGTTCTGCAAATAATGTATGGCTCAAAGAAATACGTACTAAGGGGGCCGTCACACTGAGGTCGTTCTACATAAAAAAACGTTCTATAACGTTCTTGCCCGTTCTTTAAAAAGTTGCTGAACGGGCTTTGGTCGAGTTGGAACTTATAACTTTGAAAAATAATTTCTTGAATACGATACTAGGCAGTTCATAAATAGTTCTCGTTGCGTCAATTCCGTCTTTATCGCGTCCGCATTACGTTGTTATCCAGTTCAGACCGAGTAAACGGCTCGTTCACTCTATACCGTTCGTAGCACGGCCAAACCGTCACTAAAAGTGCCTATGCGCAGCATGATAAAAGTTAGGTACCACGTTCGTAGTACGTCCTTCTCGTTCAGAGTAAGTCCTACCCGTTTAAGGAACGTTGTCACTACGATTTAATTTGGAAGCCAGTACGATTTTTTTGAACATGTTAAAAAAAATCGGAATGCCTTTCCGTTCTCTCCGTTCGGGCCCGTTCACCAAGTTCGTAAACAGATTGTAAACGGTCTGTACTAGATTCTAGAAGGTCTGTACTACGTTCAGTCCGTTTGTAAACAGATTGAGCCCGTTCAACAAAAACTACCAAGAACGCAGTGAGAACTAACTCAGTGTAACGGGAGTTATGACATGCCGTTCTGTTTAAAAATTGAAACGTATTGCTATCCAAGCCCGTGCTATCAGGTCCTGAGCAGATTGAAATAGGTCTCAAGTACGTCCACTCCGTGTGTACATAGATTAAGCCCGTTCTGCAATAATTTCAATAACATGGTAAGAAATTGTTCAGTGTGATAGTAGTATAAGCGAATAGATCAGCTATTTGATTGCCACACATTAATTGTTACAATTACAGAAATCTCACAACTTTTAGAATAAATACGAAAAACGGCCATTGGTCCGAAAAAGAACGCGTACATTTGACCTAATTATTTCTGGATTAAGATGAACAACGTTCGTATACAGTCCTCAATACGTCCATCACGACTGTGCCTCGTCTGCAGTCCGTTTGTATCTAGTTAAAATCGGGTGAAAATGACCGTTTCCACGAAACAGAGCCCGTCTGAAACAATCCAAACCCGTCCCCAGCTAGTTGCAACCCGTTCTTAATAAGTTCCAATTCGTTTCCAATGCGTTTCGTCCCGATCTAACTAGTTCTGGGTCGTTTTTAATCCGTCAAAATCCGTTCTTACTCGTTCTTACGTCGACCAAACGGCCTCCAGAAAGTTCATCTCGCTCTTACAGCGTCATTATCCGTGGCTAGAACGTGTTGAACGCAAATGCGTGCCCGTTTCCCATAAAAAAAACCTAACCCGTTTTTGCCAGACCTCATGCGTTTCGGTGACTTCAAGCTGATAATGAATATACAATGCTCGTTTGTGAAACGTCCTAGCACATCTTTAGAACGATTTAAGTACGGCAATTTCGTTTGTAGTACGTCCATCTCGTTTCAGGTACGTTGCCACCCTGTTAAATTTTAGGACGAGATGGGCGCCCGATTTTTTTTAACACTTTTTTTTGAAAATCCGACCGAGCTAGTCCATGAAGTTCGTAAACAGATCGTAAGAAGTATTTACTACGTCCACTCAGTTTACACACAGACTATGCCCGTTCGGCAAAATTTGCAAGGACGTAGTAGGAACGAGCTCAGTGTGACGGGGGTATAAACGAAGTTGGGGGGGGGGGGGGGGGGACAGAGCATTTTCATCTGCTGCGCCTTTTTTGTGGAACAGAATTACCGCTCTCTATACAAACAGTTAATATTCTTTTTACATTTAAGGCAGCACTTAAAACTCACCTGATGCTTAATGCATACTGCTAAATCATACCAGCAGTTTACAGTCTAGTTCTTTATTCTTATGTTTAGTTTGTTATTTTTTTTTTTTTGCTATCTGTATGCGCCTTGAGCATCTCGTGAGATGGATATATTACGCTTTATAAATATTGTCATTATTATCATTATTATTATTATTTCTATGTCGAGAAAGCCGTGGGTAAGCTTTCGTATAGTCAAGAACATCCTTTGTTTAAAAAGTATGAATACAAATTTTGAATATGTTAGTTAACCGGTCTATTATGTCCGTGGAGCCGTGTCAAAACTCTACTGAGTAAACAACATCTCCGCCCCCCGCCCCCAATGAACCACATTCGAATATTCAATTAGCACAATCCCCACCTTGGTATATTAAATTAATGAGATGTTCAACTAATCTTACACCGGGTCATTAGTTTCATGCATACTTTTTAAACCAAGGCTGTTTTTAAAGACCCGAAAGTTTGCCCGACATAACATCAACTAAACACAACACAAAAAGAAAGTTTCCCCTATTTCAAATATCAATAATTTTTGAAATAGGAGAAGTTAAAAAAATCTAATTATATTTCCATGTAGGGAATTTGATTAGCTACCATGGGAGCGAATTTTAGGAAAAATCATGAAGTCATGCTTCAGTGAGCAATGGTTGAATGCAAAAATTTCATTTTTTTTGAAGTTCACAAGCCTAAAATCACAACTTTGACTCAATGATATCGGACCAATTTTTAGATTTGAATGTACGCAAAACGTGCTTCCAAACATATGGAAAGGACATTTGCGTAAAACTTCACGGTTGAGTGAGCATGCAGCAAAAATGCCAAAACTGCGATTTTTACTTCTTTGCTGTGGTAAAATTGATCTAATATGATGGGATTCATGTCTAGGAAGAGTGTTTTTAACTTTTGCAAAAAATTTAAATCAATTCAAGGTTGAATGAACACCATAAAATATCATGTGAAAAACACTAAGTAAGTATTATTTCCATTTTGTACACTAAAAATTATTTGAATATCTGTTTTTGTATTATTTTTATGACCGGTGCACGTGTGTACATGATCCTATTGCATTTATTAAAAAATCCATGCTTCAGTGAGCACGTGGAACTGGAAAAGCTGTTTTTCGATTTAGAGACCCAAATTAAACTGCTTACTTTGCTTAACAATAACAATTCGTTTGAAAGTATTCATTTGATTTCATTTCCGCAAAAATCCCGATTTCTCATGCTTCAGTGAACACAAGTTATGAGAAAAAAACATGAAAAAAAGGAAGAAAGTTTACGGCCTTGGCACGGCCTAATGGCACGTCCGATTCTCAATTTGACCTCAGTTCCTGTTAGTTAATGACTTCTTAAAGATTTGTGCCAAGTTTTAAGATTTAACTCACAGTATAACGAACCTCCCCCCCCCCCAAAAAAAAAAAAACAAAAACAAAAACAAAACAAAACAAAACAAAAAAAAAAGAAAAAAAGAAATGACAATGAAAATGGGCAATATTTGACTTTTGTTCACTTTTTGTTTGAACTCTATACATATAAAGTAAATGGGGAGGAAATCAATAATGAAGCCGTTCGCACATAATTTCCAAGATTTCTGTGATGTTAATTTGATGGTATTCTTTTGTAGGGCATAGGTAAAAATGTTTTAATAGAAAATATTTCTTTTTTTTTCTTTATTTAAAAACTGTTTTTTTTTAAAACAGATATTTGTTCTATTTCTAGTTTATACCATGTATTATCAAGTAATGATGAGTTGAAGCAATTGTGAACACACCAATTATCCATGTACTTGTACTTTGGAACAAATGAATAAAAACAAAAGACAAAATGGTTAACTTGAACACTTGTTTCTCACAGCTAGGCTGTAAAGATTTACAAAGCCACCATCACCTCCAAGATTTTTTTTTATTATCTTCGTGAAGCAAATGAGGTCTTTTCGTGCAGATGAACCACATCTTACCATTATCCTCTTTTAAAAATAGTTTTATACAATGACTTCAAAGAAAATAAGTCGATATTATACCTGTTGTCAATTTAGGTCTGTTCAAACGTGCAAGAATGATTCGTTTTGTTGGTGTTACGCGCTTTAGGGTATTGGATACACATAATAATAGTAATAATAATAATAATAATAATAATTAAACTTATAATAGCGCCTTTTCCATGGGATACAAAGCGCTGCACTACTCCCTCAGGGAAATTCAAAATGAATGATCAGGGGTATAAAGGAAACAGATGCAAGATATAATATTGAAGAAGCCACATTGTCTTTTTGGCTTTCACCAGAATATTTCTATGATCACTATTGGTTACCCAGGGATAGCGGTACAAAAGTTTTGATTCGTGCGCGAATAAAAGCTTTGCCTCCACCGTCTCGAAATAGAGAGAGAGAGAGAGAGAGAGAGAGAAAACCGTTGTGAAAACATTAATGCAGACAACCCATTATTCCCGAATACTGACTGCACCTCACTCTTCTCAAAACGAGAATAATAAAATAAATCTAACTTCACATTTTCAAAAAAAAAAAAAAAAAAAAAAAATCATTCTGGAACAGAGCGAGGTTAATGTCAAAAGTAAATTAATTGATAAATCAAAGTTGTATTATGACGATCATGACAAATACACGGGCCTACACTATTTAACTAACTCACATTTAGCACCATCGTAGATTCTTGATTGGAAGATTGCTGATCACCAGATATTTCAAATCCACACCCATCAATCGACTATAAATTATATCAATAATAATGTAACTGCGTATTTTGGTTCTATTCAGGCACATTTTTGGTTTCAAAGTGTCTTTTCAAGTCCATAAAGGACTCTTAATTATTAGGCTTTCCCATCATACGAAATATATTTTTGGGGGTACTGACATGCTAGGATGTGAATTAATTCCATGTCCGCCTAGATAAAACAGTAATTTGTGTTGTTATAGTTATTTTTATTTATTTATTTATCTATTTTTATTGTTTTAGTTTTCTTTATATTCATTTATTTATTAATTTTATTTGTTATTATTTCTTCTTCTTCTTCTTTTTTTTTTTTTTTTTGGGGGGGGGGAGGGTGTCCCTAACAATAAGTTTGCCACAATATTTGCCCTTCTATGGCCATAGAAAGTTGAATTTTAGTTAACAAATTAAAGTGAACTAAAAACACAATAGATGTTCTGTATTATGTTTAGTTTACAATACCACAAACTGGATTATAATGTACTACACATACTAAATCATAATCAAAGTTCTAATAATCATTTCATCATTTACAAATTTCTTAATACTAGTCCTCATAAGTTTTTATTTTAATTTTTTACATTGAACCTGGTATTTTTTCGGAATGCAGATTTAGATTTCTTGTGAAATTTAATGTAAAAAAATATACTGTTTTTATATACTTTAGGAGATACAGGTGTTTGAAGTGGGAAAACAAATCACTGTAGGTAGTAAAATGCAAAATGCGGCGACTATGGGACATACGACCTTTGGTGAAAATATGACACAGTTATATGATTTCGTTTACTGATAACCTTAACCTTCCCAAAATTCCCCCCTTTTTTTTTGGGGGGGGGGGGGTCTGTTATACTTTTCATCCCCGGTGTTTCATTAAAAAAAACGTGTTGGTATTTTGAGCTAATTCTCTCTAAAAAAAATAAAGGGTTTTTTTTTCTTTCTGAAAAGCCATATCCAAAAAAAAAAAAAAAAAAAAAAAAAAAAAAAAAAAATCACTGTGGTTATGAATTAAATTATTTCTTTTAGAAAGGCTTGTAAGAAAGGCTTTTATATTCTCGACTGCAGCAGAGATGTCGTTGCTTTGAGAGAGAAGGTGATTTTTTTAAATTTTATTAAAAAAAAACAACTTAAGTCTGTAACATGTCATGTTGAAAGTATTTCCTTGGCAAGACGACGTGCGTTTCCATATGTTCAAACATTAGAACGTTGTTATCGGTGCTGTCCGTGCCTCCCAAAGTTTTTTTTAAGATTGAGGCTCCATCACCCCCTCCAAAGGCTGGCCAGGATTGTCTACATATATTCTTAATAAAAAAAATAACATTGTGTTGTCAAGCGATAACATGCATTCACGTATGGTTCGTGTGAAGATAACTGAAGCTTCATTCTCACGTTATTGTAACATAAACCCTCCGCATTATGTACTTAGGGCGTGCGAATATCGCTCTAGTAAGCGCTTACAACTATAGAGACAAAAATATCACGCTTGCATGAGCGTATCTATTTTTTCTTTGTCGACAAGTCGTTTGTATACGGTTTAGATACAAAAGGAAATGCACTTCTGTCAATGTGGTTGTCATGTTCATTCATGAGCCATAACATAGTACGACAGCCACACCGGTTAGAATGACTCAAAATCAATTTTAGACCAAACCAAAGATTGCACTCATTACCAATGCTGATAGAAAGGTCAGGGTCAGTCTCGTCCAGATGACAGGAGTGTTGCTATGAGCATTATAATTGTCAATATTAACTTTGCCTAGATGGTTTATGATGTTTAATTGATTTCATGTTTGAATTCACAAGGTCATTGATCATATTGATGACATTTTGGTTTTGAGGTTTTAAGCACCTTCATAAAACGGTCGATGCACTTGATACAGTGCTATTCCATGTATATTTGTCCATAAAATCGAAGCAACTTTGCATTAAATGCCTAAAATTACTTTTAAGTACAAAGTAATGCATAGTTTTTGAGATTCATTGTCACTTTCATTTTGAAATTTTGTGAGAGATAGTAACCGGATATCCTCAGGCACATGCCACACTGAAAACGTGAAATGAATCGAAAGAATGATTGCTTTATGTGATTAAATAAAAAATGAAGGAAGGTTTCTGGTGCAGGCCCGTACTAGGATTTTTACGGGGGGGGGTTCGAAATCTGCAAAAGTGGACAAAAAGGTACATCAAATTTTTTTTTCACGTCACCCTGGCCGCGCGATGGGGGGGGGGGGGTTAGGTGTTAACAAAATTTCTGCCTTCGGCCCTCAAGAGGACTACCAAATATTGTTGTAAAATACATATTTATTTATCACATTGATGTTCTGCTACTCGAATTTAGGCCCTGATAACTTTGGTATATTTTCTAATTTTATACAACTGTCAATTTCATTTATTCCTATTTTATTGATACCTAATTTGTCATGGTGATGTCATGCCTGGGTCCAAAGAACCCATGAGTACTACCTGAATGCAAGGCAAAGCGAAAGATAATGTTCAGTTTAAAGTTCTGTAACACAACTTTGAACCTTGATACATTTCAATGTTAGTTTTAAACACAATCAAATTTATGGCATTAAAAAGTTCTTTTATTCCTTTTTTTTTTATTGATACCCTATTTGCAATGGTTACATCATGTTTGAATTCACATAATTTATGAATATAATGCAAAGTAAAAAGTGAAAAGTTGCGAAATGTATTGTTATTGCTCAAGAATAGTCACAATAGGCATTAAATTTGCAAAATTTGACCTCTGACTTGTTCTAACACTCAGGTGTTCTGTGCTTTCAAGATCAACATCATTGTTACAATTAGGGTATCATTGAAAAGAGGAATCAATGAACTTGCAACGGTATAAAATTCAATAAAATTAGAAAATTCCCCAAAAGTTATTAGGGCCTAAAGTAGAGTTGCGGAACTTCAATTCGATCAATAAATTTTTGCAACATTTGACTTTTTACTTTTCTCCATATTCTTAATATCATGTGCATTGAAGCATGACACAATAATTACAAATAGGATATAAATAAGAAGGGGAATAAATTATCTTTCCAATGGTATGAATAGCATACCTGATAGGTTATCATGGCCCAAAGTCGATTTGCAAAACTTTTTTTTACTAACACATTTAATAGGCCTACTAGTATTAAATACTTTTTTGTTAGGCTTATTATTAATTTTCAAGTTTTTCACTTTTCTACCATGCGGATTATTCGGCTGGAGTTGTAAGAGCTGTGCTGTAAGTTTCTGCGTAAAGATTTTCTGTCAACTTTACCACAGACTACACGTAAAACGGTAGGCCTATGAACGAACATTTATATTTTCTTGACCATGGCCTTATTTTGCCTTTTGTACATAAAACTGCACGTATATTCAACTGGGTAATTGTAGGCTTATTACCACATTCGAAGGGTGGGAATGATAGGAACAAAAGCGAAAAGCCAAATGATATGATATTGGGCTATGTAAACATTATTATTTTCCGGAGGACTGAAATGTTACACCTTTGAAGTTCATCGGAGAGTATATGGAAACACCATGTCTCAGATTATTGAATAGGGCCTGTCTGTTATAATCATAATGTGCATGAAAAAGAAATCCACCATGAGCAAAAGCAAGGGTATCATCCCGTTTAGGGGGGGGGGGGAGGAGGGATAGTGGTGTTGTATTTCCTCATACAAACTACATACTTTTGGTAAGCACAGATTTGGAAAAAAAGAAATTCTGTCTCCTCAAAAGTAGACAAAGATATAACACATACAATTTAAAGGTAGATTATATATTGATATTGCTTCAAATTTATGACGCATGGGGATATAGTTCAATATATAAAACTACCCAATTAAAAAGCATTGTTTATTTGTTTAACTCATGGAAACAACGGTTCCCTTCGGCTTTGATCAAAATTGGTTGAATGCAAATATTTGTTTAAAGCTTTTGTGAGAATTTAAATGGTAAATATTGGGAAACGAACATAAAAATATCGATCTTAATCATTTCTAATTGGTTTGTGCACGGTATGGATTAATTAATTACCAATGTATACAATATATAAAGTGCGTCCCACAAAAAATGCTAATGGCACTTTAGATGGGTATAATAGTTACATAACTATATTGTTTATATCTTTACACCCGTAAACTACAGGTCGTTTTCTTCTACTGGATGAAATTGTATGTGATATGGTCCAATAATCACAAAGATATGAGCATTTTGTCATTACAAATCAGGAAACCTCTATATCCAAGTTTGTATTGAGTAGTCCCGGATGTGTCGAATAAAACAAACCCAAGTTTGATCATTAATACTAAAAAAAAAAAAAATCAGTAGTAATTATGAAAATTATACCACTGCAAAGTGCAACTCATTACCATTTTAATGATACCTCTCTCAGCTCACCAAACCAATATCACGTATTCACTGAACTTATAATTATAATGTCTTGCAAAATTGTGAGTGATTCACTTTCACGCTGATTGATGATCACAGTCGGGTTTCCACTGAGGCACCTTTGAATAATGCATCTCAAGGGCATGAAAGTGAACCACTCACAATTTTGCAAACTTTTTCAGAACATGGGGTTCAGCGATGCCTGATAATGGTGAGCTGAGAGAGGTATCATTAAAATGGTAATGAGTTGCACTTTACAGTGATATAAATTTTATAATCACTATTGAATACTTTTCAAAATTATTAATGATCAAACTTGGGTTTTCTTTATTCCGACAGCATCACCGGTACTACTCAATATAAATTTGGATGGAGAGGTTTCCTGATGTGTAATGAACAAACTGCTCATGATCTTTGTGATTATTGGAACATACCAACATAAAACTGTCATCCAGTTGTAGAAAACAAATTGTAGTTTACGGGTGTAAAGATTTAAAAACAATATAATTATGTAATTTTGATATTATTTACCGATCTAAAGTGCCATTAGCATTTTTTGTGGGACACACTGTATATTCATGTACATGTACCCCTATGATTTTTTTTCTTTTTTTTGAAGCTTACACGTCATGCACTTTATGTAAAGCGAATTTATATATATATATATATATAATATATTATATATATATATATATATATATATATATATATATATATATATATATAATACACTGCCATCCAAAGTTTGGGTACACCTGATGCCAGCAATGATTTGGATTATTTTAAAGCATTTTAATATCCAAGATTTCAGTCCAATGTTGTTAAAGTACTAAAAAAATACATTGTGCAAAGGATATACTTCACAATTATCGAACAAGGTCTCCTTGGAATTCAAAAATTTGCCGAAATATGCAAAATGGCAAAAACATGATTTTGCACTAATTTATATGGATTTATTGAAAAAATATAAATCTCCGTCAATAATGATCCTATCAATGTGAAATTTTGTAAAGGTTTTTTCGTTAAGGCACATGTAAAATATAGCGCTGCCATTGTTGTTTGTATTTTGAAGTATAAATCTATTAATTATTATATTTATGCAAATTAAGTGTGTTTTTACATATTTATAATATTTGGCTTTAAAATGTTATAAGTCCAATCTCCTTTTCAAAAGTTGCAGAGAGGAATTATCAAACAATATTTTGGTAAAAAGTTTGGAGTTTCTAATAAATTCTTTTGTATTACTTTGTATTATTAATTTCTTCTTTTGTTTTGAACAATAGTTGCACATAACACCTAAAGGAAAATTCACTAAAAGGCAATATTTGGGTTGGCAGCGGTTGCACAGCAGCCATGGACGTTATATAGTTGGTTTAATTGGCCGAGACCCTCCCCCAGTCACAATAGGCATAATTCAGTCTTTACATAGAGTTATTAAGTAAGGTACCTTTGTTTGGTAATTTTTGTACTTAGGAAAGTTTAAAAATATCAAAAAATTCCATTATTGCCCATTTGTGTACTGAATGCCCCTATCCACTAAATTGTTCTACCACACTCTTAATTGCATCTAAATGCCTTCAGCATCATCTTGGATTATGTTAAAATCAATCAAGGTACATTTCTGAAACATAAAAGACACCAAAACATTAAGAGATAAATTAAAACAAAAACATTGAAGACAATAAAAGTATTGAAGCAAAAGAATACAACAAAATTCACAAGAAACTCATTTTTATTAGACAATATGTTGACTATTATACTCAGCAGCTTTAAAAAAAAATTGTGCTTCATAGCAAGTTTTTAAACAAAACATTGACAAATGTGTAAAATAGACCCTAAATTTGCATAATAATAATTAATATTTTTGCCTTAAAATACAAACAAACAGTACAGAGTTATATTTTACATATGCCTCAACATCCATGCAACATTTAACCTTGATCGGACCATTAATGGCCGAGATATCTTATTTTTTTCAATTAATTGAATAAATTAGTGCAAAATCATATTTATGCACTTTTTTCATATTTTTTATTAATTTTTATATTCCAAGGAGACTTAGTGGAATAATCGTAAAGTATTTGGTTGCATAATGTATTGTTTGTACATTAACATCGTTTTGAAACTGAACAATGGACAAAAAATGCCTTTAAATGAATCCAAACATAGTTGGCATCAGTGTACCCAAACTTTTGGAGGCAGTAATATATATATATATATATCATGCGCGTATTCTGGGGGGGCTTTACGGGCCCGGGCCCCCCGGGGGCGCGCCGAAAAGAGGAAGAAAAAGGAGAAAAGGAAAGAAAAAAAAGAAGAAGAAAAAGAAAAAAAAGAGGAAAGGGAAAAAAGGGGGAAAAGAGGAAGTGAAACTTAGATGGGGGCGCCAAATCGACCTTTAAACTTAAGGGCGCTAAATCGACCTTAGATTTAGGAGGGGCGCAAAATCGACCTTAAACTTAGGGGCGCAAATCGACCTTAAATTTAGGGGGCGCCAAATCGAACTTAAACCTAGAGGGGCGCCAAAATGATCTTAAACGTAAGGGCGCCAAATCTAGATCAAATGTAGGGTCGCAAAAATGATCTGAAACTTAAGGGGCGCTCAATTGACCTGAGACTTAAGGGCGCTGATTTAACCTGAAGTTAAGGGGGTGCCAAATCGATCTTAAATTAAAGGACGCCAGATTGAGCTCAAATGTAGGGGCGCCGAATTGACCTGAGACTTAGGGGTGCCAAATTTATCTTAAACTTAGTGGCTCCAACTATATCCTATTTACCTGAAACTAAGTGGCCCCAAAAACACACACACAAAAAAAAAACAACAGAAGGGGTCTTTAAAATGGTCTCTATCTAGAAATAGCAAAATTTTAAAATTCCATGCCTCCTGGTTTGTAAATACATAGCAAAATTTTCGCTCGCGCTTCGCGTTCGCATCATCTTTTCCCATTGATTTATTACATAGTGTCGAGGAACGCGTAAAATGACCTGTTTTCTAATCATTCGAATGCATCAAATTTCCGTTCCCTATTCGCACACGCCTATGTTTTTCCTCTATTACCAGAATTTACATTATGGGATTCTAACCGTCAAAACATTTAAATTTACTTGTTTTCACGTTACATTTTTTATTTATTTATTTCTTTTTTTTATATTATTATTATTATTTTTTTTTAATTTCAAATTTATGCTCAACATAATTAGCGGCGTCAAATTGAGCTTACACGTACGGGCGCCAAGATGACCTGAAACTTATGGGGGCACTGAATTGAAGTTAAGGGGATGTCAAATCGATTTTAAAATTAGGGGTGCCATTGAGCTTACCCTTATAGGGCGCCCAAATGATCTGAAACTAAGGGGCGCCGAATTTACCTAAAACTAAGGGAGCAAAAATAGGTTTTTTAAATATGGTCTCTATATAGATAGAGCCAAATTTCAAAATTCATGCATCCGGGTCTGTATATACATAGCAAAATTTTCGCTCGCGTTTCGCGCTCGCATCACTTCCCCATAATGAATTATTACATTGTGTTTCTGAGGAACGCATGAAATGTCCTGTTTTCTAATCATTTGAATACATCAAAACTTCCGTTCATGCTTCGCCGCGGCCCTTGATTATCAGCTTTAATTACGAAGACGCATGAGGTTTGGCAAAAACGGGCTAGGGTTTTTATGGGGGAAACGGGCACGCTTGCGTTCAACACGTTCTGAACACGGCCCGATGAGGCAGTAAGAACGAGATGTACTTTCTGGAGGCCGTTTGGTCGACGTAGAAGACGAGTAAGAACGGATTTTGACGGATTAAAACGACCCAGAACTAGTTTAGGTCGGACGAAAGCCATTGGAAACGAGTTGGCAACTGTTAAGAACGGGTTTGAAACTAACTGGGGACGGGTTTGGATTGTTTTCAGACGGGTTCTGTTTCGTGGAAACGGCATTTTTCACCCGATTTAACCTAGATACAAACGGAACTGCAGACGAGCGGGCAAAGACGTGGTGACGTGTTGAGACTGTAACGAACTTGTCATCTTAATCCAGAAATAATTAGGTCAAATGTACGCGTTCTTTTCGGACAATGGCCGTTTTTCGTATTTATTCTAAAAAGTGTGAGATTTCTGTAATTGAACAATTAAGTTGTGGCAATCAAATAGCTGATCTATTCGCTTATACTACTATCACACTGAACAATTTCTTACCCATGTTATTGAGAATATTGCAAGAACGG
>CALNVZ010003426.1:36236535-36330085 GCA_940671915.1 Paracentrotus lividus
CGCTCGCCTGTGTTTTTCCTTTCACCAAAATTTACATATATCGCGATTCTAACCATCAAACATTTCAATTTATTTGATTTCACTCTACATTCATGTTTGCATTATCAAATTACCTAAATCTTAGGGGGCGGCAAATATGCGGTTAAACGTAGGGCGTCAAATTCTGACCTGGAGACTTAGGATGCCAAATTCTATCTTAAACTATGGGGCTCCAAATTTATTTGAAATTAGGGAGTGTGCCAACTACCTGACAAACTAAGGGCAACAACTTGCTATTCTGCATAATTGGTACCTCTAAATTTATTCCTCCTGCTCTGTATATACATAGCAAATTTTGGCTCGCCGCTACGCGCTCGCATCATTCTTTTCCGCCAATGAGCTTATTATTGTGTTCCTGAGCCGAACCCATGCAATGCCATGGTTTTACATCATTCAAAGACATTCCAAAATTCCGGCTCTCGCCGCTGTGTTTTTCCTCCTTGACCATAATTGATGCTTATAGAGATACGTCTAATCACAAGACATTTAAAATTTATATAACGTTAACAGTTTATTTATCCATTTTTCCCAGGGGATCACAATCACCTAAATCGTTCATGTTATGGCGCTAATTCAAACTAAACATTAAGGGGCGCCAAATGATTAGTTGGCGCCAAATTGCAGCTTAAACTTAGAGGCGCCCAAATTTATCTAAACTTTAGCGCGAGGAGAAGCTAGAAGGATTAGCATAAGCAGCTAGATAGATAGATATTCAGATCTCCTTTCATAATCATGTAAAAATATACTGGGCACATACGTCTTTAAAATTAATGCGCAGCGCCAAAATTGAAATCCGTAGAAAACTTCACAGGTCTCTATTACATAGAGCATAAATTTTCGATCGCGCTTCGCGCTCGCTTCATTTTCCAGAGTTATTACTTGCTGTTCTCTGAGGAATCCATAAAAATGCACGTTTTCACAGATCAATGTCGACATACATCAATTTCTGTCGCGATTCACGCTCGCCATATTTTTTCTTCTTGAACCAGATATGAGGACTCTGCAACAACAAAACATCAATATACATCTTTTTTGGATTCACATTACTGATAGACAATTCACATGAGTTTAATATGGTTGCTTTCAAATCGTTTTATGATGGACAATTACAGCTCCCGTTCAAACGAGAAGCTAAACAAAATTGATACCCCTAACTTGCTTAGAATTATTGCTTTCTAATCGTAAAAGTAGAGAGAAAACAAATCGTTGATCGCGCCTCGCGCCCTGTATTTAGAAATATTTCGTATTTTGCACTATAGCGGTAATAGCCTACCTCATATTACCTAAATCATTCTTTCCTATGACCATACCTGCAAGTATTAAAAAAAAAAAAAGAAAAAAAAAAATTCAAAATAAATTATTTCATTTTAAATAATAATGAAGTTATATAATATTCAAAGGTTTTGCGATTCTGCTGACGTCACATGCGAGCAGATCTCCTACTGTTTATTATTCAAAATCCTTACAACAATACATTTATAGCCGTAGGCCTATGCTCGCCTGGCTCGAGGGGGCGGCGCCAATACTTTTGCAAAGTACCAGGGCCGCCAAATTCACGTCGCCCACCCGGGGTGCGAAATCTGGATACCGCCTGTATATATAATATATTATATATATATATATGTATAAATACTCACAACCCTATATTGACATAATGCGATTTATTTTGCTCGAAGGTCTGTAACATGCATTATCCCATAGATGACAGAGATTTCCCAGTGGGTCTAAATTTTGATCCTCAAATTGCGGGCAAAACTTTATATTTTTATATCACTGTCTTCAACCTTATAGGTATATTGACACTTTGACTATTTGAAAATGACAAAATGCATAGAAAAATTGCCAAATTGCAAGGAAAAATAGCAGTATATACATTTCCTGCATTGTCATTAAGATATTTTAATGATTATTTTATTCACAAAAGTGGCAGAAATAAATTCTTTATGACGGTGATTTTTGCTCTTTCTGTTGAGTAATGTAATTCATTAGTTGCAAAAATAATGCAAAGCGTCACTAAAATGAGATATTGCCCTCTATGCCATTATTCTGTTTGTATATACCATGTGATACAGGGGCTATTCAGGGGGGGCGCCAACAGGCGCGCGCCCCCCTATTGCGCGACTAAAAAAAAAAAAAAAAAAGGAGAGAAAAGGAGAAGAGGAAAAAGGGAAAGAAAGAAGAAAAAGAAAGAAAGAGAAAAAGCGCGCGTGCTTGTACAATTTCGCGCCAACTTATTCAATAAAAAGCTGAAATAGGCTTTATTTGGTCTAAACGCACGCATAACTAAGGCATTTAATGTGGGGAGGGCCCACGAGGCCGACTTTTCTCATATTGTATTTTGCAATAATTGCTCAACGCCCTTTTTTTAAGAAAAAAAATACATTAGTGACGAAAAGTAAAATATTTAAAACTAAAGTTCAAAATTTCACAAAGAAAAGAGGCCTCTTGCGACCCTCTGCCTCTGGCCCTCGGCCTCCTGGGAAACATAGTTGGCCTCATGGGTTTATTAGAAAGTACCCTTTATTAATTCAAAATTTTTGAAAACCCCAAATTTTTGGCTCGCGCTTCGCGCCTCGCTGATGCCAAATCAAATGCACAATAATAACTCTAAATTTTTACCTTAAAAAAATTCTAAACCCCAAATTTTCGCGTCGCGCTTCGCGCTCGCTGACACCAAATCACATGCCCAGCAATAATAGTTCTAAATTTACCTTAAAAAAATTTTAAACCCAAATTTTCGGCTCGCGCTTCGCGCTCGCTGATACAAATCATAATGCACAAATAATAACTCCAATTTTTACCTTTAAAAATTTTCAGCTCGCGCTTCGCGGCTCGCGGATACTATATTGGGTCTATATACACAATAATCTTACCATTTTCTTAGTACTAGAAATGCCCCTTTATTTATTTCATATAACTTTAAAACCTCAACATTTTCGACTCTCGTTTTGCGCTCGCAGATTCAAATTCAGAAGGGTATATAAGCACACAAAATAGGTTCTTACGCAACATACACTTGCTTTAGGGTATAGAACTATGTAACTTTTGTGATAATTTGAAAAAAAATGTGGAATTTCATGTACAATATGAATTAGAAGAACCCCCTCCCCCTTCCCCTGACGGCGATAAAAATTTCTTGCGCCCCCCCTATTAGGAAATACCTGGATCTCCCCTGTGATACTTATACTTTGTGTGATACTGGTTACACGTTAATTGGCTGAAAGAAAAGTGTGGGGGGGGGGGCTGCAGCCCCCCCCCCAGCCCCCGCGCTCCGCGGCCCTTGATTATCAGCTTGAGTTACGAAGACGCATGAGGTCTGGCAAAAACGGGCTAGGGTTTTTATGGGAAACGGGCACGCATTTGCGTTCAACACGTCTAGACACGGGCCGGATGAGGCATAAGAACGGAGATGTACTTTCTGGAGGCCGTTTGGTCGACGTAAGAACGAGTAAGAACGGATTTTGACGGATTAAAAACGACCCAGAACTAGTTAGGTCGGACGAAACGCCATTGGAAACGAGTTGGAACTGATTAAGAACGGTTTGAAATAACTGGGGACGGGTTTGGATTGTTCAGACGGGTTCTGTTTCGTGGAAACGGTCATTTTTCACCCGATTTTAACTAGATACAACGGACTGCAGACGAGGCAAAGACGTGGTGACGTTTGAGACTGCTATACGAACGTTGTTCATCTTAATCCAGAAATAATTAGGTCAAATGTACGCGTTCTTTGCGGACAATGGCCGTTTTTCGTATTTATTCTAAAGTTGTGAGATTTCTGTAATTGTAACAATTAATGTGTGGCAATCAAATAGCTGATCTATTCGCTTATACTACTATCACACTGAACAATTTCTTATATTATATTGAAATTATGCCAGAACGGGCTTAATCTATGTACACACCGAGTGGACGTACTTGAGACCTTATTCAATCTGCTCAGGACCTGATAGCACGGGCTTGGATAGCAATATACGTTTCAATTTTTTAAACAGAACGGCATGTTATAACTCAGTTACACTGAGTTAGTTCTCACTGCGTTCTTGGTATTTGTTGAACGGGCTCAATCTGTTTATAAACGGACTGAACGTAGTACAGACCTTTTAGAATCTAGGTACAGACCGTTTACAATCTGTTTACGAACTTGGCGAAGCGGCCCGAACGGAGAGAACGGAAAGGCATTTGATTTTTTTTAACATGTTCAAAAAAAATCGCACTGGCTTCCAGTTCTAAAATTAACGTAGTGACAACGTTCCTTAAACGGGTAGGATTAGGCCTACTCTGAACGAGAAGACGTACTACGAACATGCTACCTAACTTTTATCATGCTGCGCATAGGCACTTTAGTGACGGTTTGACCTGCTACGAACGGTAGCCTATAGAGTGAACGAGCTGTTTACTCGATCTGAACTGGATAACAACGTATTGCGACGCGATTAAGACGGAATATGACGTAACGAGAACTATTTATAACTGCATAGTATGCTATTCAGAAATTTTTTTTTCAAAGTTATCAGTTCCAACCCGACCAAAGCCCGTTCAGCAATTTTTTTAAACAGGGCAAGAAGAACGTTATAGAACGACTCAGTGTGACGGCCCCCTTATTTTGCAGCGACACCGGCTTTTGATGTAAGATATTATGGAAGTATCATGCCATTTTGATAATTTTTCCCGAAATGACATTTGTTTTTAATCATATAACCTTTCAGTCTATCCCATTTTAGAATTACCAAAACTTTATCTCATCTTTAAGGAACCGCAAGAATCTTTTGAGAACTACCTCAGTGTGACAACGGCCTTTAGGAATTGTACTCGATTATATTCTAAATACATCTGTTCAGTCATCTCCATTGCTATATACAGATGTGTTGTTTCCCCAAGATCCTAAATTGACGTATGATTCACCAAATGAACCCAATCACAAGTTGCCAAATTAACAAGCCTTAATTGTGCACGTTTGTTCAGATATGATCCCACGTTGCTGATAATTTGTAAATCATGATAAGACAAAGGCTATTTTACATCGTTGCAGTCATCGGGTAGTGAGAATAAATAAAGTCATTCAATTCAATTCAATGTGTTACGTAGCATATAGTGTCGGTTACTCACTTACTTGTTCAATTGCCCTAATGATGTTTTAAAAGTAACAATATAGCGATTTTATTTGATGACGATGAAAGTATAGGAGATTTACAGCTCAGTGGCAGGTAACGCGTCTTAAATGCCTTACAGCAGGTTGATTTTAAAATACCAAGTCTCTCGGATAGGAGTTGTGACCAAGAATGCCACTATTTGCTTGCCCCTACAAAAGTGTGATTCCATTCAGAACTTTCAAAAATACACATAAATACAAAATAACTTTGTTTCTTTTGTTTTATTATAAACATATATACAAAAATATAACGTTTAACAGTGTGTCCCACAAAAATGCTAATGGCACTTTAGATGGGTATATATTAAAATTACAATATATATATGTTTATAACTTTACACCCGTAAACTACAATTGTTTTCTACAACTGGATGAAATTATGTGATATGGTCCAATAATCACAAAGATATGAGCATTTTTTTCATCACACGTCAGGAAACCTCTCCATCCAAGTTTGTATATGAGTAGTACCGGATGTATTGAATAAACAAACCCAAGTTTGATCATTAATACTTTGATAAATATTTCACTGGTAATTATGAAATTTATATCACTGCAAAGTTCAACTCATTACCATTTTAATGATACCTTTCTCAGCTCATCAATATCATGTATCACTGAACCCCATTGTTTTAAATATGTCTTCAAAATTGTGAGTGTTCACTTTCACGCTCATTGATCATTGATGATCAAAGTTGGCGTTTTCCTTTCAGGCCCAATTGAATAACGCATCTCAAGAGCATGAAGTGAACATAACACTCACAATTTTGCAAGAATTTTCAGAACAATGGGGTCAGTGATGCGTGATGTTGGTGAGCTGAGACAAATATATTAGAATGGTAATGAGTTGCACTTTACAGTGATATAAATTTCATAGTCACTACTGAAATATTTTCAAATTATTAATGATCAAACTTTGGTTCTTTTATTCGATATACCCGGTACTAATTAATATGTGAAACTTGGATGGAGAGGTTTCCTGATGGTGATGAAAAAATGCTCATATCTTTAGTAATATTGACCATATCACATAAAATTTCATCCAGTTACAGAAGATGAATGGTATTTTACGGGTTAGACATATAAACAATATAATATTGTAGTTTTAATATTTAACCCATCTAAAGGCCATTAGCTTTTTTTGTGGACCACTGTATATGGAGACATCTGTCAACCATAACCACAAAACATACATAAATCTATAAAGTACTGATATTACAAGATGAAAGAGCTACAAACATTTCAGCAGTCCGTTTAACATATATTGAAAAGTCAGGAAATAAAAGCCCTCAATATATACTAGTATAACACTCTTAAGTACAACGTAGCCTACTAATAGAAAGAGATCACTTATTCATCATTTCCGTTATTCCTTTCAATCTCACCACCTATTGATCCATATACACTGAACTCCAAAACAAAAGAATCACACTACAAAATGTATTTACAATCAATTGGTACATGATTTTCAGATCGTAAAAATGTCATACTGAATAAATTAAAGACTTTTTTTTTCTCAAAAGGCACTAAACTTTGATGAAAATTGAGTTACTGATGGCTTTCGGTACATACTTTTCTTTGAACATAAGTTGTTGTATTGCAGCGAATACAAAAAAAAAAATACTTTTATTTCACTTAAGATGCCTATACAATATCTGGTAAACGAATGACATTTCTGTGAAGTTATATAAGTGTGATTAGTCCATTGGAATTAAACCCTTAAAATGAAATCTCGCCCATTCTTGTTAAAGACCTTAATATAACTGCACCTAAGGAAATTCACTCTGGCAGGGCTCTTACATCACTGGTAAACAACGAGCAAATATACATGTACACTGTATATATTTTAATTTTTTCTATTTCAAAACTATCCTGAAATGATTACTTTAAACTTCTCAATCATGCTGTAGAGTAGTACTGTATTGTATTTTTGATAAGATTTTATTTGTCATGCATGCACTTCCTCTTAAAACTTTGTTTAAAGTATGTAATGTTTTGATTTTTTTCTTCAAGGTATTATGTTCGTATGTAGGGCCTATAGTTATAAATGTATAATATTTTAAGCCATTTTGCACAATAAGAATTTTAAATAAAGTGATGAAGACATTTTAAAGCTGGGCTACAGTTTATAGCAAAGAGAGAACTGACATAAACTGATCACTTTGTCCGCATTGTCTGGATCGCATTGAAAGATAGTTGTGTGTGAAGTCATGTGCTATTCCTTCATGAGTTGGGCAAATTTTAGTTAAATGTCTGAAACAAAACTGCAATTTTAACTCTGAAGTTCACTATATTTTTATGTGAAGATTCGTTCACCAAAAAACTGAATTGCCATTGGTTTTGCCAAGTGAATACACCATTTGTATTAATTGTTGAAACTACACACATTGAATAGGTTTTTTTATTTAAATATCGTTTTACCACAACTGTTTTCAGAATGAAGCTTTCATTTTCCTGCCAGTGGATTCAAAATATAAACTATGCTTTTAAGATCTCTGAAACAACAACCCAGCTTTAAGATGTCAACTATGACCAATGCTGTTTTGCTATTAGAAATTTTCTTCACACACAATACAGTTAAACGATTGGCCCGAATTCAGTGTGTTTTAAAAACGTGGACTAAACATGGTATTATTTTAAATTGGTAATAGTATGCTTAATTCAAGCTTTTACCATGTTGAGTCCACTGTTTATTTAGTATCAAAATAAACAGTCGCGTTTCAACAGGGACTTGTAATTAAACCTGTGGCGACTATGCTTAACCCTCAAATGATGGGGGTAGCACCATGTCCCCCGCCTCGACACATTTCCGCTACCACTCCGCCCCCTCACGCCGCTTCTGAACATTTTTACTTAAGTCTCGCCGCCATTCTTAAAACCAATTTTTATGCTCTGAAAAATCGGTCTTACCTTTACGACGCTAGCCACGATCTTCAAAAAATTCCGTCAGAGCGAAAACAGCTCGAAAACCAGTGATTTTGTGTACAAAGTCAATGCAAATTGAAGCTTTCCTCACCTAAGTCATAAAGATATGATTATTTTCACTTTCATGACTGAAATCAATTATATTTAGCATAATTATGACCTTCAAAATGTTGTTCTTTAAATAATTTTTGAGAAAAAAACAAGAAAAACAAAAGGCCCGAAAAAACAAAGAAATACATAAGAAATTCATAAAACAATAAAATACATAAGAAAATAATTTCGATACCAGAATTTTTTCTATTGCAATTGTTAGGAATGCTATAAGTCTAATAATACACAAAATTAGCATTCCAGAGCGTTTATTTTTTCAATTAGAGCAAAAGTATGATTTTGTGCATAAATTGCCATAATTAATCAGTATACAATTTTTTAATATTATATGAAAAAATTAACAGTGCAGTCTGTAGATTACATGGCTCACTACCATCGTGCAGCCTTGACAGCTACCAAAACACCCCAGTCTTATTAGGGTTAAACCATAGCAACAGCTATGAGTGCCCGCACCCTGTGATAAATGCACATATCCGTATTGAACCTTTCTCAGTGTCTATTGATGAATAAAACGTAATTGTTACATATAAATCTGCATAATGCATGCCTTTCAGACCAGGGTTTATTAAAAACCATCTACCGGTATGTGAATTCAGGCCATGTTTTTCAAATACTGACATATTCTAGCCACAGCAGTAAAGAGTACTGGGTTATCACAAAATGCACCTGATATATACCAATGTGTCAATAGAAGTCAATTATAGGCAGGCAATGCATTTAAATCACAAATTTAAATATGGCAGATTGAGTTTGCATCATGACTTTGTTTCTGGTTGAAGCATTGCTTTCTAAATAAAAAATAAGGCACTTTTAGGAGAATTTGTTATCATGACTACTTTTCTGAGTTGTAACACTTCTTTCTGTAATGTCGTAATTAGAAGCTTCTTTACCTCTCCCTGTTATACATCTATTGTACCTCAGACGTGTTCTCTCAAGGTAACTTTTCAAAAAAAAATATCCTGCTTTCCCACTTTAGTCTGCGATTTGTCCCGCCCTAGCCTGTATTCTCCCCCCCCCTTCTCCCACACAAGCACCTCTTAAACTGTTGGAGACGAGCTGATTTGGCCACAACACACATTCCCATAGACCTCAGCCCCCCGAATATATTCAGGCTCAGTCCCCAACAGGTTAAACGAAATTGAAATTGAATTACTGTATTTAGCCTCATTTTCTCTAGTCACGATGTTCAACGGTACTCGTAGCACCAAAGAGCTGTTATTAAAACCCTAAAAGTTAGTTAATGCCCACAAGGAAGCACTTTTACTTAAGAGAAGCCAGAGACTCTAACCCAAACACCACTAAGCGTGACCCCATGAGATTCTCCAACAAGACTAGTCCGGCAGTCAGCCCATTGACTTTTGGCCTAAAATGTGCATTGGAATGTTATAGTTTTTTTAAACTGATTTTGACTGGTAGGCACCTTCTATTTTAACAATCCACATCTCTGTCAGCATTGAGCAATTTAAGCATATATGCCAAATACCAAAAATGGCCACCGGCAGCCATTTTGGATTTTACTTCACTTATTTTAACATACCTTGAATATTCAAAACATCGGAATATAGGGGTTTTAGGGTGGAGAATCCAATTTTAGAAGTTATTTTTGGTGATACGACATTTATGATGTTTAAATATTGAAATTGGGGTTGTATTAAAATCTGGACCCCCCCCCCCTCATAGATAGCCCTAGTGCCAATAAAATTTAGTAGGTAAACTGGAAGGATGTGATTTAGTCTTGAATATTTCCCTCCATTATTTTTTGTTTTTATAGAAAAAAAAAAAAACAGTTTATAGGTACTAGTATGGAATACGGGTTGATTTGAGAGAGGGTGGGGGGGGGGGTGGTAGTGCCCCAATTTTATAACACATACTAGATACAAATCAAATATGGTTCACGTTATGACCGATGGCAAATATAATTTACTGACACCATATAGGCTACAATTTGCTTATAAAGGAATCTTAGACAGGTTGCCGATTGGGCTGCCCTCATTTTTATGTACCAGAAATCAATTTTTTTAAGCAGAGTGTCTGAAGACACAGACTATCACATCAATTGGCTTGGATTTGATTATCAAAAGTTTATGTGATGAGCTGAAGAAGAGATTCTGTCAATCCCTGTAATAAATTTTCATTTTCATAATTATTATTGATTAAACAGATAAAGAAAAGGAATGAATTTATTGAATTTATTTAGGTAATCCCATGAAGACATAATTAGGATCGTATTTATATCCAGGACCATGCGTTTTTCAAACCTTCTTCAGCCCACTAATACCAAATTAGAAGAAAAAAAGTGTGAGTAAGTTGATATGTAAAATAATTTTAAATTCCAAACAATGAAACTTGTTATTCAATTACATTTATACTTGATAACAGCACTTACTTTGTGCATTTAAATTTAAATATCCTTTTATAAAATTTAAGGAGAAAAAAAGGCATTAGATCTAGTATTAATAATAGTCTGCATCAACTAAATAAAAAATAAAATGATATATATATTTTTAAATAATTATAATACATGTACACCTACCTTACAGGACAAAGACCTAGACTACACATGTCTATCATTTGTAGTTATAGGCATACAGCCCTTTGTCGACCCATAGGCCTACAGTGTGGACCACAGATATCTAAGTTAGATGTGGACATCACTTATTTGGCCTTGCAAAACAGCCTCTGGATAATCTATAAGTCATGTTAAGCCTTTCATGGTAAGTTCACTGTACTATTGTGAAAGACAAAGTGGGTAAATATATCAAATAATTGGGGCTACATGTTTGCACCTGAGACATGGCATGCGAGACAGTTTTAAATATGGTTTTAAAAAATCATGTTCTTTAAAATATTTCTCTAATATGCCGAATATTTAATGCAGAAGATATCCTTCCTTGTATATTTCAAGGATATATTAATTCAGATTCACAAATTCACATATATACATAAACAGAAATAGAAGATTTGATATTTCTAAATTACGAAAGATATATATATATATCTTATCTTTATAAGAAGAAATTTTACTTTGTAAGCTCTATATTCTCTCCTCTCTTCTATTAATAATATATAATTTCAATATATTCTTGAGGATAGTTTAACATATCAGATCCCTTTCTTTATTTCAGATTTCTTTGATGTGAATCAAAGTAAAAACCTTTCATCTGCTTAGCTGTTTGACAAATTGAGCAGTAACAGGTAATGAATGAACATTGTTAAAACTGTAATCAATATAATCTACAATTTTGTTGAAAGTATTGAAACATGAGGTCTAAGCACTGATAATGATTATGGGTTAAGTATTGTCCAGGGCATATAGAGATTCCCATCTGTTGCGTTGTCTTCTTTTTTTAATATAATGTCCAAAGTTTTATTCTTTCCTGGATTGGAAGGCAATTAGGGCGGAGAGGAAACTGATTTTTAAAGCTCAAAAGCTCATAAGAATGAAAAAGCTAATAATGGTTGATATGAAAGTACACCAAAATCAGAGTGAATATTTTAACATATGGAAAACATCTAATCATAGATTAACACTATTTTTATCATTAGCAGTATCTCCTTTCTCATCGTCATCATCATTATTGTGTGTTGGTCTTTGTCAAACATTTTTTTTTCTAAATGAGACTCTCAAACTATTAAATTCATTTCTCTTTATTCCACAGATCTGGTTTTACTTGACCTAAACATGGAGGACGGATGCCTTCTTTATATGGAGGTTTTGACTGTGGTTGAAGAACACAAGACTTGTCTAGTCCTACAGAAAAGGTATAAAGACAATAATTAAGTGTAGCAAACAGTACGAAGATGGTATTCATGGAAAATTGAAAACAAAAAGTCAAATTCAACTCATAGAAATTGTACTGACAGCTATTTTCATCCTACAAATGTAAAAGAAAGCTATCAAACGTAAAACAACAGTATAATGATCACACAACTTTTCACAGAATTCACAAAAATACGAAACTGTCTCGACATTTCCAGATTTCAATTTTCGTCAACACTGCCTGTACTTCTGGAGGTATGTCTGACTAGAGAAATCCCCAAACCCTACAAGGTGGCAGCCTGCCTTTGTCTGCAGACAAAGAGAAAGACCAGACAGCAGGTCCTTAAAACAAGAAACTCTTGACAACCTGTAGTGAGAGGAAATGACAAGGTGGGCATCAGAAGTCCGACTCAGGATTTCTGGGCTTTAAGGTACTTGCAATGCAGCTGATGCACTGCTACCATGTTGATTCGTTTAAAGATTTCGACTGACTCGTATTCTCCTTACGCAGATGTCGCCAAAAGGAAAACCGAATACAAAGATGAGGCTTTTTAATCTTTAGTTCAGGAAATGTCAAATGACCAATCAAAGATTTGGAATTCGTAGAACTTTTTAAGCTGTACACAGAGAGTGGAGGACATGCGTGTGTCAAGAGAGTACTTGTAGCTAAAATATCCTGAACACTTTAAGGACAATCTCATGGCATTGTCATTACCCCGGTTGTAGCAACAATTCAGCATTCAAGAGCAGGGCAAAAACATCCTCAGGTCATCCCAGACTTAGAAGATGACTGCGACCTTGCAGTTTCATGAGGTAAAAGACATGATACCCAAGAAACCAAGACAATGAAAATGAAAGAAACAAGTACATGAGTTTGATAGAATACGCTGGAAGAAAAAAGCAGAATCAAGTGACACTGTTCTCCAATCTCTTGGCACAGTTGTCTCCTAAGCTCGACAGCACACTTCCAGCTTTCTCATTGCAAAATGATCACATCTGTGCTGACAGACTTCCCAACTCAGTTACAGATCACCTTGGCCGTCCTTTTGAGAGATTCCAAGGAGTGGTGAAAGACTATGAATGACTTCGGTGTGACATGCACTTATGATGGAATTACTGGCTTACAAAAGATCAGTAGCCGTAGAAGCTAGCAAGGGGAGTAAATTGACTGCCATATCGAGTGCTGAAGATGTCTTAGTCAAAATTACGCCGGCAACTTTGACGCCAGATAGTGCATCTCAGAATGGAAAATTGGCAACGAATTCATTGCAGTTCTTATGACACAACCTGAGGGCAACTCTGACCAACCTCACAACATGAAGTCCCACGTCTAAAGAAATGAAATGTCAACAAAAAATTGACTACAAAGTACACTGTGAGGTATAATGGTCCAAGAAGCCAGAGATGCAACCAATTCAAGTATCAAGTTCTACCACTGAAAGTCATTGCGCAGATGGCAGTGTCGAGACAACGAGCCAAAAAAGTGACTTTCACTTTCCTGAAAAGGGTGAATTCAGAATGACAAACTCCACTTCAATGGTTACAAACACGGTCACTTGCGTGATGAAGGGAAAACCTCGACAGCCAAGAACAAAGGCAGTATACATGCCCACCGGCTCATCCTGACACAATTAATGACAGCCACTGAGCCAAAGCACAAGAAGATTGGACAGAAAGAATGTGCGTCAGAAGTACACATTGTTCACAGTTGACTAACAGCTTCATACAAATTGTTAATAGACGTGAAGTGGCATACCCAGACTTTGTATCAGAACTCATCCCCTCGGTTGGTGGTATGCACTTCGATGAGAGTCCTTGTTGGTTTTCAGTCTGAACCACTCATGCTGACACTGGCCTTGCAGAGTCCTAGCATTCACTATCTGGAGTGTTGGCAGATGATGACAGTGAAAGAATTCCTATGAACATTCGACGAGCCCTATGCAGGAATGTAGGTTGAAGAGCTCCTTCGACATATTCTCCTCCGCACTTCGGTCAGTGCACGTCCCAAGAAGAAACTTTCATGGCAGGAACTGATTAGCCTCTCGTTTACAAAAGCCTGGACAGCACATGATTGGATTCAAAATCTTCATCAAGCCTGATGTTCATCATGATGGCGTATGTAAACCGACTGAACGAGAGACAGCTGATTCGGGCCCTTCATCATGTTACACATGAAGCTCATATCCTCATACTTTACTTTTTTTGACATCCCTCCCATCATGTCATATTCATGCCTCGATATTACTTTGTGTTATCTCAGAGCATGAAGACGTCTGCCCCAAGGGAGCTTCAGAAGTTGCTCGGCGAAGTCAACATGCTCAAAACATAAGGCAGGTATTTGGAATGAGCGCATTTGGAAAGTGACATGTATAATTGAGACGACGTTTATGATATACGACATGGAAGACCGCCGGCATCACGGAATCACCAGCCCAAATCCAGAGACCATAGGAGACATGGGCCCTTGGTTTGCACGTTTGGGCCAGATGACTTCAAGATCTATCGAGACATTCGTGGAAAAGATCATTGGCCGCAATGTGACAAAACATAAAGAAGAGTAATGCCATATCGGTCACTGCAGGATAGAGCATCGACAGAAGAGTATCAAGTAAATTAACACCTCATACCATCCTTGAGATGCCAAATGACTCACCAAAGTTTTGTTAATCGTCTTGAACGGACCCGCATCAAGCCTCAGACTCGGTTGTCAATCGCATAATGCTGAAGAACTAGGATTCAACAATGGAGAAATTGCGAGCCGTAATTTCTCCCACGAGGCTTCTACTCTGCAAATCCAGAAGGCTTTCCTGATGCATGTCTGGAAAGAGGCAATCGACATTGAGGTCAAGTGTATGACACTAAAACTGATCTACTCACGACATATTGAGTACAGAAGTAGGATCTGGATCATATTGTGAAGATTCTCCGGGCTTAATCTATGTACACACGGAGTGGACGTACTTGAGACCTATTTCAATCTGCTCAGGACCTGATAGCACGGGCTTGGATAGCAATATACGTTTCAATTTTTAAACAGAACGGCATGTCATAACTCCAGTTACACTGAGTTAGTTCTCACTGCGTTCTTGGTAGTTTTTGTTGAACGGGCTCAATCTGTTTATAAACGGACTGAACGTAGTACAGACCTTTTAGAATCTAGGTACAGACCGTTTACAATCTGTTTACGAACTTGGCGAACGGGCCCGAACGGAGAGAACGGAAAGGCATTCCGATTTTTTTTAACATGTTCAAAAAAAATCGCACTGGCTTCCAGTTCTAAAATTAAACGTAGTGACAACGTTCCTTAAACGGGTAGGACTTAGGCCTACTCTGAACGAGAAGGACGTACTACGAACATGCTACCTAACTTTTATCATGCTGCGCATAGGCACTTTAGTGACGGTTTGGACGTGCTACGAACGGTAGGCCTATAGAGTGAACGAGCTGTTTACTCGATCTGAACTGGATAACAACGTATTGCGGACGCGATAAAGACGGAATTGACGTAACGAGAACTATTTATAACTGCATAGTATCGTATTCAAGAAATTTTTTTTTCAAAGTTATCAGTTCCAACCCGACCAAAGCCCGTTCAGCAATTTTTTTAAGAACGGGCAAGAAAGAACGTTATAGAACGACCTCAGTGTGACGGCCCCCTTATTTTGCAGCGACACCGGCTTTTGATGTAAGATATTATGGAAGTATCATGCACATTTATGATAATTTTTCCCGAAATGACATTTGTTTTTAATCATATAACCTTTTCAGTCTATCCCATTTTTAGAATTACCAAAACTTTATCTCATCTTTAAGGAACCGGCAAGAATCTTTTGAGAACTACCTCAGTGTGACAACGGCTTTAGGAATTGTACTCGATTATATTCTAAATACATCTGTTCAGTCATCTCCATTGCTATATACAGATGGTTGTTTCCCCAAGATCCTAAATTGACGTATGATTCACCAAATGAACCCAATCACAAGTTGCAAAATTAACAAGCCTTAATTTGTGCACGTTTTGTTCAGATATGATCCCACGTCTGATAATTTGTAAATCATGATAAGACAAAGGCCTATTTTACATCCGTTGCAGTCATCGGGTAGTGAGAATAAATAAAGTCATTCAATTCAATTCAATGTGTTACGTAGCATATAGTGTCCGGTTACTCACTTACTTGTTCAATTGCCCTAATGATGTTTTAAAAGTAACAATATAGGAGTTTTATTTGATGACGATGAAAGTATATGGAGATTTACAGCTCAGTGGCAGGTAACGGTCTTAAATGCCTTACAGCATTGATTTTAAAATACCAAGTCTCTCGGATAGGAGTTGTGACCAAAGATCCACTATTTGCTTGCCCCTACAAAACGTGTGATTCCATTCAGAACTTTCAAAAATACACATAAATACAAAATAACTTTGTTTCTTTTGTTTTTATTATAAACATATATACAAAAAATATAACGTTTATACAGTGTGTCCCACAAAAAATGCTAATGGCACTTTAGATGGGTATAATATTAAAATTACAATATTATATTGTTTATAACTTTACACCCGTAAACTACAATTTGTTTTCTACAACTGGATGAAATTTTATGTGATATGGTCCAATAATCACAAAGATATGAGCATTTTTTTCATCACACGTCAGGAAACCTCTCCATCCAAGTTTGTATTGAGTAGTACCGGATGTATTGAATAAAACAAACCCAAGTTTGATCATTAATACTTTGATAAATATTTCACTGGTAATTATGAAATTTATATCACTGCAAAGTTCAACTCATTACCATTTTAATGATACCTTTCTCAGCTCATCAATATCATGTATCACTGAACCCCATTGTTTTAAATATGTCTTGCAAAATTGTGAGTGGTTCACTTTCACGCTCATTGATCATGTTGATGATCAAAGTTGGGTTTCCTTTCAGGCCCAATTGAATAACGCATCTCAAAGAGCATGAAAGTGAACACTCACAATTTTGCAAGAATTTTTCAGAACAATGGGGTTCAGTGATGCGTGATGTTGGTGAGCTGAGGGACAAAATATTAGAATGGTAATGAGTTGCACTTTACAGTGATATAAATTTCATAGTCACTACTGAAATATTTTTCAAATTATTAATGATCAAACTTTGGTTTCTTTTATTCGATATACCCGGTACTAATTAATATGAAACTTGGATGGAGAGGTTTCCTGATGTGTGATGAAAAAATGCTCATATCTTTGTAATTATTGGACCATATCACATAAAATTTCATCCAGTTACAGAAGATGAATTGTATTTTACGGGTGTAGAGATATAAACAATATAATATTGTAGTTTTAATATTATACCCATCTAAAGGGCCATTAGCATTTTTTTGTGGGACACACTGTATATGGAGACATCTGTCAACCATAACCACAAAACATACATAAATCTATAAAGTACTGAATTACAAAGATGAAAGAGTACAAACATTTCAGCAGGTCCGTTTAACATATATTGAAAAGTCAGGAAATAAAAGCCTCCAATATATACTAGTATAACACTCTTAAGTACAAGTAGGCCTACTAATAAAAGAGATTCATTATTCATCATTCCGTTATTCCTTTCAATCTCCACCACCCTTTTCCATATACACTGTAACTCCAAAACAAAGAATCACACTACAAAATGTATTTAACAATCAATTGGTACATGATTTTCAGATCGTAAAAATGTCATACTGAATAAATTAAAGACTTTTTTTTTCTCCAAAAGGGACTAAACTTTTGATGAAAATTGAGTTATTGATGGCTTTGGTACATACTTTTCTTTGAACATAAGTTGTTTTGATTGCAGCGAATACAAAAAAAAAAATCTTTTATTTCACTTTAAGATGCCTATACAATATCTGGTAAACGAATGACATTTTCTGTGAAGTTATATAAGTGGATTTAGTCCATTTTGGAATTAAACCCTTAAAAATGAAAATCTGCCCATTCTTGTTACAAGACCTTAATATAACTGCACCTAAGGAAATTCACTCTGGCAGGGCTCTTACATCACTGGTAAACAACGAGCAAATATACATGTACACTGTATATATTTTAATTTTTTCTATTTCAAAACTTCTGAAATGATTACTTTAAACTTCTCATCATGGCTGTAGAGTAGTACTGTATTGTATTTTTGATAAGATTTTATTTGTCATGCATGCACTGCTCTAAAACTTTGTTTAAAGTATGTAATGTTTTTGATTTTTTCTTCAAGGTATTATGTTCGTATGTAGGGCCTATAGTGCATAAATATTTTTAATGCCATTTTGCACAATAAAGAATTTTAAAATAAGTGATGAAGACATTTTTAAAGCTGGGCTACAGTTTTTATAGCAAAGAGAGAACTGACATAAAACTGATCAACTTTAGTCTCGCATTGTCTGGATCGCATTGAAAGATAGTTGTGTGTGAAGTCATGTGCTATTCCTTTCATGATGTTGGGCGAAATTTTATGTAAATGTCTGAAACAAACTGCAATTTTAACTCTGAACTTCACTATGATTTTTATGTGAATGATCGTTTCACCAACAAAACTGAATTGCCATTGGTTTTGCAAGTGAATACACCATTTGTATTAATTGTTGTAAACTACACACATTGAAATAGGTTTTTTTTAATGTAATATCGTTTTTACCACAACTGTTTTTCAGAATGAAGTCTTTCATATTTCCTGGCAGTGGATTCAAATAATAAACTATGCTTTTTAAGATCTCTGAAAACAACAACCCAGCTTTAAGATGGTCAACTATGAACCAAGTGCTGTTTTTGCTTATTAGAAATTTTTCTTCACACACAATACAGTTAAACAGATTGGCCCGAATTCAGGTGGTTTAAAAAAACGTGGACTGAAACCATGGATTATTTAAATTGGTGTAATAGTATGCTTAATTCAAGCTTTTACCATGGTTGAGTCCACTGTTTATTTAAGTTAATCAAAATAAACAGTGGTTTCAACAGTGGACTTGTTAATTAAAACCTGTGGGCTGACTATGCTTAACCCTCAAATGACTGGGGGGTAGCCACCATGGCCCCCCCTCGACATTTTCCGCTACCACTCCGCCCCTCACGCCGCTTGCTGACATTTTACTTTCAAGTCTCGCGCATCTTTTAAAACCATTTTTGTGAAAATCGGTCTTACCGTTACGACGCTGCACGATCTTCAAAAATATCCGTCAGACCGAAAACAGCTCGAAAACGTGATTTTGTGTACAAAGTCAATGCAAATTGAGTTTTCTCACCTAATTCATAAAGATATGATTATTTTCACTTTCATTGACTGAAATCAATTTATTTTAGCATAATTATGCTTCAAAATGGTTCTTTAATAATTTTTGAGAAAAAAACAAAGAAAAACAAAAGGCCGAAAAAACAAAGAAATACATAAGAAATTCATAAAACAATAAAATACATAAGAAAATAATTTCGATACCAGAATTTTTTTCTATTGCAATTGTTAGGAATGCTATAAGTCTAATAATACACAAAATTAGCATTCCAGGAGCTTTATTTTTTCAATTAGAGCAAAAAGTATGATTTTGTGCATAAATTAGCATAATTAATTCATATACAATTTTTTAATATTATATTGAAAAAAATTAACAGTGCAGTCTTGTAGATTACATGGCTCACTACCATCGTGCAGCCTTGACAGCTACCAAAACACCCCAGTCTTATTAGGGTTAAACCATAGCAACAGGCATGAGTGCCGCACCCTGTGATAAATGCACATATCCGTATTGAACCTTTCTCAGTGTCTTTGATGAATAAAACGTAATTGTTACATAAAATCTGCATAATGCATGCTTTCAGACCAGGGTTTTAAAAACCATCTACCGGTATGTGAATTCAGGCCATTGTTTTTCAAATACTGACATATTCTAGCACCAGCAGTAAAGAGTACATGGGTTATCACAAAATTGCACCTGATATATACAATGGTGTCAAGTAGAAGTCAATTATGGCAGGCAATGCATTTAAATCACAAATTTAAATATGGCAGTGATTGAGTTTGGCATCATGACTTTGTTTTCTGGTTGAAGCATTGCTTTCTAAATAAAAATAAAGGCACTTTTAGGAGAATTTGTTATCATGACTACTTTTCTGAGTTTGTAACACTTCATTCTGTGAATGTCGTAATTAGAAGCTTCTTTACCTTCCCTGTTATACATCTATTGTACCTCAGACGTTTCTCTCAAAGGTAACTTTCAAAAAAAAATATCCTGCTTTCCCACTTTAGTCTGGATTTGTCCCGCCCTAGCTGTATTCTCCCCCCCCCCTTTCTCCCACACAAGCACCTCTTAAACTGTTGGAGACGAGCTGATTTGGCTACAACACACATTTCCCATAGACCTCAGCCCGAATATATTCAGGCTCAGTCCCCAACAGGTTAAACGAAATTGAATTTGAATTACTGTATTTTACCTCATTTACTCTAGTCACGATGTTCAAAGGTACATCGTAGCACCAAAGAGCTGTTATTATAACCCTAAAAGTAGTTAATGCCCACAAGGAAGCATTTTACTTAAGAGAAGCCAGAGACTCTAACCCAAAGCACCATTAAGCGTGACCCCATGAGATTCTCCAACCAAGACTAGTCCGGCAGTCAGCCCATTGACTTTTGGCCTAAGTGTGCATTGGAATGTTATAGTTTTTTTTAAACTGATTTTGACTGGTAGGACCTTCTATTTTAACAATCCACATGCTCTGTCAGCATTGAGCAATTTAAGATATATGCGAAAATCCAAAATGGCCACCGGCAGCCATTTTGGATTTTACATTCACTTATTTTAACATACCTTGAATATTCAAAACATGGAATATAGGGGTTTTAGTGGGTGGAGAATCCAAATTTGAAGTTATTTTGGGGATACGACCATGTTATGATGTTTAAATATTGAAATTGGGGTTGTATTAAAATCTGGAGCCCCCCCCCCCCTCATAGATAGCCCTATGCAATAAAATTTAGTAGGTAAATGGAAGGAATGTGATTTAGTCTTGAATATTTCCCTCCATTATTTTTTGTTTTTATAGAAAAAAAAAAAAAACAGTTTATAGAGTACTAGTATTGGGAATACGGGTTGATGTGAGAGGGGGTGGGGGGGGGGTGGTAGTGCCCATTTTATAACACATACTAGATACAAATCAAATATGGTTCACGTTATGACGATGGCAAATATAATTTACTGACACCTATATGGCTACAATTTATTGCTTATAAAGGAATCTTAGACAGGTTGCGATTGGGCTGCCCTCATTTTTATGTACCAGAAATCAATTTTTTTAAGCAGAGTGTCTGAAGACACAGACTATCACATCAATTGGCTTGGATTTGATTAGTCAAAAGTTTATGTGATGAGCTGAAGAAGAGATTCTGTTCAATCCCTGTAAGTAAATTTTCATTTTCATAATTATTATTGATTAAACAGATAAAAGAAAAGGAATGAATTTATGGTAATTATTTTAGGTAATCCATGAAGAACATAATTAGGATCGTATTTATACTCCAGGACCATGCTGTTTTTCAAACACTTCTTCAGTCCCACTAATACCAAATTAGAAGAAAAAAAGTGTGAGAAATGTGATTGTAAAATAATTGTTAGAATTCCAAACAATGAAACTGTTGTATCAATTACATTTTATACTTGATAACAGCACTTACTTTGTGCATTTAAATTTAAATATCCTTTTATAAAATTTAAGGAGAAAAAAGGCATTAGATCTAGTATTAATAATAGTCTGCATAACTAATAATAATAATGATATATATATTTTTTAAATAATTAAATACATGTATTCACCTACCTTACAGGCAAATGACCTAGACTACACATGTCTACATTTTGTGTAGTATAGGCATACAGCCCTTTGTCGACCCATAGGCCTACAGTGTGGACCACAGATATCTAAGTTAGATGTGGACATCACTTATTTGGCCTTGCAAAACAGCCTCTGGATAATCTATAAGTCATGTAAGCCTTTCATGGTAAGTTCATGTACTATTGTGAAAGACAAAGTGGGTAAATATATCAAATAATTGGGGCTACATTGTTTGCACCTGAGACATGGCATGCGAGACAGTTTTAAATATGGTTTTTTAAGAAAATCATGTTCTTTAATATATTTCTCTAATATGCCGAATATTTAATGCAGAAGATATCCTTGCTATATTTCAAGGATATATTAATTCAGATTCACAAATTCACATATATACATAAACAGAAATAGAAGATTTGATGAATTCTAAATTACGAAAGATATATATATATATCTATATCTTTATAAGAAGAAATTTTACTTTGTAAGCTCTATATTCCTTTTCTCTCTCTTGTATAAAATAATAATTCAAATATATTCTGGAGGATAGTTTAACATATCAGATCCCTTTCTTTATTTCCAGATTTCTTTGATGTGAATCAAAGTAAAAGACCTTTCATCTGCTTAGCTGTTTGACAAATTGAGCAGTAACAGGTAATGGAATGAACATTGTTAAAACTGTAATCAATATAATGTACAATTTTTGTTGAAAGTATTGAAACATGAGGTCTAAGCACTGATAATGATTATGGGTTAAGTATTGTCCAGGGCATATAGAGATTCCCATCTGTTGCGTTGTCTTCTTTTTTTAATATAATGTCCAAAGTTTTATTCTTTCCTGGATTGGAAGGCAATTAGGGCGGAAGGAAACTTGATTTTTAAAGCTCAAAAGCTCATAAGAATGGAAAAGGGTAATAATGGTGATATGAAAGTACCACAAAATCAGAGTGAATATTTAACATATGGAAAACATCTAATCATAATTAACACTATTTGTTATCATTAGCAGTATCTCCTTTCTCATCGTCATCATCATTATTGTGTGTTGGTCTTGTCAAACATTTTTTTTTCTAAATGAGACTCTCAAACTATTAAATTCATTTCTCTTTATTCCACAGATCTGGTTTTACTTGACCTAAACATGGAGGACGGATGCTTCTTTGAATGGAGGTTTGACTGTGGTGGAAGAACACAAGACTTGTCTAGTCCTACAGAAAAGCGTATAAAGACAATAATTAAGTGTAGCAAACAGTACGAAGATGGTATTCATGAGAAAATTGAAAACAAAAGTCAAATTCAAGCTCATAGAAATTGTACTGACAGCTATTGTCATCCTACAAATGTAAAGAAAGCTATCAAACGTAAACAAAGTAATGATCAAACAACCATTTCACAGAATTCACAAAAAATACGAAAACGTTCTGACATTCCAGATTTCAATTTTCGTCAACACTGCCTGTACTGTGGTGAGGTATGTCTGACTGAGAGAAATCCCCAAAACCCTACAAGGTGGCAGCCTGCCTTTGTCTGCAGACAAGTAGAAAGACCAGACAGCAGGTCCTTAAAACAAGAAACTCTTGACACCTGTAGTGAGAGGAATGACAAGTGGGCATCAGAAGTCCGACTCAGGATTTCTGGGGCTTTAAGTGACTTGCATGCAGCTGATGCACGCTACCATGTAGATTGTCGTTTAAAGTTTCGATTGACTCGTTATTCTCCTTACGCAGATGTCGCAAAAAGGAAAACCGAATACAAAGATGAGGCTTTTGAATCTTTAGTTCAGGAAATGTCAAATGACCAATCAAAGATTTGGAATTCGGTAGAACTTTTTAAGCTGTACACAGAGAGTGGAGGACATGCTGTGTCAAGGAGAGTACTTGTAGCTAAATTATCTGAACACTTTAAGGACAATCTCATGGCATTGTCATCCCCCGGTGTAGCAACAATTCTAGCATTCAAGAGCAGGGCAAAAGACATCCTCAGAGTCATCCCAGACTTAGAAGATGACTGCGACCTTGCAGTTTCATGGGTAAAAGACATGATACTCCAAGAAACCAAGACAATGAAAACTGAAAGAAACAAGTACAAGGTTGAGATAAACCTGGAAGAAATAAAGCAGAAGTCAAGTGACACTGTTCTCAATCTCTTGGCACAGTTGTCTCCTAAGCTGGACAGCACACTTCCAGCTTTTCTCATTGCAAATATGATCACATCTGTGCTGACAGACTTCCCAACTGAGTTACAGATCACCTTGGCCGTCCTTTTGAGAGATTCCAAGGAGTTGGTGAAGACTATGAATGACTTCGGTGTGACATGCACTTATGATGAATTACTGCGCTTCAAAAGATCAGTAGCCGTAGAAGCTGCCAAGGGGAGTAAATTGACTGCCATATCGAGTGCTGAAGATGGTCTAGTGCAAATTACCGCCGGCAACTTTGACGCAGATATTGCATCTCAGAATGGAAAATTGGCAACGCATTCATTAGCAGTTCTTATGACACAACCTGAGGGCAACTCTGACCAACCTACACAACATGAAGTCCCACGTCTAAAGAGAAATGAAATGTCAACAAAAATTGACTACAAAGTTGACACTGTGAGGTATAATGGTCCAAAGAAGCCAGAGATGCAACCAATCAAGTATCAAGTTCTACCACTGAAAGTCATTGCGCAGATGGCAGTGTCGAGACAACGAGCCAATAAAAGTGACTTCACTTTCCTGAAAAGGGTGATTCAGAATGACAAAACTCCCGAGTTCAATGGTTACAACACAGGTATTTGCCGTGATGAAGGAAAACCTCTACAGCCAAGAACAAAGGCAGTATACATGCCACCGGCTCATCCTGACACAATAATGACAGCCATGAGCAAAGCACAAGAGATGACAGAAAAATGTGGTCAGAAGTACACATTGTTCACAGTTGATCAACAGCTCTACAAAGTTGTAATAGACGTGAAGTGGGCATACCCAGAGTTGTATCAGAACGTCATCCCTCGGTTGGGTGGTATGCACTTGTTGATGAGTTTTGTTGGTTCAGTTGGAACACTCATGGCTGACACTGGCCTTGCAGAGTTCTAGCATCCACATTTGGAGGTGTTGGCAAGATGATGACAGGGAAGAAATTTCCTATGAACATGAGAGCCATGAGAATGGTAGTTGAAGAGCTCCTTCGAGATATTCTCTCGATTGGTCATGCCACGTCCCAAGAAGAACTTCTGGCAGAACTGGATAGCCTCTCGTTAAAAAGCCGGACAGCAATGATGTGGATTCAAAATCTCATCAAGCCTGTGTTCATCATGATGGCGTATGTAAGGGCTGAGAGAGAAGCTGATTGGGCCCTTCATCTGTACACAGTGAAGCTCATGATCCCATACTTTTTTGCATCTGCACATGTCAATTATGCTCGATATTCTTTGGTGTATCTCAGGAGCATGGAAGGTCTCCCCAAGGATGTCGTTCAGAAGTTCTGGCAAGGTCAACATGTCATGAGACATAAGGCAGGTATTTGGAATGGGCTTTGGAGTGACATGTATATTGAGACGACGTTTATGAGATACGGACATGGGAAGAGCGGCATCATCGGAATCACGCCCAAACCCGAGACCATAGAGACATGGGCCCTTAGTTTGCACGTTTGTGGCAAGATGATTCAAGATCTATCGGACATTCGTGAAAATGCATCATGCAGCAATGTGACAAAACATAAAGAAGAGTATGCATATCGTGTCACTGCAGATAGCATCGACAGAAAGAGTATCAGAAGTAAATTAGACACCTGCATCCATCCCTTGGAGCCAAATGATCACCCCAAAGGTCTTGTTAATGTCGTGAACGGCCGCATAGCCTCAGACTCGGTCAATGTCGATAATGCTGAAGAACTAGGATTCAAACAGATGGAGGAATTCGAGCGTAATCTCCCACGAGGCTTCTACTCTGCAAAATCAAAGAAGGCTTTCCTGATGAGTTCTGGAAAGAAGGCAATCGACATTGGAGGCTCAAAAGTGTATGACACTAAACTGATCTACTCACGAATTATTGGAGTACAAGCAAGTTCAAGGGATCTGGATTTCAGTGATGTGATGGCTTGTGAACTGTCGCCTGTGCCTACAGCACTGTTTGATGACTGCGGTGACATGAGAATCGCTAAATCCAAGGCCACCTTGAAGAATCAAACCAAGGTGGAAGTTTCGACAAGACAGACAGAAAAACAGCAAGGTGAATCACGCACAGTAATTGATGGCTGTGCCCTCCTTTGGATCCCCAGCTGGCCGTCATCTTCACCAACAAGAGAGGCAACTGTGGCAGATTACGTGAACAAGTTCAAGGGCAAAGTAGCTGATTATCTTAAGTCTGGAGACACGTATCTAATCTTTGATCGCTACATTGATTATAGCATGAAGTGTACTACCAGATCGTCCCGGGGAAATGACGGATCACGGGTATATCAGCTGAGCCTGTCATCACCTCTTCCTTCCCAGAAACTAGCTCTCACCGTTAGCGAAAACAAGAGACAACTAATTCAGATCATATCCAAAGAACTTCAAAACGACAGTGATTTAATGAGATGGAGCAGACACAAGCTTGTCATCACTGACCAAGAAGCAGTCCCTACTGAAGTTCGACCTGATGGGTCACTAACACGGAGGCAGGATATGTCAACTAATCATGAGGAAGCCGATACCATTATTGTCCAGCAGGCCATCAAACTCGCAGCCAATGATGGTAGTTTAACACAAGTGATCGCCGACGACACAGATGTGTACATTCTGTTGCTACATCATTACAACTTGCAAGGTCTTACATCCCCTATAGTGATGAAGTCACCCATCAAGGATAGGACTGTGATTGACATACCCGGCACAGTCAACAAGCTCAAGGACATTATCCATCTTATACTACCAGGTCATGCACTGACGGGCTGTGACACAGTTGGCGCATGTTTTGGCATTGGCAAGGGGACTCTCATTAAAGTCTTAAGAAACAACCCTAGGATGCAGCTGGAATCAGTAGGAGACCTTGAGGCCAACATGACGACTGTCATAAATGAAGCGACTGCACTAATTGGAGCTTGCTATGGGCAACCACATACTACGTCAATGACAGAAGCACGCTGGAACACGTGGCGATCAAAAGTAGGACGACCAGGGGTAACGAACATGCCAAATCTTTTTTCCCTTCCACCGACAACAGAGGCCTTCACAGAAAACACGAAACGTGCTCACCTTCAAACGTGGATCTGGAGGAAGGCTCTTGAACCAAATCTTGACTTCCCAGACCCAAGAGATTATGGATACACAAAGGATCAGAAAACAAAATCTCTCCTACCAATTACAGTACCGACAAATGTAAAGCTCGCTCCTTCAAGCATCCTCAAACTAATTCGCTGCACATGTTCAAGTGACATGCCTTGCCGAACAATGGCATGTGGCTGTCACAAGTCAAAGCTAGCATGTACACTGTTTTGTTCATGTAGAGGCACCATAGCTTGTCAAAATTCCCAAACCAGGGAGGCAAGAGATGTACCTAATAGTGCAGGAGAAGGAGATGAATTAGATGAATGAACGGGCTCTGAGCCATATAGAGTACAATTGACAATTTGTTTGTTTTCAGGGCAGAGGCACCATTATATCACTTCCACTTGATGAAAGAATCAAGTGATTATGTTCATTTTCTTTTTTCAAATGAACACAATTATTAAATTGTTTCAGTTAGTTTTGTAGTATCACCTTCTCACCTTGTTTTAACAGCTGTAGTCAAAGGTAATATTAATCTGTGTAGCAGCTTTGGAAATATGAGAATAATAATCACGCATGATTAAAGACATTTTACAGCACGCTTTAAAGAATGTAAAGAGGATTGAAGATTCGTTTTCTTGTATATCTTAATGAGGGCTTTATTTATGAATGTGCTTTCCAAAACAGTACATTTGTTTCAGTCAGTTATTAAAACATCCTATATTTCTTTTTAATTATTTGACTTAATTACGTAAAGAATATCTATTTCTAATTCAATATTGAATGTTAACTGGACAGCGTGTTGAAAAATCATAAAACCCTTATAAAAAATCATGTGAACTTTATTCAGTCATGTGGCAATGTTAGATGGAATAATTGGTATGTGGATCTATTTATTGATATGGGGGGGGGGGGGGGGGGGGTCCCTGCATAGGTTAATGTAGCCAGGAAATATCAATTAGATTATTATATTGCACCATCCCAAAGAGACTAATGTTAATACAAAGCATTATAGATATTCTAAAAACAAATGAATACAAACAAAAACAAACCAACAAAAACAAAATACACAAACATGGAAAAACATTAAAACCAGAAGAATACATTAGAAACGATAGGCCTGTATAAATCTACATTTATATAAATACATATACGAATAGTGCCAGCATAAATATTGAAAATATTGCACTTTATCCTGATATTATTGCAATTGATGCATGGTGAATTATCTCCTTTGTACTAATCCTCCCACATTGTCGAAATAAAAATACAGGAACTAAATGATCAATAGTGTGTTCATGTGTTGTCCTTATATTACTTTATACATATATATAATATGTGGCAGACATCTTGGAAAATGGTCTCTAATCTTAAAATTGGTCAGCAAAACATGGTCATATCTCCAAAATAACTTCAAATTTGGATTCTCCACCCACTAAAACCCTTATATTCCATGTTTTGAATATTTTAGGCATGTTAAAGTAAGTGAATGTAAAATCCAAGATGGCTGCCGGCGGCCATTTTGGATTTTCGCATATATCTTAAATTGCTCAATGCTGACAGAGCTCCAGCATGTGGATTGTTAAAATAGAAGGTCTCACCATTCAAAATCAGTTTTTAAAAAGATATAACATTCCAATGCAACCTTACCCCCCTTGACTGCCGGACTAGACCCCTAGCAAATGAGAATCTCGGGCCAATATGCACATTGCCAGAACAAAGTACAAAATTCCTTGCGGCCAGAAGCCACATTTAAGGTTATAAGAGCTCTCTAGTGGTATGTTTTAACATTATGATAACAATAAATGAGGGAAGATACAATGATCCAGATGCACTTTTGTCACATATTGTGTATTGTGATGAACTGTAGAGTTGCTCTATGACTAATTATAACACTCTCAGGAGCCTTTTCCTTTACTTAATACAGGTCGTTGAGGTCCTGAGTAAACCTACCAGGCAGAGGACTTCAGCGAGTGGAACTACAAGGTCATGACTGCCCTCATGTGCTTGTAGCATTACTCCAAGGGACCCAGCAGTTTTGATGTAATCTGGGATTGCTCTTTGGGTCCTGTCTTTTGTTGCGAACAGCTACCATCGTTGATTTGTAGTATTGAACTCTATCCAGCAGTTGTTGAACCTTATCTGTGAAAAGACCATACAGGGCAATCTATTTGAGGAAACGGAAACGCAAATTTAAACATTTAATGATTTTCATCTGGTTACAGCCCAAGGCCTATACCAGGTAACTACAGTGGTGGTCAAAATTATTAGAACACCAAGCATATTTAAATGATTTCAGTTGTTTTCATTCAGTTGACCATCTATATACCCATAAAATGGTTGTAATGTCTACGAAAGTCATCATTATCCTTTAAAAACTAAGTAAGATAATCATGCTTTTTGAACTTGCCCACACTTGAAAAAAATTGAAAAAAAAATTTAAAATTTTGCCCCTAACAGGATCAAAGTGTTATAACGTTCAAAATATTAAGTCTCTTCCTACAAAAATCTACATTTTCTGAAAGGAAATTTCCTGGGAATTAAATTAAAAAAAAAAAAAAAAATATAATAAGGTAAGGTCATGTAGTATATCTTATATGGGGATTTTAAAAATTATTATTGAGGGACTCCAACGTTTTTATTTGGAGGCCCTATTTAAGTCCCTCTTTCCTCTGACCCTTAATCTTTCACCATATTTAAATTGCTCATGAAATTTCCTTTCAGAAAATCTATATTTAAAAGGAATTTCTTCATTTCATGAAAAAATAATCCCAACGTCAAACGGGCAAGATTAATTTGGCCATCTCACGACCAGAGGAGGGGCCAATCCATCCCTTCCATATGCAATAAAATTTTCTGAAACTTGGCATGTATTTGGGGCATATTGTAATGAGTAAGCCTGCAAAGTTTCATTTGTTTATCGCAAGTACTTTTTGAGTTATCGGCATATGTAATTGTCATTTCACATGTCTGCATTTGATACTGCTTTTACAATACACAGTTTTGAAACTGCGCATTACCATGATTACCAGATGGTCAAAACTATTTGAATTTGGTATCACAAGATGCGTAAGACTCTATGCTAAAAAGTCATGAAAGCTTTCGACATCAAAAAGTTTTCGCTAAACTTACCTCGCCAAATGCACTAGGGCGTTCAGAATCCCAGACTTTGTGTAGCTTTGAGTGTTCTAATAATTTTGGCCACCACTGTATATCCTAGGATCGCATTTTGCTCTATGCCCTAACCCGAACCCTACGACATCGCATCACGATGACCCTACAACAAGCTGTTGATTTACATAGGCACTGTGGACTAATGGCCCCGAGGACTATAGGGATGTGCCCGTTCAGCTATATGAATATAACACATATACCGTATATACATAGAAAATGATTTGAAAAGAACTTGGACTTCGGCAATTATGTAACTTGTGCAATGACTTACACAAAGTTCTAAAATGCCAATTTTCCCCCCTTTAAATTAGACCTTTATTTACAATAAAAAAAAAATGGGCTACAGTTGATATAAAAAAAAGTCTATTAGTGAGCATCCCTCTTTTTCCCATAAATTGAATACATTTATGACGGTATTCATTTTATTAGAAAAAGAGGTACTGTTCAACACTGAATTCTTTCTTGCACTAACCTGGGTTCCAGTCGGCGATGTTGTTAAACTCACATGGATCCTTATCAATGTTGTACAGACATGGCTTCTCTTTAGGTTTACAGTTTGTAGAGGCATTGGCAGGTTTGTTTGGACAGCTTACTACAAAGGCGTTAGGTACCGCATTAGGTTCCAGGTCAACTGAACATAAAGAGTAAAGAACGCAGCAAATAAATTTTATCCGTAGAGGCTTGTGGTCTAGTGGATGATTTACCCATCTTGTTCATCAAGTAATGTCTAAATATGCACAACAATGCCAAATTCTCAGAGGTCATTTTTGGACAGATTTGGCACCCATTTTTGTTTGATAGTCACAACAAATTCAAATAATCTGTAGCCTTTGGGGTTTTCAGTTTCAAACAACCGCATTTTAATGATCAGTTCTGATTGGTAAAACAATGTAAAACATTAATAAAGATTTGTAGGCTCAAAATTTGAAAAAGAATAAAATAAGAGTAATTTTGGCCCTAATATATCAGGTACAGTCAATTTTGAGACGTAACCGTGTATTTCAATAACTTTTTTTTTCTCTTGTAGGTTGCTCTAACAGTGCCCAATAGCTTCCCATCGTAGATTTGAGATTACAGTGCCCATTTTTTGTTTTATTATGCATAGAAGGTCCTTTTTGATGATCAACAGATACTGTACAAGGGAACATACCTATTTCCATGCCTTCTGGTGGGAACCACCCATTCCAGCGGTCATCGGTCATCTGCCCATTTACAATCTTAAAGTTCCCTACACGCAGAGCAAAGTCATCTGATGTAGGATCTATGTTGTGCAGGACTTCATTGCGAGGCGATTGCTCCCCCCTGGACCAAGATAGAAAGAAAAATAATTATAATATCAGGTTAATGTAATCTATTTAGATAATTCCGAGGCAGAGTGTCATTCTTAACCCAGACAAAGCTGACCTCCCCTGATAAGGTGTTTTAATATTCATAGAACTCAAGCAGTAGCTTAAAAAAAAAAAAAAAATTCCATAAAATAATCCACATTTTTGTTCATCTGATTCCTATTCATCTCAGTCTTTACTTTACCTCATGGCATAATAATATGAGAGCAATGTATCTTTTCATATACACTTGAAAGCAAAAAAACCCCCAAATATTTCAGAAGGTTCTGTATGTAAAGGGTTGGGCATAAATACTTTATTGATCTGTCCTGCTAATTAAATGTGATGGTAGAACATGTAGCATCGTGTCAAATTGTCAGCATTGAGCCAGAATTAATCATGGAAATACCTCTTAACATCTATTACCATTAGTCTTAGGGTGGCTAAAACTGATCACGGGTGGACTGTCAGTTGGCTAGACTAGAACTCTGTAGAAATCCTATGGACTGACCTTACAAAATTTATATTTGAGCGAGGAAATCTACATGACGGGAATGCATGCAATCTTGCTGGAGGAATGAAAAACAACTTCAGGGGGGTGTTTCACAAAGAGTTAAGTACACTTAAAGTCGCACTTAACTTCTACGCGCATCTTGTTTTATAACGCGCAATTTAATTGATAGATTTCACAATGGCGCGCATCCCGAAAGCATGGTCTGACCAATAAGGTGATGAGTAATTTAACGCACAAAAAGAACGAGTTAAGTGCGATTTTTAAGTCTACGTAACTCTTTGTGAAACAACTTCAGGTATACAAGAAAGTTGACAATAACGCCAAGTACAGGCAGTGGTCCATCTAGATGCAAACTTTGGCAGGGATGATATTCAGTCTTGCAAATAAAATCAACAAATTGGCCTGGAACCCATGGGGTCATTGAGGTTTGCTGGCAAGGTCAAGGTACAGAGCCCCAAGAAGGGGTCGGATGACAATGCCCCTCAAAGAATAGAACTTAATTTGCTTTTAAATAAGCACATTTTAAAGGTGTTTTTGATGTTCTTCGTAAAATTAAAGAGTATAGGTTCATGAAAAGAAAGAAGAAGAATAAGAAAAAAAAATACGTGCTTAACTAATGTATCTTCATTAAACTAAATGAAGACAAATGTCCTTATGGTTCTAAATATACCCACCTTGAGAGCATCCCCCAGACATCCATACCATCCAAATGTCGCAGTTTACTGATATCACCACCTGCTACTCCATACAGCGTAGGAAGCCAGTCACACACATGCATCATACTGTGACTCTTTCTTTTTGGCTTCTCAATGGGGGCACCCCACAAGAGACCCACACCTCGTAATCCACCTTCCCAGTTGGTGCGCTTCATGCCTCGTAGGGGCCAATTGTTTGCGTAGTTAGCATCAAATCCATTGGCTGGGCCTCCGTTGTCTGTCGTAAAGACAATGAGGGTGTTGTTGTAGAGGGAACTTTCCTTTAGAGTCTGGGTGATGTTTCCAATAGAATCGTCTAACGCTGATACCATAGCTGTCCAAATACAATTTTAGATTAAATTATTTTCTTATGAGTTAAAATGTTACAGAATTATAGAAACCTTATTTCGCTATTTAAAAGAAATTTCTGGTGCCTTCAAAAAGATTGGCGAGTACAAATACTGAACATCAGCAAATCTTTGCGGCTGGCATGTGACATTGCCTTAGATGTGAGATTTGCGTGATCTGCAGCGATTCGCAGTGAAGGAGTGGATTCATACTCATAGAGCTTGACAGGGCGATACGGAAATCTCAAGCGATAGGATAGCGTAAAAACATACTGGCAGCGACCACTCAGTGAATTTTGACTCATATCTTTTGTGGCATGAAGGTTTTATGAATCTCGATTCATATGTACTGAAATGCATTCAGTGCAAAATGGTCTCAAAAGAAACTATCTTACCTGCATATTTCCTCCGTCCCTCATGTTTGATATGAGGGAACCTTTCATAGTATTTATGAGGTGCCTGTAGTCTCTGGCCGTCATAGTTAGCGCTGTGCACAGCCTGGTGGGCAAGGTAGATGTACAACGGCTGTGAGCATGATGAAAAGAGATGAAAACATTTATGATTCAATGGCAGCCATCATTTCGATTGTTCAAAAAGATTTTTAGTCTCAGTCTTTCCAATTTTGGTGATGTGCAAAAAAGTGGTGGGCTGGGTATAAATCTAATCATAATAAATAAAAAATTCCCAAACAAATAGCAATACTACTTGCACGCAAACAAGTTTTGCTTTTTTGTAAAAATAATATAGATCTATACAAAATATTTGGGAAGATCTAAGCTGTGAAGCAATGTGTAACGAGGATGATTATAATTTTTTTCTATAATATAGAGATAAGGGCACTTAAAAAGCTAGAAGCTATGGTGAATTGCCAATTGGTCTAAATCCACTTTGACTAATACTCGTGTGGTCTCATCCTACAATCCTACAATCTAATTCATTTCGTCTACAACTAGTTCGTCTAATAACCACTCGCCTATTTACCATTTTGTCTAATTCCCAATTTATGTAAGGTCTATTTCATCAAATATCCACTTAGTCTGAAACACTACTTGGACAATTCCAGTAAAAAAACTGGTAACAGACCAAATATTAATTTGAAAATTAGACCAAAATGCAATTAGACAACTTATTAGACCAAATGGTAATTAGACTAAATGGTCATTGAACCAAGTGATAATTAGACCAAGCATTAATTAATTAACTGGCATCTGTGGCCTCTTAACCAGCTGCTTTCCAGATTGCTGCCCTGCCAGCCATCAGAGTGTTACATCCTCCTGTTGGTTCCAGGATGATGTAAACAGCACCAAAAATTTTACTTGAACATCATGTGTATAGTCAGTTTTTAGCTGTATATAGTACACTACACATGCATTACATTGATGCACTACCAACCATAGACACCGCCAAATTTGAAATTCCAGTTTAGCTTCCCCAGTGAGCTGCTTTGGAATTATTTCTACAAGGTACAACGTACACCAAGGAAAACTTAGGCCAAATCGTTAGTAGAGGGCAGTTCCAAGGTAACGGAGTGACATTCAGAAGCAACATTTCAGCATTCAAACAAGTTTATCATCAAAGCTTTAATCTTTATTTACAAAGAAATGGTTCATGACAAAAGCTGATGGTACCCTCTTTTCAAAATGATAATTTTTTTTACAGCGATCTTCTTTATTAATGAGATATGAATATTCATAATCATGGTTACGGAGTGACGCAAAATGGACATGCATATTTGAGCAGAAAACATTTTGCTTAAACTCTGTGAAATTTAAATGGCTTTCACAATTTTGAGTTATTGATTGGATTCTATATTATTCTAGGTATAATATGCCACCTTGCTTAAAAAAATTGGCTGAATATTTTGTTAATTATAGCTTAAAACTTGAACCCTTGTCCGGTTACGGAGTGACGGTTACGGAGTGACGTGTGGTTTCCCGGTCTTTTTCATGAGGAGAAATGCATTATAAAGAAATATTAATACCAAAGTTTGTTGGAGTAGACCATGACAATTACATTTAGCCAAAAAAATTGGCAAAAAGTGACGAGATATAAGAATTAGAGGCATTTAAAGCCCCATAGTCCCATACGTGCAAATTTGGGTTTGATCGATTATTCAGCGCAAGAATACTGAATCGCATATTTTTTTAACTTAAATGATTGGTTGTATTGTAAAGAAGCCTTTGTGGTAATTTCAGATCCTCATTTGCATTTTCAAAGGCACAGCGGCACATTGAAATTTCAGCTCCATGTCCTGTTTTGCTTGGAACTGTCCTAGACGAAATAGCCCATGTGGTGTTAGACAAACAGATAATTGGAGCAACTGCTGGTTGACCGAACGGATATAAACCAAAGCTATGACTCACCTCTTTTGGATTATGGTTCTGTATAATTTCCTGAGTCTTTTCTGTGTACATCTCAGTTGAATACTGACCAAACACTGGCTTATAGACTGACCCATTCACATGAAAATCGAATCCAGTTGCCTATACAAAACCAAATTAGAAGGTCTTTTGCTTAATCAAATGAACAGATTCTAAACTTTATTCTAAACTTAAGAAAATAAAGCAATCACATACTGGTATTTATTTGTGTATCATAGAAAAACAGTATTGATAAACATGTTGAGATAAATAGCAAAAATTACCTTTATGTGTAAAGGAAATCCTATGGCTATCCTGACAAAATTTGCTCAAATGCTTGTAAACTGACACATAATTACTGATATATCTGAAAGTATGAGAGAAAATATAACTCATTAGCTCACTTGAAAAAAATAAGGATTATCAAACATGTACATGTATGCACCAACAAGATACTTGAAAGAAATTTGTTACCTCGTTGGGCTGTGTCTTAGGGAAGACCTAAACAGAGAGAGAGAGAAAAAAAATGTAATCAGAATAATATCATATCAGCAAGCGGTCTTTCTATAAAGATGATAACAAAATTACATCAAGAATTGTGATTACTGTATATAAGTGTTTATTTTTGTGCTGGTTTTATTTTCGTGAATTTTGCAAGTCCATCTTTGTGAAAAATTCCACTTCAACATAAGGCAACCTATAGCAATGAAAACATCACGAAAATCGCTAAATTACTCACTTGCAAATTTCCAGAACTAGTCCAAAATCGCGAAAAATATTAGCTTATACAGTACTGAGATCTATTTGATTTAGTTATTCATTCAAGGCAAAAGCATGGATTTGTATCTATTTTACAGAAATTTCACTGTTTGAAAAGTTTTTGACTATCAACATTGCATTCAAGTGACATACATTATAACCTTTTGTGACTAAAAAAAAATAAATGAAAATGAGAAAAAATGGGATGGATTTCAACCCCCTAAAATCTCTGCCATGGATTTATTAAAACTTCAAACACTTGGCATCCTGTTAGGACATATCGTCTGTTGGGAGCCATAAGGGCGTTAATGTATCTTAAAGATGTTTCGTTGAGAGCCATAAGGGCGCTATTACTGTACAAAGTCAATGGTAATAGCGCCCTTCTGGCTCCAAACGGAACATCCTTGATCTGCAATAGCGCCCTTCTGGCTCCCAGCCGACGATATTATGATATATAATACCTCAAAGTTTCATACCTTTGTCTTAAATATTATTTTAGTTAACAAAATTTATAATGGTAGGTTTCCATATTTGCTTTTCTATAAAATCTGTTGCTGCAATACACAAGTCAGTGGGGAAATCACCATTTTGCATTGCATGTTCCAAGACCTCCAAATATAACTTGAATGAAATAATTCCTTTGTTTTAGGTTGTATGTGATACAACTGACTATACACGGTTTGTTTGGTTGAATTGTGGCCCATTCTACTGTATGTAATCATGGTAATTGGTTCAAATTTGAGTCCAAAATGACACTTGTCATGCAAGTCACATTTTGAAATGGCTATTGACATAAAACGACTGGCCAAAGGATAATGAAATTTTACCTGAACATTGCTTAATGTTTCAAAATGATCTCCAGAAAATTTCATGTAAATTGGATAACTAACTTCTGAGGAAATTTCAGTCAAGTAGAGAAAGGTCAGAAACCTTCAATAGCGTCGCATCACGAAAGGCACAGGAAACAAATTGAAATATCTCCAACAAAAATGACTTCACAACCCCAATTTTTTTTTGTTCTAATGTGTATTGTTATCACTTTGATTGAAATAAGTAAGAAAGACATGTCTGCAATATAGAATTTTAAAGTTATTAGCCTTATCAAGTTGAAATTTTGTGTAAATGTCAAGCGAGTAAAAATGGAATGGCTGACAATGATACATGTATTTCCCTTTCAGTATCTCTTTGACTTTAAGTATATCTTGCTACTTTTTTGGTCAGAATTGTAAAGTATTTCAAGATTATGTGCAATAATGTTTGCACCATATGCTTCATGATGATTTCCATTTTCTGGCAATGTTGATATTCTGCATTGCACAAAATACTATAAAAGACATGATAAATTATAAAGTACTTACTTCTGTCTTTTCATGTGTATAATAGTCTTGACATCCTCCATAGTACCCATAAAACGACTCAAATCCACGGCGGCTAGGTATGAGACTTTCCTTGTAAAAACCCAAATGCCACTATTAAAAAACAAAACAAAACAAAACAAAACAACAGTGTATTATAAGAAATTGAACCATTATAATTAGAAAGCACATTTTCATACTACACACTATTTATCAATATATCAATGGTATCAATGGAAGTGTACATGTACCCTCAGATTATTTTGAAATTTCTGCTATTCTGCTTTAAAAAATGACTTCTATACCAAAGGTTATTCCATGAAATAATACACAACATTCCCCCCTTTTGATCTCCCTTCTTTGACATTTGCTCTGCAGTATAAAATTTCATACACTAATCAAAAGATTAAGTTCAACCCTGTACTTACCACCAAACCCTAGATCCTACATTGTAAACCTCACCCTAAACCTGAACGTGAAACCCTATTGTAGCCCTAACCCTACACCTTTGAAACCTGGGGGGTGTTTCACAAAGAGTTAAGTAGACTTAAAAATCGCACTTAACTCGTTATTTTTGTGCGTTATATTACGCATCACATCATTGGTCAAAGCATGCTCAGGGGATGCGCGCCATTGTGAAATCTATCAATTAAATTGCGCGTTATAAAACAAGATGCGTGTAGAAGTTAAGTGCGACTTTAAGTCTACTTAACTCTTTGTGAAACACCCCCCTGGAGCAATTGTCACAGGAGCAGATGTTGTGTTACCTCCAACAGATCCCTTGTACCTTTATGTGGGTTCTGTAACCTACATACATTGTAGCTCATTGAGACGCCTTTTTGCTTCTCTTTCCAACCATATGAGTTCTGTATCATAGCTAGCTCCTACAGACCCCTTGTTATTACAAGTAATTATCTTTCCAACCATGTGGGTTTTGTAGCCTAGCTCCTTCAGACCCCTTGTTACTTACCTTCCCAACCATGTGGGTTCTGTAGCCTAGGGTTCTGTAGCCTAGCTCCTATGACCCCTTGCAGGCGCGGATCCAAGAAAATCGAATTGAATGCATTTCGGGGGCCCAATTGTCTGGGGACAAAAGCAGATCTATTATGTTTACACATGGGCCCGATAAGTTCATTTTGTGACTCCAGTCTGCGTCCGCTACTGCCTTGTTACTTATTTTTCCAACCATGTGGGTTGCCCCTTGCTGGTATGCCCCCATCTAATTGAAGCATGTACCCTTGAAGACCTGAAAGGTTTAAACCCCAGGGCAAATTCCTGTGTCTAACACCGGACCGGTGTAATAAAATGTAGTGCCCTGAAAAGAAGAAGAACCAAGTGGGTTCTGAAACCTAGCTCCTTGAGACGAATGGATACTTATCTTTCCAACCATGTGGGTTCTGTAGCCCAGCTCCTTCAGACCCCTTGTAACTTATCTTTCCAACCATGAGGGTTCTGTAGTCTAGCACTTTCAGTCCCCTTGTTACTTACCTTCCCAACCATGTGGGTTCTGTAGCCTAGCTCTAACCATGTGGGTTCTGTAGCCTAGCTCTTTCAGACCCCTCGTTACTTACCTTCCCAACCATGTGGGTTCTGTAGCCTAGCTCTTTCAGTCCCCTCGTTACTTACCTTCCCAACCATATGGGTTCTGTAGCCTAGCTCCTTCAAATACTGTGGCATGATCTTTTCTTCCTCATCAAGTCCATACGGATGTGAAATTGCTATTGTGCTGTGCTGAAGACCTAAAGAAATGCCAAAAGACAATGTTTTAATGTCAATGTGAATAGGAATAAACTTGTTGAAAATCCTTATAATGTGCCATGGTATGCTATTATGTTACATGCATGATTTCTGACAAAATTTAGGCAAATATCTGATGATGGTCACAATAGTGAGCATATGTATTTGGTAGTCCAATCAATGCAGCTCTAGGCAAGGTGAAGCACCATGTGAATGAATGTAAATCAATGTCATGCAATTTTTTATTAAAAGAGAGCCGGTAACAGTTGCTTGTTGGATGACCAATTCCTCGTCAACACATTCAGAACACTAGGCCTATAGGTTTATACTTACTACTAAGTTAAAAAATCTGATCACATAACACCTGTTATCTGCCTCCGTTTCTCAATGCATAGAATTTAAAGAGATTGTTTAACGTTATTTAGGATATAAAGCAATCTGTCAGCTAATGCAGTTATAGTAATTGCAAACCTGTACATGTAGGTTAGAAAGGAATTGCTTGAGATTTTGAAGTCAGTCGGTCCTTAAATTCTCAAGATATTTTTTATATTTTTGTTTTTATTGAAATATTCAAGGAGACATGATAACATATGAGAAGCATAGTTTAATCCTAACTAAATTTTCAAGATATTGACGAATGAACCATTAAAAGAGCCATTTTCATTCATGTTTGAATGAACCCTACAAGAACAAAACAGTAAAATTATGATAAAAAAGATAGGAAGAACAAAATTTAGGCCTATTCCTTGCAACAATTAGAACACAAATATAGCTTGAGCAGTTGAAAAGCAAACCTGTGTGGATTGGGTGCTTGCCAGTCATAATGGCACTTCTAGTAGGTGTGCAGATGGGTGACACGTAGTAGTTTGTCAGAATCACGCCCTCACATGCCAGCGCATCGATGTGAGGTGTAGGGATCTGCGAAGACCCATGGAAACTGACATCATTCCACCCCTAGAAAATGAAATATTTTTCGGAGAAATCACTGAAATCGTTATTTTTATGAAATCAAATAGTGACATTTTCAAAGGCCAAATTGATTTACTTCAAATAGGTTTTCTATTTGTTAATAATAGGTATAGTCACAATATTTGTTCAGCCTAGCAAATCTGATTGAACAAACTTATTTTGAAGTTAATCAAAATTGTTCTTGATTTTGAAATACACTCAATGAACAGGAATAGAAAAATTGTCTTAGAAATATACCCCTGATATATTCAATATCAAAGCAATAGCCCTAAACATGAGATAAATAATCAACAAAAATACAGATTATAACCATGTACACGTAGGTCTTGATATAAATTCTAAAAAAAGCAAGCATTATTTTCAGAATTAAGTTGAATTTTACTGTCATAAAAATTAGGAATGTAAGAATATTTTCTGACTCCTTTAATCGATCAATCTGCCCTTACACTACAATACAATTTAATGAAGTCCCACATATTTGTTTCTTCTTCAAATGACTCACCAGATCATCTGCTACAACATAGATGATGTTGGGAGGTTGAGAAGTGCAAACATTCTGGAGTATTATGCCAAGCAGAGCAACCATCATGAGGAGGGGATAAGACATTTTCAAAAAATTCTTCTCCCTGAACTATAGCTAGCTAGGTAAAATTATAAGATCGATGTATCCACCAAATAATCTGTATTATAGAGAAAAGAAAAGAGATATTATATTCTAAGATCTTGCGACTAAGCCTACAACTTACAAATATAAGTACAGTAGTATGCTCTTTATGTATGTTATGTGACTTACTTTTATGTGCTCTTGCCTTTTGGGCTGTTAATCTAGACCCCAACCCAACTTGCGGGGAAAAAAAAGACTTAGAATTAAAAAACCATCCTAATTTTGAATAGAGATACAGTCTGTGTCAAAAAAAAAATGGTACAGTTGGGGAAAAAATCATTTAGGTGTGCAATCTTTTCATATAATGTGTGTTTGTGGTACCAAATTAAAGCCAAAAGATTTTTCTTGCTGATGTGCCTTGTCCTGTATAATTTGCTTTCGTAAAACAAAAGTTATGCTAAGTTTTGTGCGACGAGGAACAAATCGAAATTACGCACTTCTATTGTTCTGGAGCGCTGAATTCACGGTCATTATGCGAAATCGTACACAAAGGCATGGGACGGCGTGCGAAAAATTGATTTTTCTTGATTGTAGAAAATTAGTCATATCTCAAAAAATAGTGCACCAAATGTGATGAAAAAAATTGCAGAAGAAAGAGTGATATTCCTGCTTTATGAAAATAACAAACAATACCACGTTGATATTAACCTTCACACTATAAAAAAATGTTTTCCAACTGTACCATTTTATTTGACACAGACTGTATAATGTAATGACAGATATTATAAAGCCAGAAGGGTATTCATTCTCAAAGATATTTTCCCTATTTCAGATTCAGCTTTATCATACAATGATAAAAGGGGTACACACACCCTGAATTAAAGGGGACCAATACCCAAGGAAATAATCACTTTTATAAGAAAGAGCACAATAGGAGAAGCAATTAAAAAAAAAGTTTCATTAAAATCGGTTATAAAATAAGAAAGTTATGGAAGATTGAAAAGTCTTGTTTTACCTTCTATGGGGCCGGGATCCTCAAGATGGCAATGTTCATCGGCTTCAAAATGGCCAATTTTATGGACAACTCTCCATTGGTTTTATACACAAATTTTCAGATTTTCCCCATTTTCTTTCAAAATATGTCTTATTTATTTCTGAGCTCAAAATATGTCATGGAAACATATATTTCACACAACATATGTTGAGCTCAGAAAGGAGGTAAGACATATTTTGAAAGAAAATGGGGGAAAATCTGAAAATTTGTGTATAAAACCAATGGAAAGTTGTCCATAAAATCGGCCATTTTGAAGCTGATGTTGCCAATTTGAGGATCCCCATAGAAGGTAAAACGAGACTTTTCAAACTTCCATAACTCTCTTATTTTATAACCGAATTTGATGAAACTTTTTTAAAATTGCTCCTCTCATTATGCTCTTTCCTATGAAGGTGATTATATCCTTGGGTATTGGTTTCCTTTAAAGGGATGTAACACTGAATGATATTCAAATCCCATTTTATTTGATTTAGCTTATTTTGCCAACATAATTATAAACACTTATGCGAGTCTGGTATCTCTTCCAAATTGCAAGCTAATTGCTTGCTTTACCTTCGAGATATCAATGCTTTCATACTCGAATTTTATAAACCAACACCGGATGTTTATAAAACCATGTGCTTTTCCGCAAAGCACAACACACACCCATTTCCGGTTGTATAGTCCCCCGTCTCTAGCGGCCTGATGAGCTAGTAGTAGAGGGTACTGGTGTTCAGCTGTATGCTTGGCATTGTTTGTTACACCATGTACACAGTTTTAAGGTAGTAAATGACTTCCATTTGATCTGAAACTTTCAGTAGTTTGTTTTTACTGTTGGAACAATATATAATTTGGCTATATAGATCTACTCCAATTTGTCTCCTCTCTGGTCGTTCACTGTGCTGTGTAGGCCTACAAAGTCAATGGCGTGGAACGATGTCTCCGCCACTGACGAAATGAACGGGAGTGAATGGACTGGTGACTTATGACAGGATTATGCCTATAATTTTATTAATCTTCATCTAATTGCTCTTGTTTTTGAAAGTTACTAAATCCCTTTAAGTGACTTTACTCACCGACAGGAGGTATGCAGCTAGCTGTAGTCAAAGACACTGCACTTCACTGCCGCTCAGCCTTCGATTTCGAATGACCACGATCGACTCGTTCTTGTTGGAGTCAATCTCTAACTTAGTCTTAGGCTCAAGTCAGTTTAATGTCACACGAGCAAACATTTTTTTGGTATATTTTCTTTAAGGAATTCTTATCTTCCTCTTTCTTTTAGAAGTAAACTTAAGATAAACGAAGTTTTCCTAGAGTCGAGATAACATAAAATGTAACCCCGTGATGAAAACCATAACACTCCGATACGCCCCGGTAATTCCCCTTCTGTAGGCTTTATCCAGACAAATTTTGCATTCAGACAATTTGTTTCTAGCTGTTTTTAAAAAATCTAATCGCAATAAACAAAAACTGACCAATATAATAATGACTAGATCTAACTGTTAGTCTATATCAATAATATTTTTTTTGCCCAAAGATAAAAGTAAAATACAGATTTTTCTTGTTTTTAAGTGCAGAGGAAAATTATAATCCCAACCATTTCCTTTCAACGAGAATATTCTACGGCATCCATACCCATCCATCGGAATCTATTAATCTAGTCGAGTCGAGTCGTCGCGTTCGACGAAATGAGATTGGGACTCAAGATCTACCGGTACCGTACTCTATTTCAGATATATTGAATAAACATTTGAAAGCTAGTGAGGTTTTACGGTATCCGAAATTCTGCTTTGCAGGTGAGTGATCATGAGTCTAACGTGTTAGATAACTTTTTCTAGCTTCCGAGTTCCGTAGTCGCGGTACCTGGCCTGGGGCCCCTTTGAATGCAGCGGACTGGTCGGCTGTGCGCGGGCGCGCCCCGCCCCACCGGTTGGAATTGGGTGCGTCTCATATTGTCCTGTTGATCACGAGACCTGACTGCTGGGCACATACAGCTGCAAACCAACATCAGTCAGTACTGAAAAATGGCTGTCTGTCGCCCTCTTGGTTGATGAGGAAACTTCTCAATAATAATTAGCGAAACCAGCTTTAAACCTACCTCAAAATAAATTAAGATAATCTATAGTCTCATTGCAATATACCGTACAGGGCCTAGTTCGCGCTCATGCAGTATATGAGATTGTTCGTTTATATTTCACTAAAAAAGCTATGATATCCGTTCTTTTAGACGTCACCTGAAAGTGAAATTTCTGGCAAATTGTCGTATTGGAAAATAATTATCTGCCTTGTAAGCACCGCCGCGTAATGCTCTTTTTTCGGGACCCTTTGCGCTGGCCTAATTCACCGCTCACCGGTGCTATATCTCCGCTCACCTTGCTGGCGCGCATACAGTGCACTTATTTGATCTTATATTGTGGGATCAAATTTTACTTTTTTTTTTACAGTGGAGGCAGATTAGAAGGCCCTCTAAGAGTGGAGAATATCACTGTTTGATTAATTGATCTGGATTTAGATTTATGTTCTTTTATTATCCTTTTAATAATAGATTATAGGATCATGATTGATATAATGATGCAGCTTTTATTTTCTTCTTTATATGTTCTCATTTTGGGGGCCTTTAATTAGGACGGGAAACCAACCTTATTATACCCAAGGTTTATTTCATCATACCAATTCCTAATATTAAGTTGGAATCGGTTTAAAGATCAAACTAAATAACCTTTTAAAAAAATTGTTGGTAAATGAATATATGTCTGAAATATATATCTTATCATCATTTTTTTATTTTGTATTATTTTTCTTTTTTTTTTTTACATTCTGGAATAACACTGATGATATTAAAAAAATAAAAACAAATAAATAAACCATCCCTGAATATTAAAAAAACACACTTGTGGTTATCTTCTTAAATCTTATTATAGAATACGAACATTGATATAGGTAACCCATCTCAAATCAGCTATGGGTCATCACAGTTTCATTATTGTTCAGCCGTTTTAAATTTAAACTTTCATCCCCCTCATTAAAGAACTCAGTAACACTTTCAGTTTTTATGTCCAGATCGTCTTTCTATTTTCTTTTCTTTTCCCTTTTCGTTTTTATGTCATTATTTTTTTCTTTTCTTTTATTCTGTTGTGTCAGGATTCTTGTCTTTGTTTAGGCACACCTCGCTGTAATTTTACTTCTCAGGGATTGTTTACTTTATAATTATTATCCTTTGTCGTCGTCGCCATTGATGTTGTTGTTACTATAGGCCTATTATTCATAACAGGACTATATTTCTTCATTAGGCTTCAATTAAGTGTCTTGAGAAAATTTTATCTCCAACTCCTAGTCCTTAAAGAGGTTGGTCTGTAATTCTGTATATAATAATAATAATAATATCATGGTAGATGTGATGTATAATGTGACAACCTGCAATTTTGTTCAAGATTCAAGATTTATGAAGATTCAATTTTATTTCCGTTTATAAACATAATATAGACATCCAAAATAAACATATCCAGTGATACATTCAAATATAAAGCTTGTTCGGTATGAAATAAAACGCATATATAATATTAAACAATATAAACAAGAACTTAACAATTAAAAAGTGGCATTTGTTGAATATATTTTTAAACGGAGGGACTTGCAAAAAAGCAGAGGTTGTAAGCCATATAACTTACTAGTTACTTACAATTATGAAATATTAGAAACGAATATAAAATATTAGAAACGAATTGTTCTCTCACTCATCCGACATCAGGATGTCGGATGGGTACATGAGAGAACAAAATCACCTTAATTTTTTAATAGTTAATTTGATAGCTAATGTTTAAAATAACAGTTAATGAGTAATTCCGATTTTTATTTCTTAGTAGCCGCTTCACCCAATTATAAATAGAAAGTTTGGCCAGATGAACCTATTGGGAAAGGAAAAAGACGAAACCCTTTCATTTACGTCAAGTTGATGATTCGTCTGTTTCGACCAAATTAAATTTTACAATTAATTAAGGTTTGTCTTTTTTTATTACTATTAGTTTCTGCTTCAGAACTTATTGCAATATGACATATGGCTCACTAAATATTTTCAACTCTTGTAAAATAGAAGTGATTTATTTTTGCTACCAGTCACTTTGAATTTTAAAGTTAGTTTATATTATCATAATCATATATCAAGATGCCTTATAAAACAGAGGCGTCTATCATATCACACTGTTAGAAAATTTCTCCTTAAAAAACAGGAAAGTTCCTGCAGCAGAGTCTCGAGAACACCTGTAATCTTACTGCACAAATTTGCAGTGAAATTACAGAAAATTGGTATATGAGGAGTGAAAATTTACAAATTTTCTTTTTTTCAAACAGACCTGTTCTGTTAATTTGCAGAAAATTTCCAGTTATAAAAATATACAGAATGATTCTGTCATACATAATTTATACAGAATGATTCTGTATTTTTTTTCTCCTAAAAAAGAACAGAAAAAGTTCCTGCAGCAGAGTCTCGAGAACACCAGTAATCTTATACTGCACAATTGGTAACACAATTTACAGTAAAATAACAGTACAATTACAGAAAGATGGTATATGGGGTATGTAAAATTACAAATTCTGTAATAAAAAGCCTTATTTCCTTTTTAAAACAGACCTGTTATGTTAAATTTCAGAAAATTTCCCGTAATAAAAGTTCACAGAATTATATTATTCATACATAATACAGAACGGTTTTGTATTTTCTCTCTGTAAAATCTTCTGGATTTTTTTTAACAGTGCACGGATTGAGGATGGGGGGGGGGAGGGGCAACAACAAAACCCTAGTAACTCTTCAAAACAGTATATTATGAAAGCTGTTAGTATACAAAGACAGCTATTAAACCAATAAGGCAACAAAATTTTCCAAATGGTAAATAAGAAACCAGGACCCTTGGGTATTATTATATACTAAAATGCAAAAAAAAAAAAAAAAAAAAAAAAAAAAAGTTATTTCGTTTAACCAGAAAGTTTGCAGACTTCGGTGTAGAGCCTATAACAAATTTTATGTCATTATCTTTAAAACTAATTTAATTTCTTTTTGCTGGAAAGGGACACAATAATTATTGATATCTGAAAATCATATGAGCTTTCTCAAACATAATGATACATTATGCATGATCTAAAACAAAATTTGTCGCAGGCCAGTGTAGTATAATCTAACGTTTGATTATATTCAAAATAATGTCTGTCGATGCATGAGATATAACTTTCCTTATTAGACCCTGTCACATGCACATATCAATTATATTTCGATGAATTAATTTATTATACTTCCAAGATAATGATTATGTGAAGGAAAAAAAACATATATACAAATAATGCCTACCATTACCTTCATGGACCGCAGACAGATATAAAAGGAGCACTTTTTCGGTAATCATAAAAAAAACTATATGCTATGCCGGGCCTATTATAATAACAATAATAATGATAACAGTCATTTCACAATGGTAACATAATGCACCGCGTAACAGTCAGATTGTCTATTTAAACTGAGTTCATTCCCCTTGCACAATTAACGTTCCGAGGCCCCTAGATATTAAAACACAAGAAATATGAAAAAAAGAAAGAAGAATAAGAAAGAATAGAAAAGAAATTTGGACATTAATGCTGAAAAATATACCACAGGACAGAACGTATGTATACCGCGCGTCTTTATATTTTTAGGCCTATAGGACAAAGATTGAATCATACAGGGGCATATAATGACGACTAACTTTAGGATCAGAGTGGAAAATACTATTTTAAGAAGTTGATATTCATCATACAAACCTATACCATCAAAAATATTACACGAGTATTTAAGCCTAATCATCATATGGATATGACGTGGTATTAGCCTCTGAATTGATAATATCTGGAAAGGGGATATTATGAAGGTGTGGTGAGCGGAGATAGGGCCTTTGTCATTTTAAGATTGCCCCTTGAATTGCTACAACCTGTTCGCATAAAATAAAAGAACTCTGTGTCATATGTCCTTTTAAATGAGAGGTCAGACATCCCTCTCCCGTAAGTTAAACTTTTTTGTTAATGATTTTGAAATATGAAATTCCAGCCATTTTTCTACATCATAATGTTTTTGGTAAAATTACAGCGACGCGTAAATTAATCAGTGAACACAAAATTACCTCGTACGCAATCACGTTTTTACTCACTATCTAAACAATGTTTGTAAAATATTACACAAATTTGCTTTTGTATGATTACTTGACCAGCTTAGCGATTTTTAGTGCTCAAACATCACGCATTACAAAACTACGTCGAATTCTGAATAGATGCATGTATTTATCAGCGCCTCGCGCGGTGGAGCGGAGACTAGGCCCTGTACGGTAATTCTTCCATTAGATTTTTAAAATTTTGTTTAGTAGAATTTTTTAGACCCTTTTTGGATATGCCACCTTGACTTGGCTGTAGGTGTCAAGACACTTTTCTGCATTGACTTTCCATTGGAAGAAAACTGCTGCAATAAGGTACTTCCAGTGCAAGGTCAATTATGAATTGACCATGCATAAGTGTAAGTGACTGCTGGGGGGTGTTTCACGAAACCGTCATAAGTCTAACTTCTTGACTAAATCGGAGATAGTGAACAACTTGTCCACAAGCGGGTTCCACGAAGCCCTGTCTGACAAGATCGAGGACAACAAGCTGACTAAATACTTATGACAGCTCCGAACCTGTCATATTCTTTTGGAGAGCGCTGATACGTCAATCAAACGCAATTTATGGCAAGCGATCGGTTTGGGCGAATTGCATTTGCCGCGACAATCTCGATTTTCTCATTTTTGTTCTTACAAAATGTGACAACCTCAGGATTTTGGTCTAATATGCAGAAAATAAATGGTTGTTAACAATTGAGTGCTTTTTATATCCAATAAAGAAATAATATTGAGCAAATTGCAAAAGCATTATTTAGCCTGCCATAAAGCTATATAAAAAGATCCGCAGAGACTACATTGGTAGTTAAAATCGATCTATTAGTCCCCAAATAAGTGATTTTGAATAGATTTTTTATTAAAATTACAATGCACTATTAATATTAATTTCTTTTTGTCAGCAAACAGAAAATGTAGGAAAAACCTCAATCTAGCTCCATTTTTAGCTAGCATACTTTTTATATAGTCTGATTTACGAAACTATCAAATTAGCGCATCCGGGGGTACCCATCTCATGTTCTGACGTGGTCTTATTAATTTCATGAGTGTCACCTTTTAAATATATGCAGTAAGGAACATTGTGCGTTTTAATACACATTATATAAATTATACATAATTTTATGAGTTTTCATACTGTTATTGACTGATTTTCTCACTTCAATTTTCGATAATATTGAAATTTTTGCTAAACCACAATTTCTAAATATCAGCGAAACCGTGATTAAAGCTATTACTCGATGACATCACTCCGATAATATCGAAATTACAAATTGTCTAGCTTGGAAGAGCTTCGTGTAACCGACTTAGTAAGATTGGAGCTAACTACGTGGTTGGCGGATAAAGATATGACTAACTTGTCTATGGTTTCGTGAAACGCCCCCCTGGAGACAGCAAAATTTTGTGGGTGTCTGCACTCATTCATACGATGTCAATACGGGTACTGTAATCGTGGAAATATCCGTGGATACTGTAATCGTGGAAATATTCGTGGTACATTAATTTTCGCGGATTTCGTGCAAAGATCAGCAGGTGCGAATTTAAAAACTCTCGAATATGACCATGGCATGCTACATGTATATTCACTAAAGAATTTGATTGCGTGCTTTCAAAAATGCAGCACAAATTCAAGAACCTATGTTTGTGAACATTCTGACTTTGTCAGGCCGCTCAGCGAAAAAAATTTAATTGCGCAAAAATTCATGCTTGAGTATGTTGATCTCGTTCCTAGCCCGCAACACAACTTATACCCCATTCACAGTGGTTTTCAAATTTATCTCGGTGCTGTCGCGGTGCTGTCGCGGGACGGCAACACCGCTATAAACCCGCTATAAATGCATTCACAGTGGAAAAGCTATCCCGGGACTGTCCCGGGATAGATTTCATATACCCATTCACACTGCAGCGTGTGATTTTTATGACCTCCGTAACAAAATACTTGAACTTCTTTGATTTTCTCCTTTTTTCCTTTTCTTTTCTATCATTTCTTATGTATTTCTTTGATTTTCTCCTTCTTTCCTCTTCTTTTCTAAATTTTCTTATGTATTTCTTTGTTTTTCTCCTTCTTTCCTCTTCTTCTCTATCTTTTCTTTTGTATTTCTTTGTTTTTCTCCTTCTTTCCATTTCTTTTCTATCATTTCTTATATATTTCTTTATTTTTCTCCTTCTTTCCTTTTCTTTTCTATCACTTCTTATGTATTTCTTTGTTTTTCTCCTTCTATCCTTTTCTTTTCTATCATTTCTTATGTATTTCTTTGTTTTTCTCCTTCTTTCCTTTTCTTTTCTATCATTTCTTATGTATTTCTTTGTTTTTCTCCTTTCCTTTTCTTTTCTATCTTTTCTTATGTATTTCTTTGTTTTTCTCCTTCTTTCCTCTTCTTTTCTATCTTTTCTTATGTATTTCTTTGTTTTTCTCCTTCTTTCCTCTTCTTTTCTATTTTTTCTTATTTATTTCTTTGTTTTTCTCCTTCTTTCCTCTTCTTTTCTATCTTTTCTTATTTATTTTTTTGTTTTTCTCCTTCTTTCCTTTTCTTTTCTATCATTTCTTATGTATTTCTTTGTTTTTTCCTTCTTTCCTTTTCTTTTCTATCATTTCTTATATATTTCTTTGTTTTCCACTTCTTTCTTTTTATTTTCTATCATTTCTTATGTATTTCCGTGTTTTATCCTTCTTTCATTCTCTTTTCTGGAAATTCTTATGTATTTCATTGTTTTTTATCCCGGTGCTGTAGCGGAGTGCCTTCACACTGAAGGCACTCCGCGACAGTCGCGGGACTGTCCCGGTGCTGTTACTATGGTTTGAGCGTGATAGTTTATCGCGGTGTTATAGCGGACCGAGGTTATCCCGGGATAGTTTATAGCGGGTCCGAGCATTCACACTAAAGGCAACACCGCTACAGTCGCGGGACAGTCCCGCGACTGTAGCGGTGTTTGAGGCCACTGTGAATGGGGTATTAGTGCATTTTGTTGTTGTTGCTGTATTTTTATTTTATTAGCCATCAGTCGTAGGGCCTAATTGACTAAAATTTTGCCAGAGAATTTTGTGTTTAGAAAATCTATGTATTATGTTTCTGTTATCCATCAATAAACTTTAAACAATTTTGAATTCATATTCACTAAATATTGAAGACAATTTTAAGACAATTTTTTTTTCTTCTTTCTTTCTTTCTTCATTGTTTTTTTGTACTAAAGTTAACAGTTACATGTAGGCTAGGCCTAGTACGAGAAGAAAAATTCTGGTCCTCAAGTGCAACTTTCTTTTAGTTTGGTAGAGGTCTTTTCCTCATTCTCAGAGAATAATATTTGAAATAAATTTTGAAATGATCACAACCATAAAAAAAAATAAGAAATAAACAATGTAAAATGTCAGTGTTACTTAATAATTGATAAAGCAGCAAATACACATACAGTAGGCCTACAATGTTAATTCAAAATTGACCTTGCACAGATAATAGTGTGCAGTGGGGATTTCCTATGAATAGCACAGCCAGAGAAGGGTTTGCAGCCATATGTGTGCAGGGCATAAATTTCACGGAGGCCATGACGGCTATGCCTTGGATGCCTATGTCCCTTGCCGTGGTGCCCAAGGGAAAACAGATTAATTCACGGCCAAACTGGCCTTGCCTTTTTTCAAGCTGGCCTTAATGCCCTCTCATGAAATTTATTGCCCTTTCTTGAAGGACTGACTCAAATACAGTCTACAATAAAAGGGAAATAAATATGTCACTATTTTGTCACATTAAAGTTTCAAATCTGTCAGTATGTAAACAGAATGTGGTTTTTACATGATATACATGTAGACAGGCCAAACAGAATTTTCATCTGCAAATCCCTTTGGAAAGGAATTGTCTGTTTTCCCCACACAGAAAAGGCATTATTTTAAACAGAAAATCATCACCTGCCGACCTGGCTGGTGCATCTTTGGACTTCTTCTTTTTTGCTCCTATATTTTGTAATTTTTAAGTCTGTTGTCATTGTCATGATTGCTTTATATAATGTAGATTTATTGTTTCATTTTTGTTGCCTGGAAATCAAATAAATTAAAAATGGTTAAATAAATTTTAGGGGGAAAAAGTGGCCTTCGATGCCCTTTATATGAAAAAAAATTGGCCTTTGATGCCCTTTTTATGAAAAAAAAATTGGCCATGGATGCCCTTTGAAGTGGACAAAGTGCCCTAGATTTTGGAGAAAAAATGGCCTTGCCCTAAAAGTAACGAAATTTAAGGCCTGCACACAGCTGCAGAGCAAATTGTCATGAATACAATCTTTAATAAACTAAATCTTCAATTCTTCCTCTTAATATGCAGTTGAACTGGTGAAGAACAACACTAAAAATTGATTGGAGATCACACCAAGTACATGGTTGTGATTCAGTCGCCTTTTTCCCTGAGTGAATGCACATCAAGAACAGAAGGACTTTCGTACTAAAGATGTTCAACTTGAATGCCCTTACGTTTCTTCTCTTGGGCTTTACGCTTCAGTGTGTTTACACATCGCAGCCTCCCAATATCATCTTTGTTGTAGCAGATGACCTGGTGAGTAATATTTAGAGTATTCAAAATCACCCCTCAAACTTCAGCAATACTTATTCAAATTATTCACCACTTGGTGAATATTCTGATCCGTATTGGGGGGGGGGGCATGGGGAACAATCTTTAATGTTGATGGCCAAATTTTCTCTGGCTGGCATATATCACCAACTACATTAATTAGGATAATGTCATATCTTTCTTTTTTCTAAATCTCTTCCTTTGCTTTTTTTGCCTTTACAAAGGACTTTAGTTATTTATTTTTGCCACTTGATTGGGAAGAGGTGACCAATTTTTTTTTTTTTTTCTTCTAGGGTATGTCTTCGAATTCTATAAACTCAAACAATGTTGATTTGAAACATTCGATTGAATATGTGTAGGAATAATACAATGACATGAAACCTTATGTACAATTCAAAGCAATTTCTTATTTGATGAAATTGAGCACAGAGAAACTGCAGCCAGATTCGACCACTTCCCAGCACTGGCAAGTACACATTTATAGCATGGATTCCACAGTACAGGCTCACTTGGATGTAATATCCAAACAAGATACTGACCAAAACTGTATAAATTCACAATTTAAATACATGTAGTTTCTTTAAACCATAGATGACAGGAAACCATGTGCTTCCTGTATGTCAAGGGAATGAGATAATAGGTGGATTCACACCTGCCCGATCGGCAAAAATACCCGTAAATTACGGGAACTTTTCCAACCACCAAATTACGCGTAATTTGTTTTGCATGTTCACACCTGCCCGAACCGTCTTTTTCGGGAAAAATACCCGAAGTTATAAACAAGGGAAGAAATAGAAAAAACAAAGAAATACATAAGAAAAGCGGGGAAAGAAGGAAAAACAAAGAAATACATAAGGAACGAAAAGAAAGAAGGAAAAACAAAGAAATACATAAGAAAAGCGGGGAAAGAAGGAAAAACAAAGAAATACATAAGGAACGAAAGAAAGAAGGAAAAACAAAGAAATACATAAGGAAAGAGAAGAAAAAAAAAACAAACAAAGAAATACATAAGAAAAGCGGGGAAAAAAGGAAAAACAAAGAAATACATAAGGAAAGAGATGAAAGAAGGAAAACAAAGAAATACATAAAGAAAGAGAAGAAAGAAGGAAAAACAAAGAAATACATAAGGAAACAGAAGAAAAAAGGAAAACAAAGAAATACATAAGGAAAGAGCAAAAAGAAGGAAAAACAAGAAAATACATAAGAAAAGCGGGGAAAGAAGGAAAAACAAAGAAATACATAAGGAATGAGAAGAAAGAAGGAAGAACAAAGAAATACATAAGAAAAAGAAAGGGAGAATAGAAAGTTCCCGTAATTTATGTTCACACTACAAAAGTTCCCACGACCTTGGCGAAACTACGCGTAGTTTTGACGAAGTACCTACTAATTTACGGGAATTTATCTTCGGGAATATTACGCGTAATTTGGTTTCACACTTGCAAAATTACGCGTAGTTTGTGATCGGGGTAAAAATACCCGATCAGAGATTACGGGAACTTTTCCAGATCGGGCAGGTGTGAATCCACCTAATCAGTCTTCGATGGGTTCATCATATCAATACACAAGACACAAGTAAATAAGGAAAGACTCAAGGAAATAAGGAAAAATAATTAATTTTTAAATACTTTCCCTTTATCGTTTTCACTCAATTTTTCTTTTTATAGAGCATAGATGAAGAAATAAAGATTCAGAAAATAAAAAATATTTTCCTCCGAAATAGACATGTTTTTGTTAATTGCTGATTTCCTCAAAACCAAATTGTCGTTACATCGGTGACTTGTGTCTCATTTTGATATGATGAATCACAAACAGGTGCATATTATTATTGTCAATTAAATCTCCTTACAGGGGTGGAATGATGTCAGTTTCCATGGGTCTTCACAGATCCCAACCCCTCACATCGATGCACTGGCATACGAGGGCGTGATTCTGACAAACTACTACGTGTCACCTATCTGCACACCTACTAGAAGTGCCATTGTGACTGGCAAGCACCCAATCCACACAGGTTTGCTGTTCTCATGAGTTACCTTGCATCGTACATGTATTTCTATACAGTTTCCCTCCTTTGTATAAATTATGTTTTGGTGGCTATTGATATGCATGTAATTTCTAATCCTGCAGTGTGTATCACCAAGTTGTTCGTAAGCCACGTATGACTTTACGAATGACTGGTGAGCAGATCTTGTACTAAATTATATATGAGCGTGTGATTGGTATAGCACCCAAAGACATGTTCCAGTTGTTCGTAAAGTCATTCGAAACTTTACGAACGATTTGGTTAAACACCCCCCTCATTCTTGATGGCAGTTTAAAACAGCATCCCTGTAACACCTTCAGTTCTAAATACTGTTCAGATTCTTAGCAAAGAGTGCATTATTCTGACCACACAGTCTTACAATATTTACATGCAGATTCATTTCACATTACAATTATCACAAATTTATGTGAGGCCACCCTTTTACAGCTTTGAATTCCAAATATCGACAAAGTATCAAAAGCAGTACAATATTACAATGTTTATGTAAATTCCAACTTTACTGTGTTTTTTTGTTGCTGTATTAAATGTTCATTGTAGATCCAATTATACTAGGGTTATTTCAAAATTTAATTCATGTACATCAATCATTGTATCTAATGGTATAGTCCATTCAGTCTGCAGAACACTTCCAAAAACAGAACCTGTTCTGATCATGCATGAGAACTTTTGCTCTTTGTTGCCAATTTAAGGATTGCAATACAGCGTTATCATCGCTGACCAGCCATATGGATTAGGAACCAATGAGACGACGATGCCACAGTACCTTCGAGCTTTGGGATACCGCACTCACATGGTGGGCAAGGTAAGGCCAATCATCTCCCATTTTGGCAACGTCTGGTAATGATGAAAAATAATTAATTCCTGGAATCCAACAAAATTTTACTCTTGATGGCCCGTATTCACAAAGGTGGCCTAAAGTTAAGCCTTGCTTAAATCTGTGGTTTAACTATGACTAGCAAAGTGGGAGACAAAATAAATGTTCCTTTTGAGACATTTACTAGATTCTGGAATCATGCTTAAGTGGTTAGGAAAACTTTTGTATTATTGATCCCATGCAGTTTTTAATATCTTAAGTACCAACAATTCTGATATCCCGAACATTTAATTTTCAAGATTGTATCCCATTTTGCTAGCCATAGTTAAACCACAGATTTAAGCTAGGCTTAACTTGAGGCCACCTTTGTAAATACGGGCCATTGATTGTAAAGATATGTAAATGATATTACAAAACGACAGATAGAAAATATGCAACTATTCAGAATTAAATTTATCCTCCTTCTCTCATTTTGCATTTCTATTTATACCTGGACAAAAGATTGGCTTAAGCACAGTTTCAACTATCAAAAGAAATCTTAAGTTACAAATGTAAAGGTAAACTTGCTTGATCTCCAAGCTTCTTTACCAATAACAGAGGAGTATTTAGCTAGTGCCTTTAAAATAGGAGGACATGAGAGAATGGAACCTGTGTCCCGTAATATGAAGTTTTTTAATCTTCAAATAAGAAAGAATGGTTCTAATCAATTACTGGTCAGTATTTTGAGGGGGTAAAAGTGAATGCAGCAATGAACTTGATTAGCCATTGCCATTTTTGAAAATTGATATTGTGGTTGGTATGTGCACATTTAAGAAGCAAAATATTATCACTATTGTTATCATCATCATGTACTATAGTGGCATCTAGGTTTTTACACAAAAGAGCACTTACCAATTCGACGAGGGTTCGAGTCTACATATGGTTACTACCTCGGACAGCAGGATTACTTTACCCATGAAGCCCAAGTGAAAATAAGCGAGGTAGTTTGGATTGGAATGAATGCTATCCATTTGAAATCTTAGCGCATACTGTCAAACCGACTTAGACTGAAGAAATGTTTCGCTATTCAAGGGCCTTTTAAACCTATTTAGACTGGGGTTAGGGTTCAATTGGACCCCCTTGTACCAAATTTGTGATTGATGCGCAACCACTGCAAATAATTTCTTGGTTCTAAGTGGGCTTGGCTTGTGACTTCGGTTTCAAAGGTATGTGACATTAATCTGGTTGTTTCCAATACCTGACCTCTGACACACTAACCCTAAACCTCCCCTAATCCTAGCCCCAACCCTAATCCCAAACCCAAAACTAATCCTAAGATAGTTTTTATTGCTTAGGGTGTTAGGGTCAGGTTGTGGAAAAACTCTTTTAGTCTGCATGTTTACTCAAAGCTATGCATGGTGTTTACCGGGTATTTAATTTTGATGAAAACATACAGTAGGCCTACCTAATGGCCAGAAAATAGTAGCCCATTATATTTTTTATTCTTATAAATGAAAATGAATTAACTTTGACAATTTGCAGCTTTAAAATTGTTTGGTTCCCCTCTTTCAAAGAAAAGCTTTTATTATTTGTTGTGACATAACATAGACCTTGCGATCTGTAATGCAGGTCTGGTGTTTGGCTCACTATTGTTTGCATTCATGCAAATAAGTTTTGCCGCTTCTTGATTGGATATGAAAAGTTGATATAACTTGTAAAAATAGATTACTAAATTTGAGAATGTCATCTAAAGAAAGCCCTCATGCATAGCCTTGAGTTTACACAGGATTCTGGGGTTTAAATTAGTATTAGAGTAATGGTTATTTATCTTATTATTTGCTTCTCTTTGCCACCTCTCCTTATCCTTCTTAACAAATCCTTGTGCATACACTAACCTGAACCCCCACCTGCATGCAAATGCTTGAAACACCTCCTCCCCTTTTCCCCTGCATTTGCCCCATCCTGTCCCCATCTGACCCTGCCCTGATTCGCAATGGGGGACTACATAGTGGCATTTAGGGTTTTTCATGGAGTCTCTTACACCTAGTCATCGCGGATTTGAGTCCTTTTACGGCTACTATGGGGGCATGCAAGACTACTTTACACATGAATCTACAGAGGTAAGGGTTTGTTACACCTGTCCGTTCACCGTATTCCTTTATCGTAATCCTGCACCTAAATCATTCATGATTCTGTGTCATCCAAAAAGTCACTCACATTTTTACCGATAGTCTATCTGTAGATCCTAATTTTGTTAGACTGTGCAAATATCAACCCTCTCATTTATCAAGGAAGTTGCACCAGAAAAAGCAAATTCATAGTAAAAACCTAATTCAAAATGATAAAAAATCATGATCTATTATTTTAATTCTTCTTCTATTGAATATATTGCCCCGTTTTTGCACCATGCCTGCTGGTAATCTAGCCTCTTCATTGTTCAAAACATCAGGAAATTTAAACTTGCCCACATAAGGAAAAGATATTAAAATTGAATGTGTGATTGACAAAATAACCATCAATGAAATTTCAAGGGGGGGGGGGGTAGTGGAACTGGTGTGAGGGGGCGTGCACTAACACGCTTAAGAATTACAAAACATTACCTTTCAAAGCTGATTTGTGGGTGTCCCTGAATGGGATTGTAATTAATCCATTTCATTCATCTTTTTTTTTTTTTAAATTCAATTTCATGCCTCTTTTCTAAATAAACTTTCATTTGCATGATTAGCTGAGTATGTGAAATAGAGAATGATAAACTGGATATTTCTTCTTTACTGGAATATGTATCCCTTTTAAGCTAGAAGAAATACATGTATGTTGGTTCTTCTGTCTTTGCACTATAATAAACAGCATTGTATAGGATTGAAATTGCAGAGGAACAAAAAATAAATTACAGTGTTTTCAATCTGACAATCTCCATTGATTGTGTCCCTTTCGGCTTATTGTCAAGTAAGAAAATATGAAAGCCCTTTATAGTTGCACCCAAGTAAATCTTTGATTTGGTGTAGTGTTGGTTTAGAGGTCATTTAGACAGTCTGGGATTTCAATGCATACAATGTAACTCCCCTACCCTCTTCCACTCCCTCCCCACCCCACCAAAAATCCAAATAAATGAATTCAGTCTTTGTAGTGATTTTTTTTTTTTGGGGTTTGTGTTTGTGTTTTTTTTTGGTGTGGGGGCAAAAAGTGATTGAAAGTGAATTAGTGAAATCAAATGTGATATTGACATGCAATACGAAATACTTAAGGCTTATTATTACTTAATTATTTGATTGTTACTTCAGCATTAACAGATATTTGAATCTGCTAAATATAGGTGATTACCGTGTTTTCCCGCTTTTATTTCCTGCATACAGGATACAATCTATACTGGATTTGATTTCCATGTGAATGGGTCCATCTATAAGCCAGTATTTGGTCAGTATTCAACTGAGATATACACAGAGAAGACACAAGAGATTATCCGAAACCATAATCCACAGGAGGTGAGGGATTACATACAATTGCTTGATAATAGGGAATTTAAAAATTTGTCGACATGCCACCTGAAGGGCGTTTCATGAAAGGACTTGTCGGACGTTTTATCCGACAAACTGTTATAAGCTACTGAAATGCTTGCATCTGATTGGCTGAGAGGAAATTTGTCGGATAAAATGTCCGACAAGTCCTTTGATGAAATGCCCCCCTGAAGGAGGTTGAGAGGTAAAGAATGGTTGTTCATCGGTTGTGAAGCCATTATACTGGACAGCTGAGATGAGCCATTTTGAGCCATGTCAATTCTCCACTTATCCTGTTGACCTGTCAGACGCTTCACGTGAAGATACCACCATTATTAGTATAGTTATTTAACAAGACCTTCCTTTCTATACTTCTCAATACCATTCAGGCGGCTCATTGACACATTTGAAAGTGCATAGAGCAGTTTTTAAATTGATTATGCGCTATATAAGAACAAGTTTATTATTGAAAACTCTGTAGTTATAATACATGTACAGTTGTACCATACGCACATGCAAGGCTTAACGGTTAACCCAGTTTTCACAAATACATACAGTGTGTGGTTTTGACCCGGTAAACTCATTCTGAAGCTGAAAAAATGATGCAATTTATTTTCTTTTGTGCTTGCCTTAGCAACCAGCATAAAAGAAAGCTAAAATAAAGTGCCATGTTGATACCTAGCACTCTTTTCACAGAGTTGGCTTAATCACATGTATGTCAAAATAAGACACAAGTCGCCAGCAAACTCACGTAATTAAAGGCCAAGGATATTGGCAAAATAATTCAAAATATCAAATTTTGGGGGAAAATGTTTTTGGATATTCTGAGTCTTCAATGTTTAATGTGTGCTCTGTAAAAAATAGAATGAGTAACGATTATTTTGCTTGTATCCTTGACTGTTTGCTGGTGACTTGAGTTTCATTTTGACATGATGAAGCACATACAATGTATATGGCATGGCAAATTAATTTCATTTGTCTACATTCCCCCCTCAGTGAGATACCCACTTAATAATTGATTCATTTTTTATTACTCAAAAATTCATGTAGAAGATGCACAGCTGATTTTAAAAACTGTAATTTATTTTGTTTCAGACAAAATTCCTGCCACTGAAGTTGGTAAATGTAGCTCACTGATCATCAAATGCTTGCTAAGGTTTGGATTGGACACAGTACCATCCATAAAATCATTTGAAATACCTGGCCCTTTTATGGTTAAGTGAGGTTTTTATTTCATTTACTTTTTTCTACATCATGCTCACAGCCGTTGTACATCTACCTCGCCCACCAGGCTGTTCACAGCGCTAACTATGATGGTCAGAGACTACAGGCACCTCATAAATACTATGAAAGGTTCCCTAATATCACAGATGAAAACAGGAGGAAATTTGCAGGTAAATTTTCATATATGTTGGCTCAGTGGTTAGAGCGTCCGCCTTATAATCGGGAGGTCGTGGATTCGATCCCCAGCCGCGTTACACCTAAAGACGTTAAAAAATGGTAGTTGCTGTTTGGTGTTCAACAAGAAGGGGATAGAGCAACATCCATCTGGGGCTGCTTAGCGGCTGCCGGGCCCACAAGAAAAGTGGCAAAAAGAATATAGGACAAGAAAATTTGGAGAATTTTTTTTGAGCATGTATTTAATTCCAAGATTAAACATCAGTAGCTGACAGTGGACGGTCATTAATTTTGAGGTCTTACTGACCATGTTACAATGATTTGGGACAAGATATGGTCATGTGTCACAAGTTGGGGTATAGAAAAATGGTGGAGACGTTACATTTTGGAGGGAAAATTATCACATTTTTTCACATAGCATGAAAATGATGTTAAGTCATAAGCTGTGCAAAAATTCATATTGTAGATAATTTTTCAGGCTACATGTCTGTGAAGTTTCAGCTTCATTATGCTCATAGTTTTAATACAAAGATACTTTTAGTGGAGTAGGGTAAGGGGTGGAGGATCCTACGGTGGAAGCACGTGTTAACCCTAACTTACCTGGGGGGGGGGGGGGGCCTTTAAGGCCCCCCCACGAAATTATTGCGTGATAAATCCGCAGTGCGAAATTTTTTGATAGCGCCGCTCGCTGACTTTTTCTTTTCAAGTCTTGCGCATCTTTTAAAACTATTTTCGCGAAAATCGGGCGTACCGTTACGATGTTCCACGAATTTCAAAAATTTCCGTCAGACTGAAAATGGCTCAAAAACGTGATTTCATGTACAAAGTCCATACAAAATGTGTTTTCAGCTAGAATTCATAAATGATTGGTTATTTTTTATTTTATTGACAAGAGGCATTTGATTTGTTGCTATTTATGGCTGAAATAATGTCACAGACGTATTGTGTTGAAAAAACAATAAAAATAAAAAGGTAAAAAAACAAAGAAATACATAAGAAATTAAAAAAACAATAAAATACATCAGAAATCGATTTTGGTACCGGAATTTTTTTCATCTACATTTCTTAGGAATGCTATAAAGAATATTTTCACAAAAAAATTAGGTTTCTAGGCGCTTTATTTAGTGAATTAGAGCAAAAAGTACGATTTCATGAATAAATTAGCATAATTAATTCATATAAAATAAAATATACAAATTTAGTGCAATATACCTATGCAATCGCGTAGATTATGTCATTCTCTACCTTCATGCAAATTTTCGTCGCGATCGCGCGATCCGCGGCCGAGATCTTAGGGGGGGGGGCCCTAAAGGCCCCCCCCCCCCCTAGGACTTTAAGCTCACTAGGGAATTCCCGTTTTTTGTTACTTCCTTATTGTTTGCTGCATTATATCTTTGCAGCCAATTGGTCTTATGGGTTGAGTGATATATCATTCTCTTGGGAATTTATGTGGTTCTAGATAAATGTGAAGCAGATTTTTCAAAAGTCATTTAATCAATTAATTAATCAATTAAAACATACTTAATGCACACACCCTCATAGACAATGCATTGCATGCATCAAAAATTGTCACATGCAATTTTGTAACAATAATTGTTATTTTGTCGCCATTTTCTTCGCATGCATGTAAATACACAATTAAGTGGAAACATATTACTTGCAATAAACTTTGTTTGAGTTGTAATCCAGTGTTAAAGACAGGATTTCTGCCTTTTTTCTTCTTGACAATGTGACGTGACAATGTACATTTCTACAATTTTTGGACATGTAACGCATTCTCCACCCAACTCATGACATGTGGCGATATATTATTTAGCATTATTCTTGAAACCTTCTGTTAAAGATTTCCTCTCATATTTTATACCGGTGATGCCATTGATGCATCTCTTCATTAACAAGCATACTGACGTTCCTGGGAATGAACAAACTCTTGAAAACTAACATTTCACATTGAAATGAAATAGCTGAAAAATAAGGTTACAGAATTCTATTCGGGCTGAAATATCTTGTTTGTCAGTGGCTGATCCAGGCAGGGGCGCAGGGGACGCCCCCCTCTATAATATGAAAACCACTCATTGACTGTACATGTTACTATTTGAAAATTTTTGGGGTTCGCCCCCTTAGCAAATTCCCCCTATTTTTAAATTCTGGATCCGCAAGTGCTTGTGTAGGTGTAGATACAATCAATACAGATGTGCTGTTTTGATTGGAGATTATCAGGTTCTTCTTTGCAGAATAATGATTTTTTTTGTGTGTGTGTACCTGTACATGTTAAAAAACTTTTCAGTAGATATTTCATCAACTTATTCAAAATACTTGATCTTCTTTACCTGCATAAAAACAGCAATGGTGTCAGCCTTGGACGACTCACTCGGAAACATCACCCAGACTCTAAAGGAAAGCTCCCTCTACAACAACACCCTCATTGTCTTTACGACAGACAATGGAGGCCCAGCCCATGGATTTGATGCTAACTACGCCAACAACTGGCCGCTGCGAGGTGTAAAGGATACGACATGGGAAGGTGGACTGCGTGGAGCAAGTTTCGTGTGGGGCGCCCCCATTGAGCAGCCGAAGAGAATGAGTGATGGTATGATGCATGTATGTGACTGGCTTCCTACGCTGTATGGACTAGCGGGTGGTAATACCAGCACACTGCAACACTTGGATGGTATGGATGTCTGGGGGATGCTCTCAAGGTAGTACAATTTTCTTGTGTAAATTCCTTCTCTGTACTCTTTATGTATTTTAATGGAAATTTCTGATACTCTAAATGATTGGGAAAGGCCTTTTGCGCCAAATTTATTGTCTGAAACAGATTTTTTTTTGCCCAATTGATCGTGAGCCTGGCAGCAATTGAGAAGCGCCAGTGTTACAGTTCACCCAAGAACTATTGTATGCTGAGAGTTTTTAATCATGCACTGTACACACAAATGCATGGCATGTTGCTATACAAAACGTTGAGCCTGAACATTTCAACCATTTTTGTAGTTATCTTTAATGATTATGAGAGAATTTGAAGAGCAATCCTCATCAATTGACCTGATAACTATAGCATCCTTCCTAAAAAATATGAAAACTCACCACAATTTTGATCGCCTTTTCCATGACAGGAGTTTTCTATGAAAGATGGCTTTGAGTATGGCTTTGTATGTTCAAGGATACAGGCCGTAGCACCTTTGAAGATAGGAATTAATAACGATTCTCTTCATACTTGGTATCATTATTAGAGCCCAATGATTTTTTAAAGAGGGAAGGGGGTGGGGGAAGGAGGAAGAACCCATTAAAATGTTTTTGTGTATATATTTGCTTAGCATGTCATATTGGAAGTGACCTTGAAGGACTTACTTTTTCAGTACCGGTTACTCATAGCCAATATTCAAATGATAACTTAATATTGCAGAGCGGAAACATCACCTCGGAAGGAGATTCTGCACAACATTGACCCTGTTCGTAACGTGTCTGCTATACGCATAGGGAATTACAAGCTTGTTCAAGGACAGAATTACAACGATGATTGGGATGGCTGGTATGCACCCGAAGGAGAGTCTATAGGTATGTTTTATGTTCGGATGAATTAATAGCTTTTTTACCAACATCTACAAATCTCCCGTCTTAGAAAAACTACCTCTGGACAATTTCCCCCAAGATAACTACCCCCTAGAAAATTGGGTTAGGGTTAGGTGTAGGGTTAGTTGGTAGCTTTCCTGGGGTAGTTTTGCTGGGGGTAATTGTTGAGGGTTAGTTGACCTAGAACCCAAATCTCCAATTGGTGTATTCCCATGAGTGCCCAGATGGCTCAAAACCACCATTAATTCGTATAAAGAATAATAACAGAATAAAGTGCATGGTTTTCTAGGATATCACTCTCACTTTTTACTGAAAGTTTTGTGAATTTCACAAGTCAGTTTTTGTAAATATTACCTCTTCAGTATTTGATTACTTGTAGCAGTAGTTGTGCACAGCCAACCAAAACACAAATTACGGGGCGTATGTCACAGTCACATAATTAGATCTTCCTAGAATAAGTGAAGGACTGACAGTGATCATGGGAAACTTGCCGGTATAAGATGGGACAATAAAACCAACTTCTATCATCACATAATCACATAATTGCTTACTAGGAATTGGGAATAATAATATCTTTTAATATGAAAACATGTTCAAAGAGATTTTATTTTGTTCCATTTCTTTTCCTTTATATTCAGATGGTGAGGGATCTAAACCCATCCCAAACGCCTTTGTTGTTAGCTGCCCCAACAAACCTGATAATTTCTCAACAAACTGTAAGCCTATAGAGAAGCCGTGTCTGTTCAATATCGAAGATGATCCCTGTGAGTTTAACAACATCGCCGACTGGAACCAAGGTGAGTGTGAAAGAGAACAATATCTGTAAAATTTGTCTTATAAATGTTGGAGGACATTATTTCTGTATTATAAGTGGTAGAGTTCAAATTTTTTCCCCCAGCTTGTTTTCAGCTTTCTTGAATATTTCTTCCGTACAAAGGTACATGTATAGGAGCTGTTTCAATAACACACATATTGTGAGCTGGAAGGGAAGCCATGTGTGTTCAAAATAAAACAGAACATACAGCAACATACAGCCTTTTTACACAGTTAACTTACGAGCTGAATAAAACTAATCAGCTCTTAGGCCACTTACCAAAGTGTAATGCTCATTGTCCGCTGCTGCTGATAGCAATGAGGGGTGTACTAATATCCTAAGTCAAATAACTATATTAGGGGTTTAGTATATTGACACAAGGGATTGATATATTCTACAAACAATATCACAAAGTTGTCAGCACTCGGCGGACTCCAGACATTATAATTTGGTTAGCTGCCTAAAGTAATATATATATATATATATATATATATATATATATATATATACGATGCTGTGCAGATAAGAACACTGTATCAGAAACGTACTATTGGAGCGCACTACAGATATGATTTGCTTTTAGATACAAAGTTTGCCTTAACAGTGTGATTGTTATATCAACATCACCTACAATTTCTTATGTTTGTTTTGTGTTTTCACAGATATTGTGGAGATTCTCCTTAAAAGAATTGAGGAGTACAGAGCTACAATGGTACCCATTCGGAACAAGGATCCGGACCCAAAGAGTGACCCCAAATTACATGACAACTGCTGGGTTCCATGGATAAATACTACAAGCACAGATCGCTCCTGGCCTAGCGTAATACAAATAAATTAAAGATATAGTCAGCTCCCATTATAACAAGCAAAGGTGATACAATATTTCGTTATAACAAGGCAGTTCTCCCGATCCTTATTTGTGCAAACATAATGGATATTTATTCTGAACTGCATTCCAGAAATAAACACAAGTTTAGGTTCAAGTGCACAAAATTTTTGCAAAATTGTATTGCATTGAAATTATGTAATAATATTGTCTGATTATGCCTGAACTTTAAGTTTACCCCGCAGTTCAGAAATATAGCCGAGGTGTTTATAGGTCAGTATATAGAGATTCCATTGCAAGGGATTTCCCTAGGTCCCAAGCAATATCATGATTGAACTGTACATGTAACTAATTTGCCCTCAAAAACATGAGTCTGGCACATTAGAATGATGTACTCTCTCTACAAAATTTACAAATTGACACATTCCAGTGAAACTTGAAAATATTGAACTTTACTTATAACAATCATGAAGTATGTACTAAGATTATCGTCTACATGCCATGTGATTTTTTTTTTTTTTTTAGTTTAATCTTCATGTCATTCTTTTTACCTGAAATACCCCCATCTCACTAGACGATGACTAAACTACGATCCTGAGAAATTACAAGGCAGATAGCTGCTCCGGTTGCTAAAAATTGCTGCCAATTATCCTTGTTGCCACAAAGTTTTGCACATATCATCAACTTAACAAGATCGCAGAGATTATAGAGGGTAGACAATTTAAATTGAAAGTGCGATAAGAATGACATATATTTATAGGTGTAGCCCATGATGCTTGGTATAATTGCCTAACTCAAGCTTGCCCTGAGGCCTTTAAAAAAGTGGCTCAATCACATTTTTGATCAGGTCTTCAGGCCCTTTTCAAAAATTTTGGCAATCAAAGGTTGGCGATCGGCATCATGAACCACTATGTACCACTATCGCGATGAATCTCGGTGTGAACGTTATGAATGCATGAGCCTCATTATATACGAGTGCTTCACTCACAGAAGTATTATCTGTAATGTCACTGTTGTCTTCAGTGCAGGTCGCTTGCAGTATATTTGTATACATGTGTATGCGGATGACATCCACGTTTACATCGAGTGTGATCCCTCTAACCAGAATTCGGTTGATCATGCTAGACGCAGGTTAGCAGATGCTATGAAGGAGGTGCATGCATGGATGACTTTGAACAAATTAAAGCTGAATCAAGGCAAGACCGAGTTGGTGTTTTTTGCCTCAAAAGCTCATCAGCGCGTAATCGAGAACTTTGATTTGACACTCCATGACAACACTGTGCTGAAGCCGTCACGAAAGTTACGCATTCTAGGTGTCATTTTCGACAACCAGTTGCTCCTAGATGATCATGTCTCCAGTGTAGTTCGGACTGTTAAGTACCACATCAGGAACCTCAGCAGGATTAGGAAGTATCTGGATGAAAGTACTGCCCATGCTGCAGTTCGGGCTCTGGTCTTGTCACGCCTCGATTACTGCAACAGTCTATTGTTTGGTTCAACGACAAAGAACATTCATCGTCTCCAACTTCTTCAGAATCAGTCTGCTCGCCTCATCTTTCGTCAGCCAAAAAGAACTCATGTCACATCTTTCCTGAACACTCTACACTGGCTTCCAATTCAGCAACGACTCCACTTTAAGACATCCACATTAGTATATAAGTCATTACACAATCTGTCTCCCCCTTATCTCACTGACCTTGTTCATGTTAAGCGCTCTAATTACAATCTGAGATCTAACAACTGTACGGTATTACACATCCCAAGATGTCGGACAAATGCTGGTAAACGGGCATTCATAGCCACAGCTCCAAAAGCTTGGAATAGTCTACCTAACTTAGTAAAAAATGCAGAGTCTCTCGACACTTTCAAAAAACACCTCAAAACCCACCTTTTCCGTTAATGCCCGCTTACCAACATTTTGCCAAATGAATGATGGTTACTATTTCTTTTGTCTTTGCATTGTATGATTATTATATATGTTCCATTGTTGATTGTATTCATTGTTTTATGTTTATGTATTAAGAGCGCTTTTTAAAGAAAAGGCGCTATATAAATGATAAGTATTATTATTATATTTGCAGTGTACTAGCCTGACAGCCCAAACATGGTGATGGATTGCGATTCTGCCACACGTGATGACCACGAATGCCTTCCTTGTGAGATGGGGGCTTTTATTATTATTTTCGGTTTGCTAACTATTTGTAGTGAAAAGGAAATTGTAATGATATATTAAATATGATTATATTGCTTGGAAAGCAAAGTGGCTGCCCTGTGTAATTGAAATATTGTCATTATTATTCTTATTATTTATTTATGATCTTATTTTTACCTATTAGTTGTGGCCAAATTGTTAGAAAGAGGGATACTTTTTTTTTCTTCTTTACTTCAATACATATTTTTTTATATGTTATTATCAAAGAAATATATATTTTATATGTTTTATCCCTGATTCCTTACACCTTGCAAATGTGACCATTTTTGTCTGTTTTGATTGTCTGGCCTTTCACTCTTATGATGCTATATAAAGCTTAATTTGGTTATGGAGTGCCTGCTAATTTTCATTCAAGGCATTTTATTTTCCTGAAAGGTATTTGCTAACATATTTTTACATGGTATAGATATGATTAAGGGTTTTAAGATATCAATTAGATAGTCAGTTTAATATCCGTGGAAAATATTTTAGTCAATTCTCAATTCTTGTAATCGCTGTTTTATTTCCAATTTCATTGTGAGAATATAAACACAAACAATGTATACATATATGCATAATAGTTCATATAGTTTCAAACTCCAGCTTGAATAGAAAAGTAAATTGCCTAGTCTGCTGTAAAGTCATTTCCTTTTGTAATGTACTTCTGAATTGTCTTTCTCATCTTGATATTTTATACAGATATGGCAAAGTATGTACATGTAATTTTTTTTCTGTATTGTTACAAATTATGGAAGGATTCAATGTGTGTGTTGTATATGATGTATTAATCCGATGTACAAGTTATGTATATTTGAAAACTATATTTTTGTACTGATTGATGGTAAATGATGTATACAAATGTATATCTTTCATCTATAGATATTTCAGAATATTGTGTTAAGGGTTTTCGGTATAGTTTCGATAAGATTATAACAATAACATGCTCTCATGAAAAAAAAAATGCAACTGTACAAAAGCATAGTGGAAGTTACATGTACACCATATTTTATACATGTGGATTTTACATGAGTTGACCATTAGATTTAGCGCGACCTTTCAGCAATATTATTTTGCTTACAATTATTTCATAGATTTAGCCATGATATATCACAAAGCTTTATATAAAGATATCGTCCTAAAATATTCCAGCCTTTCATTCTTGTGAGGTATTTTGAATTAAGGAGAATTTTTGTTTTAAAACGTTAGTTTTTCCAGACTCCTGGACTTTTGAATTCATGTGAGACAGTACATGAACTACATGTATACATAAACATTTTTCAATTTTTACAGGATATGTGTTTAAAAAAACCCCTTGCATTCTCTCTGACCATGCATTGAAATTCTGAAGTGTTTTGATATTTAGATTTACCAAAAGTATACCCCAGCTCTAATGCCAACTCCATTGAGAGTTATCATTTTCAACCAGCACTTATTATTAAAATACAGGGCTGAGGCTAATTTTTCCTCAATACTTTTCAGAGATCTACTCAAAGATTTTATGATGACATGCTTTTTTTTTTAAATCTCTTAAATGTTGAAAACTTGAAATTAGTGCTTCCATTTTTAGAAAATAATTGAAAATCAGATTTGTCAAGGGTTAGAATGTGCCAACCAATTGAATTTACTTTGCCAACAAATATTATATATTTAAACATAAAATGGTGGGTCTCCTCATTATGATAGATAGCAATCAGCAACAATGTGTGTTAATTTTACTGGTGCAATGTAGATTCCTTAACTGAAATTTTAATTGGAAATAAATGAACGATACAGTCCATTCCTATTATAATGAACACTGAAAGAACAAGATTTTAAGATGAGGACATTTTCCCAGCCGTAATTCAAACCTTTCATATATCAGCACATGTACCTGCATGTTCAGTATAACACGAATTATTGGCTTGGCTACAACCAACTCATTATAATCGGAGTGAACTGTACATTTTTATCTGGTACATTGTCAGGCCATGGAGGTCCCCCCCCCCCCCACAGGGTGGCTATAGGAAACACAGTCAACTTTATCTTGTTTTTAAAGATATTCCATTCTGTTTGGAACATATTATGGCGTTAATTTTCTCAGTGTTCCAAATACTTCTCACAGTACTTTCTTAGTGTTCCAAACACTTCTTACCCGCACAGATTTTTCTCACCACCTTTGTCGCATCTGCCCACTGATGAAGTGTGCGACTTACTAACGTGTTCGTTCTATATTTACTCTCCGCCTGCCGGAAGGGAGGGTATAGACTATTTGCCATATTTTGGTGTTTTCACATTTTGAAAACTACCTGTTTTTTTGTTTTTGTTTTGTTCGTTTTGTTTTTTTCCTGTTGAAAATTGTATTACATACTTTAGGGTTCCCAGCTCATGAGGAAATCGGGGAAATCCGGGAAAATTATTTTGCTTGTTTTATCCAGTCAGGGAAAAGTCAGGGAATTAGATTTTTAAAATGCCTAAAATCAGGGAAAAATCAGGGAATTTTGATTGACCCAAAACTGGAAAGTACGGTAGTCATTCAGACTCTGTTACATTTTGTTTCATATCAAAACAACATCCATTTTTAGAGTAGCAAAACATGCGAAAACTTGAAATGGGTTTAAATAAATATGAGGGACTTTTGATATTTTATCATGGAAAAATCAGGAAAGTCTGTTTTCTTGAAATGCTGTACCTTGAACTCTTCATGTCGGAAAAGGTGAAAATTAACGTTTTTTTTTTCATCTCTCCTTAAGGATGGTATTTTAGGCACTTCTTATTGGATGAAACTCCACTGAGAAAAAACATGAATAAAAAAGAAAATGGATTTCACGCTTTTTTGAGTGGATCTTCTCTTTTACATGTAGAATGTTTATGAGGATATTTTTAAATTCCTCATGTACCACATTGTTGATTTAATTTTTATTTCTATCAGTGAATGATAAATAAATACCTAAAGACAAAAATAAGATATTTATAATCTAAGGCTACTTGCCTGATTTGTGCATTATATTCTATATTGGTCAATATAGAAGAACTTTATTTTAGTATGGACGTTTTACCTAAACAAGTGATGCGAGATGTGAGGATTATGTTTCGGAAGAGAGTTACATTTACTTTAGTATATAATTGATGAGAAAGGGATTGAATTGAAAGAGGAAAATAACAAGGGAAGGCAACAGATGGAATGCGAATTTGGATGTAGACTCGAACAGGATAAGGTAACTAGGGAGAGATCTTCTACCCTCGGAGCGGCCATGCCATCTTCCTTTGAAGCATGTGTTTTAAACAGATTTTTTCCACCATACCTTTTGAAGTGTTTCAACAATACGGATATGTTCGTTTAGTGACAGCTATCAAAGTTGTAATACACAATCCCTTTTACTCTGTTGGAAAGAAAATGGCACAGGGTGTTTCCATTTATTCCCCATTTCTATCATGAAAGGAGATTGATCGGAAATAAAGCTTCTAGAGACGAAAATGCCAATCAATAGTATAATACCCCCCCAAAAAAAAAAAAAAAAAAAAAAACTAAATAAATAAAAAAATAAATAAAATAATAATAAAAAAAATAAAAAAAAAATAAATAAATAAATAAAAATAAATGTTTAATAAATAAATAAATAAATAGAAAAAAAAAATGTTTAGTGTCGGCGCCAAGCATGGAACATGAGAGCAATGTAGAATACTTTGTGAACGTATACTTTTGTATCCTTGTAGATGAAGGAGTATATTATTCTCGAGATTCCTATCCTGTCCGAGTTTCTAGATCCATAAATAAATTCAGCATTTTGAAGCAACTAAGCAATGTAATATGGAACAATATCATAAAGATCTATTTTCAAGACTATCCTAGAAGAAGTGTGGATTATTATGAATGATTAAAAAAATTCACATTTGAAGTTTATGGTGCACGTGGATTAGAGCAAAAGAAATGGGTAAATTAGATATCAATAGGGGCCTACTGAAAATCGATCAAATTCAATTATTGAGTTGACCCATGGTCTCAAAAAGTTACACGTGCCATTGTAAATTGTCAACAACAAAAAAAGAAGCGACATTGACCTTTTTTTCCTCGCTTTTCTTTCCCCTTTTTATTCAGGGTGGGGGGGGGGGGGATGTTGTTGATAGAGGGCTTCCGATGCTCAAGTATACAATGCGCGTTAGGCTAATTCTAATGCCTGATTCGTCCATCGTGTTTATTGCGTTTATTTTTTGTTCCCCGGCGGTCAACCATACACGTATGCGTGCTTTTGTTCCCGATTTCTCTGTAAAAGGGGTAACTTTTAGGGGCTCAGATCGGGGAAAAAAATCAAGAAACCATTGAAAGAAAAGCTCTTTTATCGAGGGAGGGGGGGGGGGCGCTAATAAAATGGCAAATTGAAAGCACACATTATTTGCTTTGAGTCGGGGGTCATCTAATATTTGTTTTCGTGGTGAAATTACAGGGGGCGCCATGCGGTTCAGTCTTTTTTGGTCATTTTCAGGAACTTTGTTGTTAGAGAGTTCCAATCCTCTCTCTATCTTATCGCATATTCCATCAAATTTAGTTAGAAGAGGAAATGACAATGTCGGGGAAAAAATCTAATTAAACATATCTGAAGAAAATATTGATTAAAGGCATATCATCGGTTTCAATAATCGATCTCTATCTTTCTGCAACCATTACAGCATAAAGCCGTATATTCTTTAAGATTGTTATCCGGTTTAAACCCTCGAGCTGTCCGTCATAAAGGTGGAATATTTTTTTGCCGCTATAGCGACATGATTTTGCTCTGACTTTAATTTCTTGAATATGTTTGTCCCTGCTTTTACTTTTTGGGACCCTGGCTATATCTTTGACATTCTCCCATCCCTTCACGTGGACCTTTTCCAAAAAAGTTTTGTCAACCCCCGTGATGCCCATTTTTGTCAATTTTTCTCATTTTGGGGCCCCTTTCTATTTTCCCGGCCGATCAAGCCTCCCTCAGTCCTACCCCCAGGAAACGCGACTGAGGTGTACTGTTTTATACTGTTCTTTAAGTTAAATCAATATTTCTGGGGACAGGCTTAGGTCTCTTGTCTAGGGGAGGGGTTAAAGTAAAAAACGAGATTGGTGAAAATTCGGAATATTTTATTCCATCTTTACGCTGAAAACAAAAGAAATGAAAAACCACCTTTAACCCTTAAATATCATCATGTTCCTCTTAAATTCTGTCTAGCCTTGATGACAAGGCTGTAAATAGTCATTATTGATAATAGTTTATTTTGATTTATGTTTGGTTGAGATTTTACAATATAATTTAGGGAAGATAGAAATTTCCATGGTGTAAAAATGAATAAAATTAATGTTGAACCCCAATCAAAATAAATTTTGACCCTTCCCCTGGACAAAAGAGTCGAGCCTGTAACCATAAATCTAGATTTATTTTAAAGAACAATAACAAATCTCCACCTCAGACATGATTCCTTGGGGTAGGACTGAGGGGGCCTTGGTGGGTCGCGTGAACAAAAAAGGGCCCCAAAAATAAGAAAAAATGACGAAAATGGCCAACTTCTGGGGGTGACAAACTTTTTTGAAGAAAAATCCCCGGGAAGGGTTGAGGGAACCTCCAAGATATACCCAGGCTCCCAGAAAGTGAAAGCGGTGACAAACACATCCAAGAAATTAATAACGGAGCAACATAATGTCGCTTGAGCCAGAAAAAAATATTCCACCTTTATGACGAACAGTGTACATACTATATATAACGAACACGGTCGGAATTTCTTAAATGCTTAGGAATCAGGTCAGGGATTACATATATCAACAAAAATGTAAGTGCTACATAGAGCTTATTTTTTATCTTCACGCATGCATATGGTTATCAGGAATAATTCAATTTACAGCAATAATCATAATTATAATTATCAAACCTCGAAAAAACATAACAACCAACATAGACTCGCTTTATATACATATTCAATTAGTCTCCTCGCTTTCCTATATGGAAATATGATAGGTGACAAACAATTTTTGTTTATGGTTCAATAATAAAAGGCAATTTATTTGTGCAACCACCCCGTATGAAAAAAAAAGAGAAATGAAGAAATTTCCAAATTAAATGAAAATGAAAATGAAAATGAAAATGCTCCAAATTTTATTGTCCGGAAAGGATATTTATTTTGCCCCTTTTCTCGTGGGCCCGGCAGCCGCTGAGCAGCGCCAGAAGGACGTTGCTCTATCCCCCTCTTGTTGAACGCCAAACAGGGAAGCAGCAACTACCATTTTTAACGTCTTTTGGTATGACGCGGCCGGGGCTCGAACCCATGACCTCCCGATTATGAGGCGAACGCTCTATCCACTGAGCTAACACATTGGTCTAATACAGTCTAATATCCATTTTGCTAACAAAAAGTCGTTATTTTTTTTAAAAATAAGTTTAAAGTACCTTCTAAAAACTTTAGTTTTGTTATAACATTTGGTCTTGTTTCTTTTACTGCAAGGTATATGGATAAAGAGCTTTGTCAATGCAGAAGAGATCCATTTAATGCATGAAGTGGGAAAAAAGTTTTTAAAAAATCAATCAAAGCTTTAGACAACAATTTCATTTGATCTTAAAAAAGCCATGAAAAAAAAAGATGATATATAATCAAGGTAATGGTTTATATTATAATATATATGTATATATGTAAAATGAAAATAAATAGATGGAAACTAGGCCTATAATGAAAGTTATCAACATTGATATATTTGTAATGTTCTTAAAATATATTAGTACGTTTCCAATGGTGGAAATAATGGCAGTTCAAACGTAAATTATGTTAATGCCATCATTCCCCCATGTTCCTCAGTATAACTTCTCCAAAACGTGTCACAATCAGAATGTCACATCTTTGCGGCCTTTATATTGTCATCCTTAGTTTTAAGGATATCGTCCTTCTCCTGCAAGTCATCCAGCATGGTCTTCACAAACTCACGTTGATCTGATAGATGGTTGTTGAGGTGGTTCGAAGATTTGTTGTTTGATTGTAGCAGTCGCTGCACGTCCTTGGCGTTGTACACAACGAAGAAAGCCTGACGAACGTCCCCTCCGGAACTCTGAAAAATGGTAACAAAAATGATTTCATCATCATTTTATTTTCCAAAAAAAGTCCAGTATCAATACGCAACTAACTAAAAAATGATAAGGCCCACATTTTTGTCAATTAAGAACTACTTCGATCAACGGTTCTCAAATGATCATCCACCTACCTATTAACTTTTACATCCACATGTATACATTCTCATCTAATTGCTGGAGTGATGCGAAAGCCAAATAAGGGTATTTCCTTTAATAATAATAATTATACTAATATATTTACCAACTGTACGGCTATCTTCTCCTCGGCGGGCTCTAGATCGACCACACCCTTTGATTTCAGGTATGCCAATGCCTTGGTAATATCTCGCCTTATGAGGGCGCTGTCCACCATGCCAGGCATGGTTCCACGTTGATTGATGTACTCGGTTAGTGTTTGGATGTGGGTGCTCGTGTTTAGGTGGGTGAAGGGAGTCAGTATACATTGCTTCGCCAGGGTTGCGTAGAGAGGGTTGATCTTTTGCTGACAAGATTCGTATGAACTACCGCTGTTGTCAAGCTGGGTCTGATCTATGGAAATCTCAGTTTCTGGGGAGGACAAGAGACGAAGACAGATCTTTTCGATTTATTATTGCGAACTAGGACTGAGGTTTTCGGTCTCCTTATGTGGAAAATAATCTGATGTCCTTCGGTAATCTATCTTCATCTGATTTAATACAAAATTTCAAGCCCATAATATGGATTGGGTCATTATCTCACGAGCTGCTAAAGAAAAGATAAATGCAGTCATGATGACCATCCCATTATTATCATCATAATCTTCACTATTGCAAAGATAAGAACAGATACAGGAATTCCATAAAGAGATATATTTTTCATACAGGTAAAATAAGTAAAATCATATTACTGTTATTGACGTCTTGCAAGCTCATGTTGGTAGCCAATGCTTTGGTTCTCAGTCTTTGTTTCCTTCGTTGCTGTAGACTGGACAGTGTGTAGAGATAGGGATTGATGGCTGAGTTCAGAGGCAGTAAAATAACGGCTGACCATACGTACATGCTCGGCGGGATTTCACAAGCACCCGTTTTCGCGAGGATACCTATGATGTGTAGAAACAATTTATTTTTTGTTATATAAAGGATTTTTTTCTGTCCCATTTTAAAGCAGATATGTTATTTCTATGAATGAAAAAAAAAAGTGTTTCTGTAAGGCATATCATCAGTTTGATATATTGGGGAAATATTTGTTATGTATATAAGTGACAGGTGGTATTTAGTGGTCTATATCGCTAATTATAATAACTAAAATATAACTATAATAACTATGTCTCACAGACATGGTGCGGTATCATGAAATGTTCAATATAATTATAACTATTTTACTATTTCTACATCGCTCTTTTAATTGAGATGCTGCTGATGATGATCAAAACTTACCCATGATGATGACCGGCATCCAACAGCAGAAGTCGGTGCCCACAATGAGCGCCATTTTGGTTGCCAATTTGATCTGACCGTTCATCCGTCTGCTATGAGAGGTTTGCTGCTTCCGTCCGGCCATACGCGCAGACGACCTATGCACCTCAGCAAAAATCAGGACATAACAGATGAGCGTCACCACAAAGCTGAATAAGTTGATACCCAAGAAAATAAGGACCGCGTATTCCCATCCGGGTGATTGCTCTGAAGTCAGCGGCAGGGCCAGACATACGCTGGACTGTCCGTAGAAATGTCCCACGTAGCTCGGGACCAGGAGTGGGACCAGACTAAGCAGGAACGATACGATCCAGGTCCCGACGATTACGATTAAAGCCTTGTTTGGTGTCAGGTGTAGCTTCTGTCGGAATGGGAATACGACACAGAAGAAACGGTCTAAGCTGATGATCATGACGAGAAACACAGAGACCTCACTGGACAGCATGGAAAGAAACCCAGAGCTCCTGCAGAGTATACTGTTCCTCCATATTTCAGAATGGAGGTAGTACTGGCCGCGAAAGGTCTCGTCCTTAACAGCGATGATCATCATGTAGACACCCATCAGAAGATCAGAAACAGCTAGGTTTGAGATCAAATGGGATTGGACCTGAATGCACGAAAAGAGAAAAGACCAAACATTACACACATTGTTACACTAACACTGAACTTATGGTTGCATATCGATTCAAGATTAAAACAAACATGGCAGAGATCTGCCAAAAAGAGATTGCCAAGCTAAAGTAAAATCATATCAAATAGTTAGAAAAAAGTATTCCTCGCTCATTCATGTTTGCGGTTATATACTGCACATAAAGATCTGCTCCAATAACTATACGTTACCTGACTATTCTCAACCCGTTTACGTTGCAGGATGCGATAGCACACCACAAATGAATTGCCAACAAGTGCACTGATCCCCAAGATCCACATCAGAATGCGTAGAAGTGAATTTTCAAGAAGATTTTTGCATGAGGAGAACCTGTCTATCTCCGTGCTGCAAAAAATATCCTTCACCAGGCAGCAGAACACAAAATTATCAGCATACCTGGGAATAGGACAGATGACATGATTTAGCAACACATCAGTGTGTAAAAGGAAGATGTGTCTGATGTTTCTTTTTCATCTACTTGGCAACTTTGACGGGACATCAATTTGAAAATTTAAACCATGACGTTATTAAAGAGATTTTATAAAGATCAGTTTTTGGAGACACACAATTGAATAACATATTTATACATATTTACCTGTCAAAAGACCATTTCCCGGGTCAAAATATCGTAAAGCGCATCTAGACATGAAGCTTTTTAAATTGTCCTATAAAATTATTATAAACTATACATTCTGTAATAATTATTCTTATTTTCTATTATTATGAGTATGCCCTGTAATAATAAAGATTTAATAATGTTAAATATATGACAGGCCTATAGGCCTATAGTTACCAACCCACACCGATATGTGAAAACCTCACTCACCCCATGATGGTTATCGTTCTCTCTCCTTCACACACTCACTCACACACACACACACACACACACACACACACACACACACACACACACCCACACACACATACATTAAACCCATACACACAACGCACTCATGCGACATCAGGACCTCTCTCTCTCACACACTCTTCTTTTTTTTTTTTACACATTCAACCACAATAACTCACCCTCACACACATACACACCCGCAACATCGGATGTACACGGACGAATCCACCCATTTTTTATCATCCACTCATTAATCACAGACCTATGGTCCACACTTCATGGTAAATAAAACTAAATATTCCTATACATTTACGATGGACCCTTGGACTCGTTGGGAATATCGGTACGACATGTTTTGTACGTATCGGTACGACATGTTTTGTTCTGATATTAAAATTGGAGGAAAAGGTATATTTTTGAAAGAATGGTGGGATAAAGGCATCCGTTTTATAAACGATTTGTTAGATGATACAAAGGAAATATTTAGTAAGAGAAGAGTGTGAAAAAAGTTTTCAATCAAAATTCAATTTCTTCATTATTATGCACTTTGTCAAATCATAAAATGTAAATATAAATCTCAGTTAGAAAGTTGTAATTTGAAAGTATCTGAACCATTATGCCCTGCGTATGTTTCAAACTTGTTGAAAGAAAAAAAAGGATGTAGACATATATATCATATCATGTTAAAAGAAAGGGATGATCACTTGAATATATTATGTAACAGATGGTATGCAGATGGTGTATTATTTGATGATAAATATATGCAATATTATTTCAGGTGTTGTTTCGCTGTACAATGCATACAACAGTAAGATATTTCAATATAGACTCTTAAACAGGATATTGTTTTTGAATACGGATCTTGTAAAATTTAATATAACTTTAGACAAGAAATGTTCTTTTTGTGGAAGAGAAGAGGAAGATATGGTGCATTTCTTTTATTATTGTAACGTGACCAAATTGTTCTGGAGTCGTTTGACCGACTGTTTATATAATGTAACACGTTGTAGAATAGAGTTCTCATTGATACATGTATTGTTAGGTTTTATAGAAAAAAGAAATGATGCTTTGAATTGTGTTATAATTTGGACCAAACAACAATTATTTTTGCTCGAATACAAAAAATATACCGACTTCATAACAATTAAGCAATGTATTAGGAACTGTTACTTAAATGAGAGGCAAGTTAGTATACTTGCTAACAAACTGACAAATTTGATAAAAAATGGTTAAATTTGATAGAATTTTGATGTTTAGTATAATCTTATTTCAAATCCCAAACCATTCTCAACCTTTATGTTATTATTTGGTGTTACATTAATTACTTATCATGTATGCTCTGGTATAAAGCAAATCCTTTTTGCTGTAATTTTCTCTATGCTATGTTGTTCAGGAAACGCATTATAACTGTAGAGACATTCATATATGTATTTTATTTTGCTGCAATATTCTCTATACATGTATTCAATTATGTTGTTGTTCTAAATAAACGCCTATCGCAGGTAAAAAAAAAAAAAAAAAAAAAAAAAAAAAAAAATTGGAAAAAAAAAAAAATGTTTTGTACGAAGGAAAGCACTTCAAGGAATCAAGGACGATTTAAACATAACAACATAAATGATATGAGTGTGTACAGCGATGTTGTGTAATATAAACGTCTTACTCAAACTGGGTCTACTCACAACTTGATAAGAGTGTTGTTGACTCCTTTAAACAGATCGATGCTGTCAGGCCCATGATCTACGGCGGTGTTGGTGATATCTCTACATACAGAGGTGGACAGAACAAACACTTTTGAATTCGTAATTATTGACTTGAGGCAATATATTCTTCCAGTGTGTAGGCATATCAGCAATACTTTCTACACATTTTACAGATTCTTCAATATAATTGTACGCCTTCCACTGACGTGGATAGTAAATACATTTGTGACAGACGTTAATTTATTCCCAAGTGAAGAAAAGGTGTGAAGGAGCCCTTGTATAATGTCTAAATCCTATTGATAACAATGCAAGCAGATATGCTTATTAGCTGAACCTCAAAAAGGTGCTGCTAATATTATCACTTATATCGTTCAGAATGGCACTTTATTCCGTACCCAGCAAATAATAGTTGTGTTAATATCAGTACATTATAAACTAGAACATTTAACTTACAGTATTCGGAGACTTGCAAGATTGTCGAGAGTTCCTTTCTCAATAACCTTCAATGGATTTCCAGAGAGGTTCCTGGAAACAGAGACATCACGAGTCATTATCAAACGTTTTAAAACTTAACAAATTCCTAATATTAAACATAAAATGAACTAAATTCTTTATTCAAAATTAAGGGTTTTTCCTTTAAGTTTTGATCCTCGGAAAAGAGGGGGAAATTAGAAAGAAAACACCTTTGTTGCATACTATGAAATAGATTTACCATAAAAAAAACAACAACATCATTCTTAGAATAAATTATGTTGAAATGAAATAGGCTTATTAAATAAAAACACATTATTATGGTCGAAAGCATTTAGAAATAAATATTCATTAAAGTATAAAAAATAAGTTCATACTTACATCTTGTAAACATTTGAGTTATTTTCGAAGACCCAGGAGTTTAGACGATAGATATCTGTATTTATCAGCATCCTGGAACGAAAAAAAAAAAGAAGTTCTTTAACTTTTACAAAAACAGAACTAGTAGGATGTTGTTCAGTCTAAGGATAAAATTACCAATCAAACACTTATTTTAAAACGAGAACTTTAATTTTCATATGAGCTTAGATTAACTTTTCTGGGGCAAATGCCCCGTGCCCTTCTTCCAAATTGAAACTGTACTTTCTTTTAATTATTTTTTTTAAAATTTCACTTGTATTTATGTATTTAAGTGTTGAATATTAACGTAAAACACTAATTTAATTTTAGTAGGAATTACATACAATTCGGCCAGGTATGGTAGATAAGACAAGCAGAGTGGAAAGCGTGGCCCTTCTGCAATAACAGTTGAGTTGTCATCTGTAAATTGTAGTTCCTCATCATTAGTCTCCAAGCTAAGTCTCACGTTTGTGATATGTCTGTAGAAATCATAGAAAGGAAAACAACAAAGTTTTTTTCATACGGTTCAGGTCATTTAATCGTATTCATTTTTCATTATCCGTTTTTTTTTCTTCACATTTTCCCCCTTTAAATATACTACGTAAAGCAACTATTTATTTCTTTTTGATAGGCTAATTTTTGTAGGAAATCTTAAACGTGTCTAAAAGGACTGGATTCTCCTTTTTTTTGTATTATTATTCTTAAGCTTTGCTTAAATGTTTATATTTGAATGGTGGATTTCAAATTAAAGTTTACATTGAAAAGAAATTCAACATTTTAACATAATGAAATGAGGCTTGACATCCCATTAATTGCCCATCAAACAAACATAGTCCGTCAAATGAACGTACAACCATTTCCCTCTTTCGGGGAAAAAAAAGTTTAACTTAACCTGTAGGGCCTAAGGTAATTTTACCCAATACTCCATTTCTAGACACAAAATTCTTTAACGAAAGTGATAAATTATCGGATCAACTCTGTACGAATTTAAAGCTAAATTGTAAAATTTAATGTAATTACAATAAAATCGTTAATTTGCAATACTACCACATGGGGGGCATTTCATCAAAGGCCTTGTCGGACGTTTTATCCGACAAACTGTTATAAGCTACTGAAATGCTGGCATCTGATTGGCAGAAAGCAAATTTGTCGGATAAAATGTCCGACAAGTCTTTTGATGAAATGCTCCCCTGAAATGTATACTTACAATATTCGCGTGTCTCTATGGAATACAGGCGGATTACTTATATCCCAGCGGGGGCTTTCACATGAGACTGATAGTCCAATGCAGGTGCAGCTCATCGGACATTCAAAATCTAAAGAAGTTTAATAAACAGGGCACATTAATACAGTTGGGAGAAAAATTGAACAATACAATTCATTATTTTCCCGACCACTTATTAAAATTACTGGGCACAAAGTCTAGTCTCTTTAATATTCCGCACCAAGACTGAAACATCAGACGATCCGAGTATAGTTTGTATAGTCCGAGTATAGTTCGAGTATAGTCCGAGTATAGTCCGAGTATAGTCCGAGTATAGTTTGGGATGAGTGAAATTAACCGTGACCGAGACAACACAAAACGAGAATACAGTTCATGATCATAAACACAAGACATATTAGTTATTAGTTATTAGAATAGTTAAGCATTGCTTTCATGTAGGTCCCATCATGTTTCTTTTAATTTCGACTCCATATTGGCCATATATACCTTTATGCTATTTTTACTACTTATTTATTTTACTCACACCAATATAACATGAGAAATGTGAAAATGAATGAAAATGAAAATAATATGAAATTCAGAAAATGCTTTACAACTTTATTCAAAATTATGGAGGGAACAAAAAGAGGGCCTATATGCTAATAGGCATTATACATTTAATTGTGAATTATATAAACCTGGAAAGTTATAGCAATGCGCATACTGAAAGCTTAGTTTCTTTGGGCTATATTATTAATATTCATTGTGATGAAATGAATATTACCGCAATACAGTTCATCATCTCCCTCAGGACATTGGGGTTGTCCGTCACAGACCTGATCGGGAGCGATACATATCCTCCGATTGAGAACTGAAGGTTGACAGGCAAAGCTTGAAGGAGGACATGTATAATCACCTGAAACAAACAATTGACAATTTATATGTATTGACAATAGCTTGTATTCTTGATGATGTGTAATGAATACAAAAGAAAATGTCCAGATTTTGTGTTATTCAAAGAACTAAACAAGTGCGACTAGTGTAAATAAACCTCGGCAATCCGAACTAGAAATTCCAGACAATGACTTCTGTGATTATTTTAGTTGGCCTTATCACTATCATGACTATATGGATCAATTCAGATTTCATATGGTGATATCGTAAAGTTTGAAATACATATCCTATTTGGTTCCGGAGACAATGCAACAAATACCATACAGGGAATTTCAAAAGGAGGCCTCTGTGACCTATGACCTCCTACCTAATCAAAATCTATTCAGACAGCGTTCCTGTGGTAGTAGAAATTGTCATCAAGACAGTGTGAAGTTCATATCTCAATAGACCAGTTTACTAACATAATCAAATTTTATGCATACTTTTGCTGGCGACATAGTAACAAGGTATTCAAACAACCTGTAATAAAAGAATGAACTACAATACATGGAACCCAGTTTGCATACCTTAGTCGTTGCTATTTCAAGCAAGCCTCTCGCAAGACAAACCTTTGTTAAAAAGTATGCATAAAGTTTGAACATATTAGTAAACTGGTCTATTAATGATATGCTGCAGTAAAGCTGCTAAAAAGTTGACCTCTGAGACCCTACATACTCTAAAATCTAATCAGATATTGTTCATATAATCATTATGTCCTAACCTTATTTCGCATTGTTGTTCTTGAGAATGAATTAAAGCTAGACGATCATTTTCATTAAAAAAAATGCAGCAATTTGATCTTTACAAACCTTCATACAGTTAAGCTCATCTTGGCCGTTAGGGCAATCGTTGACACCGTCACAGCGCATGCCAATGGAACAATATGAGAGAGGACAGCTGAAGGTATACGGAGGACAAGTGAAATTCCTGTCAAAGAACAAAAAAAAAAAAAATGTTACAAAGAAGCTTTTATTGATTACATCGAGTGTCAATAAAAAAAAATAAAAAAAATAAAAAAAATGAATAAATGAAATGGCCGCAAACAAAATTTTCCACAACTTTTCATGACGCACACTTATAAATTAAGAATAAACTTATTCCAAATGAATTATCGGATTCCGAAGTGAGTTCACTTTAATGAAATTACGCAAATTACACATTTCTTTATTTTATAGATAAGTTTTTTAGGGTAGACCTCAACTTCGAAGAAAATTACACGGGATAGATCGCATTTGCTTTTATTTCACATGCCCTCACTAATTTCTTAGATTTTAAATATCTCATGGATGAAATTACACCCGAGCTTTAACATTAATGGTAATAATGTATTTTAGATTAACACCTAGGAAGTACACTCAGTAATATGTACATTTAGTTTTCTAAGCTCTAAGTGTGAACTAATTACTACTGTACATGTTATTAAGCGGGAAAAGAAGTTCAAATGCTTGAACACCTTTATTTTGCCACAAAAGCAACACCCTATAATGTCGATAGATATTGGTTTTATTGATCATAATATTAAAAATGTTCATGAAAGGGTACTCACCAACATCCAGGAATACTTAAGGTGCTGGTGAGCACCCTTGTACTAAAAGGCACTACTTGGCACCTTATTATTTAGATTTATTTATTATTATTTGATGGTTTATTAAAAAAAGCTGAACATGGCACATGAAATACATTCAATGTACAAAATTGAGCACAATAAAAGATACAAACATTCAAAGGTCAAAATATATTTGACGCAATAAATTATGTAATGAATAAAATATTGTTATTATCAAAGGTAAAACTGAAAAGTCTACATAATTTAATTATTAGGAAATATGAAAAGGAAAGTATTATTACATTTGAGGGTGAAAGAAACTAATCTAACCAGGCTGATATCAACGAGACAATTGTTTTCTTACCACAATCGCGAAGATGGTACACATCTCTACAGCCAATAATGTATCCTAGTTGGTCAATATCATAAATGCACTTCGTAGAAATGTCAACGCACTTTCCATTTTGACATTGCAGCTCCGTTTCTGGATCGCACCTATAGTTGACATCCGTTCTGAAGTCTGAGTTTGAATGAGAAACTCAACATTAAAGAAAGGTAAATTCCTGGAGGCTAAATAAAATGACTGTCTGTATTACGATGAACAGAAAGATGGATCAAATCAAGGAGTTTTAAAGTTTTTTTTATATACTTACATGTAGATTGATATGCGCTATACAAAAGTGTTGTATTATCATTATCATGTTTTAAAAAGCTACCAAATACCGCCGTTTCTGAAAATGTAGGCCTACGGTACAGGGAAACAAAAAGAAGCTTTTCCAGTCACCTGTTTTCACTTAATGTTCACTTAATGTGTAGCATGTGACTACGCTTTTTAAATGGCTTTGCCAGAGCTTCATCTTTACAATAGATAACTTAAAACTGGTAACACGAAAGCCTCTCCCTCCCCACAGCTCAAATATTTCTAAGCTTTAGTCTCTAAAGTTAAATTAAAAAAATTAATAACCTTAAAAAAAAAATTACAAATAACATTTTTATATACAAACATCATTGGAAATGTAGATAGAATTATATAATATTCTCAATAAATTAATCAAAGAGACTTTTAAGTTAAAAGTAGTAAAAAAAATGTAAAGAAATATCTGAACCTTTTGGTCAATTAAATAAATAATAATGATAATAATAACAATAATAATAACTTAATACAAAATAATTAGAAATAATAAAACAATTAAACCTAATATACAAGAAACAGCAACTTAATTTTTTTTCCTTCTAAGCCTGTGGATATTTGGTGCGGATTGGTGGGGAGGGGGGTGGGGGTGGGGTAGGTTTGGGGTAGGCTTGAGGTTAATATTTTGTTTCGGATGGTCATGAATCAGTCTTAAAAAAAATCATCCTTAGTTCTTACCGCAGTCTCTTTCATCCTCGTAAGCACTTCCAATGCAGTCGGTCATGCCATCACATCGAGCATATTTCGGAAGTATCTTTCCTGAATAGCATTTGAAATTATTTTTACTTTCGTCTACAATTTAGAAAGAGAAAAGGAGAGAAAGGATAGAGACAGAGAGAGAATGAATGAAAAAAATAAATGTTAGGGCCTTCACTCCTTTTTTTTTTCATATTTATTTTATTTTTTATTTATGTGTCAACAAATATCACAATTTTATAAAATAGACCTTAATAATACGCATATGAAAAAACCTTTATTCCCAAAATAATGCGTTTGTGCAGATTGCATTTATGTATCATTTTCTTTAATTTGGCCATATTTCCCGAAATTGATGGTCCTTTGAATTTAAAATTATTTCATCCTTAAAGTAAAAAAAAAACCAAACACTTTTGGACCAAAAAGTAAAAAAACAAAACAACAAAAAAAAAACAAAAAAAAAAAAAAGAGGAAAAAGTCTTCTTGCCGTTTTGAATATTTTCTTGTGTTTATTTTTTTTTTATGTATGTCTTTGCTTTTCAATTTGAGTATGTATTCTTTTCGCCTTTTAAATAATTTGGTTATTGATTATTTCCAAATATTACGCTAATACCGATTAAACGAATGACTAAAAACAATAATCTAAATTGAAAAATGTAAAAAAAAAAATTTAGCATAAAAGCTAATTTCTCATGTTTTGAAAACAAATAAAGAATATACCCAGACATTAAGCCTGTGCTGTATTACATTTAAGTTCACAATTTTCGAACCGCAAGCCCAGTTTTTGTCAAAATAGTGTCAAAAGTTGCATGAAATGAAAGAGGAAAACGTCATAAATGCGCGAGTTGCAGACAAAATGCCAGCGACATAACAGGGGGGGGGGGTATTAGACTTACGCCCTTTAAGGTTAAATAGGTATTTGCAATGCAATTTTTAAGAACAAATTATACTGATAATCATCACTTTTAACAAACAGTATAATTCTGACATATTCTGAGAGTATAGACATAACGACATAACTAAACATGCTAAATACACTTTATAGCAAAATGGAGGAACTAATACATCAAGTAACCATACACAGATGTTGGTCGAAATACAGAAATGTGTTGCATAATCATCAACTTTCTTTCCATAAAGTAAACCAGCTGGTTAAAAAAAATATCAAGATACAACTAACCACAACTTCGCTCATCGCTGCCGTCGGGGCAGTCTTCAATAATGTCGCAGACTTTAGATTGAGGGATACATATATTTGGGTTACTGGTACAAGCTACCTCATCCTCCAGACAAGCTGGATAATCTAAGGAAAGAATGAATAAATTAAAATGGTTTATTAGTGTCTCAAGATCATGGTGAAAGGCCTAGCAGTTGAATATTCTGAATATGATAACCCACGATACAAAACACTTTCGAAAAAAAATATACGCAAATATTTGTTTATGTTTATTAACGAGAAAATTAATAATTGAAGAAAAAATATCCAAACCATCATGATATATTATATAATTGTTGTTAGTTTATTCTCATATTGTGAAGTTGTCAAATTTAAAATATTTACAAATTGAAAAAAAAAGAAAGAAGAAAAAAAAAAAAGAAACAGATCAAAATATAAATTAAAAGAAATTTAAACTCAATAAATCCTCATCTGAAACAAACAATATAATGAGTAGACTTGTGGGATTTTCTGTATGTTTGTTTATCATTAGAGAAATATTCCTGCTTAGGGAAAAATAAAATGAACAAATTTCACATGAATCGAAATTAGATAAGCTAAGTATTATTAATACAAAAATACACAATTTAAGCGTTCCCACCGACCACCAAAATAGTATTTCATTCCCAAACATTAAAAACAGTGATTTCCCCTTCCAAAGGTCCTGCATTGTCAAATTCGTCGTAGAGTTGCCCTTCGGAAGGACCTATCTGTTTACTACGTTGTTAAAATTCATGATGGATATTTCTCTTTGAATGAGATATTTAATTGACCTCCATAAATAAAGAAACTGCAATAATTGAAATCTTTTAATACGTTATCTCCACGCATTCCAATTTTCCGATTATTTTGAAAGAGCTGGCTCGGAACGAAGTTCGATCATCGTAATATGAATAGGCCTACTTATTTATTTAGTTTTATTTTAATTTTTGATCTGTGCCTACTTAGCTTTCCTTTGATGTATGATAGTATTTAAGGAGATTTAGTTATAACCTTCGTTTTAGGTGTTGGGGCTCCATAGTAATCTAACAACAACGACTTCATGAAAAGTTGTCTCAAATGTAAACATGGAAGTTATTTATCTTACAACAGCCACGTTCATCTGAATTATCTTCACAATGGTTAATGTTATCACAGAGGAATGAGGCAGAGATACAGTTCCCTTCAGTACATTGGTAGAAATTGTCAGGACAAGTTTCTTCATCTAAAGGCAAATTATCAAAATGATAAAGAACAAGTGTTACATTTCAGCAATAATGAAACTATAAGAATAGAAAAAAGATCTGGATGAAAGGCCGCCTTTCAAACCTCTTCAATGGCCAAATCATGTATTACAAGAGTCCTTTTTCTCATTGCTCTGTACCATATATGTGATTTACACTGTATTTATCAAGTATTTAACCCTCTTCACCCCATGATATGTTATTATTGTTCACAGGTTCAATAAAATCAGGTCTCTCACTGCAACATGAATACAATTAAATGTACATAATACACAAAAAGTCATGGGAGGACTAGACCCGAGAAGTTACGTAATATGTAACTTGTGTTGGGATGCCCTAAATGTTAGTTTGATAAAATGAGATTTGAAATCAATTTAATACAAGAACATAATTCAAAATCTTCTCCTTAGTTTAATTATCCTTAAGCTTACTATTGTCGTTACTTGACTTTCGTGAAGGACAATCCAATTCATCCGATCCGTTCAAGCAGTGGTTGACTCCATCACAAAGAAAGATCTTCTGAATACATTCACCAGATTGGCACTTGAAAAGTGATTCGCGACAAGGTGCTGGGTCATCTGTGCGCATAACAACGTAGGATAAATGATCATCATATAAAAGCAGGATTGGTAATGTTGATAACGATTAGGATAATAATAATAAAAATAATGATGATAATAATATTCTTCTGAATACATTCACCAGATTGGCACTTGAAAAGTGATTCGCGACAAGGTGCTGGGTCATCTGTGCGCATAACAAAACACGATAAATGATGTTTGTATTAATGATGGTTACAATAATAGTAATAATAAAAGGTAATTATAATGATTATAGTGACAATGATGATGATAATAATATTTGTTTTTAGTAATAATGATAAAATAATGCAGATAATAATTGTTCTTTGACATAAAGTGAAAAACAGGCATCATAAATTAAATGATTCTTGGCTGGATTTTTAATTCAATTCAATATGTTTTCTTTGCAGTCAGGTTTCATTATACACAAAAACGCTTCGTTTCTCACTTTTTGTGAAATAGCCTACCTGGCGGTTGATACTCTACTAGATGTTCATCGGTGTCAGCAGCTTCGCCCGTCTCTGTTAGAAACGAGAGAGGGAGAAAACAGGACGACTGTGTTAACCGAGTTGTATTATTAATAGGACTAAACTTAGTTATGATGTTCTTGCACACTTATTTAATCTTTCACCAATCTTTAAGGAAACCTCCTGCGGGTATTAGCTCATCGTCAATTCACCTTAGGATTCCCCGGACACTGTATCCAGAAAATGGGTATGGAAAGATTGACTTTGGCGGATAAGACTGAAGGAAATACAGGAACAGCGAGACTGAGAATGGCGTAAATAGAAAAGGAACTTGACTCAAGAACTCATGAAATACAGAAAATAGAATACTGGAAAAATATGGTCGCCTAAGCTATTCAAAGATAACGTCACTAGAAGAAGAAGAAGAAGATTAAGAAGGAGAAGGCTACTTACCAATAACAGTTGCAGGTTTCTTGCAGATGTACTTTTTGGCTCTGGGTTCGGAGCAGGGAACATCGTGCCATTGCTCAATGGAGTTTATCCGGGACAAAATGATCATCGTGCAGTCCTCCAAATCACTTCCATCCGGTTGAAGATACTCTACTTCCGTTCTGTGTACGCAATGAAAAAATAATACTAAATTAGATAATTATCAAACACGAATTCACATAGGAATACATACACAAGCTTATCGCGATACTTTAACATTGGATGTAAGGTCTCTCAGTTGTTTAAATGTGTACTCTAAATATAATACACACAATTTTATCGTGTTCGTATATAACATTTGGGTACTTCGTCATCATACCAATCAACTGGTTTAATTTATACAGCTCGATGTCTACGGTAGATAATAGTCGTACGATTAGTTATATACCATATAACAAGGTATTTCGCGAACCACGAGTGTTGCCTGACTTCGCTATCAATAAAACACGCAATATGACCTTTTGGCACCAAGATGGCCGTTGATGTAACCTTTGTAGGTATATGTGACAATACCTAATGAACATTTGTTCGAAGTTTAAACAAAATTTATGCAAAAATAAATAAATCAGGACGCGTTTAAGAAAAGTCGACCTTTCAGTTGACCATTTGACCCCTATATGACCTTTGATATCATCATCATCATTAACACACATATGGTATTACCCAAGAATCATTTGTACCAAGTGTGAACACAATAATTGATGGAGAAATAAAGAAAACAAAAAGTTTAAGAAATGTTGTCCTTTTTTTACCCCTATATGACATTCTGACCTCTATATGACCTTTGATCTCCTCATCCTCATCAACACATATGTGGTTTTACCCAAGAATCATTTGTACTAAGTGTCAACGGAATTGCTGGAGAAATAAAGAAATGACAGCAAGTTTAAGAAAAGTTGACCTTTAAGTGACCTTTTCACCCCTATATGACCTTTGATATCATCATCCTCATCAACACACATGTGGTATTACCCAAGAAGTGTGAACACAATTGATGGAGAAATAATGATATGAGTTGATATGAGCAAGTTAAACAAAAACTAAAAACTTTAAAATAAAACTTTGAGACATTCGTAAAAGACCAACAGACCAACTGACTTACAGGAAAAGTGATCACTAGGTCTCTACCGAACTTCGTTCAGGCGAGACAAAAATGGGACAGTTCTATATCTACAGTAGATAACAGTCGAATAGTTCCATATCTACCGTAGATAACAGTCGCACAGTTCAATATCTACTGTAGATAACAATTGCACAGTTCTATATCTACCGTAGATAACAATCGCACAGTTCTATATCAACCGTAGATAACAGTCGCACAGTTCAACATCTACTGTAGATAACAGTCGCGCAGTTCAATATCTACTGTAGATAACAATCGCACAGTTCTATATCTACCATAGATAACAGTCGAATAGTTCTATATCTACCGTAGATAACAGTCGCAGAGTTCTATATCTACCGCAGATAACAGTCGAATAGTTCCATATCTACCGTAGATAACAGTCGCACAGTTCAATATCTACTGTAGATAACAGTCGCACAGTTCAATATCTACTGTAGATAACAGTCGCACAGTTCAATATCTACTGTAGATAACAATCGCACAGTTCTATATCTACCGTAGATAACAGTCGCACAGTTCAATATCTACTGTAGATAACAGTCGCACAGTTCAATATCTACCGTAGATAACAATCGCACACTTCAATATCTACCATAGACAACAGTCGCAAAGTTCGATATCTAACGTACATTATAATTGTACAGTTCAATATCTAAAGTAGATAGAAATAGTACAGTTCCGTATATTACAATAGATAGCAATCGTTAAGTTCAATATCTACCGTAGTTAACAATCGGGAATAAAAATCATACAGCTCGATAAGTGATATGATTCTACATATATTCAAGAGAATAGGAACACGTTTAAACACTCAATCTTTCTACTTTCAGGTGCATTACTCTAGCACGAAAAATCGGCTACAGAAATCTACAAGTGGGGTTTGTCTCCTACACATCAAAACAGCAATATCAACAAACTAAACAAAATAAACCAATCACTAGATTTGATCAAAAACACAACTGAAGTTGCCCCATCAACAGTTTCTACTTTAAAATAAATGTCATTTCGAAAAAGTCATATTTTGGGAATATGCATATCACAGTGTCTCGATAAACGGAATCGGTACAACACGTTTACGCCCCTCTATGGCTTTTTCCTAGCTTATAGTCGTACCCATGATTGGTACAAGAACTGTATGGCATAGGAAAATCGGCCAAACGCAAGTTTTTTTATTGTTATTAACGTAACCTTAGGTCTTCAGATCGAACACGCGATCTTATTCACGGAGTGCAAGCCATAAAATTGTATTTACAATGTCAAACTTCCCCAGCAAGCCTTTATCAGTCCATTCCATTGCCCATGGTGGACTTAAGAATGCAAGTCAGATTAAAAATCAGAGGTAATGAGGCATTTGTTCTTATTTCATCGTGACTGTACCGAGGACCAGTAATGGCCGGGAGTAGAGTCGATTACCGGTAATCAGTAGATGAGAGGTTCAAATCCCGCTGTTCCAAGCTTTTTTTTCTGACTTATTTTTCAGATCAAACATGCGATCTTATTCACTTGGTGCTAGCCATAAAATTGTATTTATAATATCAAACTTCCCAAGCAAGCCTTTATTGTTCAATTCCTTTGTCCATGGCGGACTAAAGAATGCAATTCATATTACAAATCAGACGTAATGAGGTATTCGTTCTTATTTCATCGTGACTGTGCCATGGACCAGTAAGGCCTGGTGGTAGAGTCGCTGACCGACTTATTTTTCAGATCGAACATGCGTTATTTACTAGGTGCAAGCCATAAAATTGTATTTACAATAACTAACATTATTAACCTTAATATAATTTCCAATTATAATGTCTTAATCATTATATTTATCACACTAATCAATACAACCTTCACAAGCCATTAAGGGACTTGATTCTTTATTTACAAAGGTAGCGATAGATTAATGAAATTTTGTGAGTGAGCCCGATACTTACGACGCTTGATACCACGAGGTGAATGATATGGGGGAGCCATCCGACCAACGAAAGTTGTCTTGCCCTTGGTCACTACTTTCTCGTCTCAGTCCTATTACAAAAAAAGCCAAGATTGTTTGTAATGTATGCATTCATTTAAAGTATAACTGCATTTGTGGGTCAAATGAAAAAAAAAAAAAGAAAAAATGAAAAAAATTGATATTCATCGAAATAGCTGGTTTATTGACCCCTTAAAACTAACTTTGGAGTATGTTTAAAAAAAAATTTGCTTAAGAACATTATATTTTCCATAAATTATGTTTCTCAAAAAAAAAAAAAAAAAATAAATAAATTAAAAAAAAATAGAATAAAAATAAAATTAAAAAATTTCAATGTATTTGATATTATATTTAAGCATTCGTTTTTGTATCGTTAAAAAAGGCCATTTCCTAAGAAAATAATTCAAAGGCATATCAAGGAAGGATTGAAGATCCTGGATGGATGCGCCAATCGAATTAAACTGATTATAACGTCCCGAAGCATACATTGTTACATTTTTACCTAGGCTTTTCAGATATTTCAAATTATGAATAAATTAAACTTTGGCATTGTAGTGGTATTCTTAAGCCCCTCCCCAAGCATAATAATAATGATGACATGCCCTTGTAATGCTCTTGTATTTCTTTGTCTCACCTATGTACACGGTGTTATTGTCATCTGGCAGCCATCCAGACGTGAGCTTGTGATGAACAAAGTTCATTGCACCTGTGCCCTTTATGCTGACAAGATGTGACTCTGTTCCAGTTTCCCGACATTTCGCTTCAGCCTGGTGCCAAGTGATCCAATCTTCACTTGAGGAAATCCGATAGCAGTGTCTTAGGTACTCGTCCCAGTTATCAGGGCATCGTGTAACTACGGGAGCAACATGTTAATAATGAACACTGCAATATCCATATGGTGTTTCAAGTTGGTGAGGCCTTGACAGCCCTGAACTCCCTGACATTGGTAATATGGATTAAAGTTAGGGTCTCGGGGTTGACAATTTTCGTCAATAAATTGGAATATCGATAATAGTTGTCGAAAGGTATATAACGCCCCAATACTGACTTCAAGAAAGAACGGACAAAATAAGTATGAGGAATAGGTAAA
>CALNVZ010003426.1:36330110-36417253 GCA_940671915.1 Paracentrotus lividus
AAAAAAAATCTTAGTAGATAAATCTGAATAATTGACGTCCGTCTGAGAGCGGAATATTATCAAAAGGGTTTCGTTTAAAATGCTTCCCCCCCCCCTCCCAACCATTTTTTTTTTTTTTTTTTTTTTTTTTTTTTTTACCTATTCCTCATACTTATTTTGTCCGTTCTTTCTGAAGTCAGTATTGGGGCGTTATATACCTTTCGACAACTATTATCGATATTCCAATTTATTGACGAAAATTGTCAACCCCGAGACCCTAACTTTAATCCATATTACCAATGTCAGGGAGTTCAGGGCTGTCAAGGCCTCACCAACTTGAAACACCATATGGATATTGCAGTGTTCATTATTAACATGTTGCTCCCGTAGTTACACGATGCCCTGATAACTGGGACGAGTACCTAAGACACTGCTATCGGATTTCCTCAAGTGAAGATTGGATCACTTGGCACCAGGCTGAAGCGAAATGTCGGAAACTGGAACAGAGTCACATCTTGTCAGCATAAAGGGCACAGGTGCAATGAACTTTGTTCATCCCAAGCTCACGTCTGGATGGCTGCCAGATGACAATAACACCGTGTACATAGGTGAGACAAAGAAATACAAGAGCATTACAAGGGCATGTATCATTATTATTATGCTTGGGGAGGGGCTTAAGAATACCACTACAATGCCAAAGTTTAATTTATTCATAATTTGAAATATCTGAAAAGCCTAGGTAAAAATGTACAATGTATGCTTCGGGACGTTATAATCAGTTAAATTCGATTGGCGCATCCATCCAGGATCTTCAATCCTTCCTTGATATGCCTTTGAATTTTTCTTAGGAAATGGCCTTTTTTAACGATACAAAAACGAATGCTTAAATATAATATCAAATACATTGAAATTTTTTAATTTTTTTTTATTTATTTTTTTTAATTTATTTATTTTTTTTTTTTTTTTGAGAAACATAATTTATGGAAAATATAATGTTCTTAAGCAAATTTTTTTTAAACATACTCCAAAGTTAGTTTAAGGGGTCAATAAACCAGCTATTTCGATGAATATCAATTTTTTTCATTTTTTCTTTTTTTTTTTTTTCATTTGACCCACAAATGCAGTTATACTTTAAATGAATGCATACATTACAAACAATCTTGGCTTTTTTTTGTAATGGACTGAGACGAGAAAGTAGTGACCAAGGGCAAGACAACTTTCGTTGGTCGGATGGCTCCCCCATATCATTCACCTCGTGGTATCAAGCGTCGTAAGTATCGGGCTCACTCACAAAATTTCATTAATCTATCGCTACTTTGTAAATAAAGAATCAAGTCCCTTAATGGCTTGTGAAGGTTGTATTGATTAGTGTGATAAATATAATGATTAAGACATTATAATTGGAATTATATTAAGGTTAATAAGTTAGTTATTGTAAATACAATTTTATGGCTTGCACCTAGTAAATAACGCATGTTCGATCTGAAAAAATAAGTCGGTCAGCGACTCTACCACAGGCCTTACTGGTCCATGGCACAGTCACGATGAAATAAGAACGAATACCTCATTACGTCTGATTTGTAATATGAATTGCATTCTTTAGTCCGCCATGGACAAAGGATTGAACAATAAAGGCTTGCTTGGGAAGTTTGATATTATAAATACAATTTTATGGCTAGCACCAAGTGAATAAGATCGCATGTTTGATCTGAAAAATAAGTCAGAAAAAAAAGCTTGGAACAGCGGGATTTGAACCTCTCATCTACTGATTACCGGTAATCGACTCTACTCCCGGCCATTACTGGTCCTCGGTACAGTCACGATGAAATAAGAACAAATGCCTCATTACCTTCTGATTTTTAATCTGACTTGCATTCTTAAGTCCACCATGGGCAATGGAATGGACTGATAAAGGCTTGCTGGGGAAGTTTGACATTGTAAATACAATTTTATGGCTTGCACTCCGTGAATAAGATCGCGTGTTCGATCTGAAGACCTAAGGTTACGTTAATAACAATAAAAACTTGCGTTTGGCCGATTTTCCTATGCCATACAGTTCTTGTACCAATCATGGTACGACTATAAGCTAGGAAAAAGCCATAGAGGGCGTAAACGTGTTGTACCGATTCCGTTTATCGAGACACTGTGATATGCATATTCCCAAAATATGACTTTTTCGAAATGACATTTATTTTAAAGTAAAAACTGTTGATGGGGCAACTTCAGTTGTGTTTTATCAAATCTAGTGATTGGTTTATTTTGTTTAGTTTGTTGATATTGCTGTTTTGATGTGTAGGAGACAAACCCCACTTGTAGATTTCTGTAGCCGATTTTTCGTGCTAGAAGTAATGCACCTGAAAGTAGAAAGATTGAGTGTTTAAACGTGTTCCTATTCTCTTGAATATATGTAGATCATATCACTTATCGAGCTGTATGATTTTTATTCCGATTGTTAACTACGGTAGATATTGAACTAACGATTGCTATCTATTGTAATTACGGAACTGTACTATTTCTATCTACTTTAGATAGAACTGTACAATTATAATGTACGTTAGATATCGAACTTTGCGACTGTTGTTCTATGGTAGATATTGCAAGATGTGCGATTGTATCTACGGTAGATATTGAACTGTGCGACTGTTATCTAGCAGTAGATATTGAACTGTGCGAACTGTTATCTACGGTAGATATAGAACTGTGCGATTGTTATCTACAGTAGATATTTGAACTGTGCGACTGTTATCTACAGTAGATATTGCAACTGTGCGACTGTTATCTACAGTAGATATGAACTGTGCGACTGTTATCTACGGTAGATATGAACTATTCGACTGTTTATCTGCGGTAGTATATAGAATACTGCGACTGTTATCTACGGTAGATATAGACTATTCGACTGTTATCTATGGTAGTATAGATGTGCGATTGTTATCTACAGTAGATATTGAACTGCGCGACTGTTATCTACAGTAGTATGTGTAACATGTGTCGACTGTTATCTACGGTTTGAATATAGAACTGTGCGATTGTTATCTACGGTAGATATAGAACTGTGCAATTGTTATCTACAGTAGATATTGAACTGTGCGACTGTTATCTACGCGTAGATATGGAACTATTCGACTGTTATCTACTGTAGATATAGAACTGTCCCATTTTTGTCTCGCCTGAACGAAGTTCGGTAGAGACCTAGTGATCACTTTTCCTGTAAGTCAGTGGTCTGTTGGTCTTTTACGAATGTCTCAAAGTTTTATTTTAAAGTTTTAGTTTTGTTTAACTTGCTCATATCAACTATTCATTATTTCTCCATCAATTGTGTTCACACTCTTGGTAATACCACATGTTGTTGATGAGGATGATGATATCAAAGGTCATAATAGGGGTGAAAAGGTCACTTAAAGGTCAACTTTTCTTAACTTGCTGTCATTTCTTTTTTCTCCAGCAATTCCGTTGACACTTAGTACAAATGATTCTTGGGTAAAACCACATATGTGTTGATGAGGATGAGGAGATCAAAGGTCATATAGAGGTCAGAATGTCATATAGGGGTAAAAAAAGGACAACATTTCTTAAACTTTTTGTTTTTCTTTATTTCTCCATCAATTATTGGTGTTCACACTTGGTACAAATGATTCTTGGGTAATACCATATGTGTGTTATATGAGATGATGATATCAAAGGTCATATAGGGGTCAAATGGTCAACTGAAAGGTCGACTTTTCTTAAACGCGTCCTGATTTATTTATTTTTGCATAAATTTTGTTTAAACTTCGAACAAATGTTCATTAGTATTGTCACATACCTACAAAGGTTACATCAACGGCCATCTTGGTGCCAAAGGTCATATTGCGTGTTTTATTGATAGCGAAGTCAGGCAACACTCGTGGTTCGCGAAATACCTTGTTATATGGTATATAACTAATCGACGACTATTATCTACCGTAGACATCGAGCTGTATAAATTAAACCAGTTGATTGGTATGATGACGAAGTACCAAAATGTATATACGAACACGATTAAAATTGGTGTGTATTATATTTAGAGTACACATTTAAACAACTGAGAGACCTTAACATCCAAGTGTAAAGTATCGCGATAAGCCTTGTGTATGTATTCCTATGTGAATTCTGTTTGATAATTACTATCTAATTTAGTAATTATTTTTTTCATTGCGTACACAGAACGGAAGTAGAGTATCTTCAACCGGATGGAAGTGATTTGGAGGACTGCACGTGATCATTTTGTCCCGGATAAACTCCATTGAGCAATGGCACGATGTCCTGCTCCGAACCAGAGCCAAAAAGTACATCTGCAAGAAACCTGCAACTGTTATTGGTAAGTAGCCTTCTCCTTCTTAATCTTCTTCTTCTTCTTCCTAGTGACGGTTATCTTTGAATAGCTTAGGCGACCATATTTTTTCCAAGTATTCTACTATTTTCTGTCATTTCATGAGTTCTTGAGTCAAGTTTCCTTTTCTATTTACGCCATTCTCAGTCTCCTGTTCCTGATTTCCTTCAGTCTTATCCGCCAAAGTCAATCTTTCCATACCCATTTTCTGGATACAGTGTCGCGGGAATCCTAAGCGTGAATTGACGATGAGCTAATACCCGCAGGAGGTTTCCTTAAAGATTGGTGAAAGATTAAATAAGTTTTTTTTTTTACCATTATCTGATTTATTTTCAACTGCAGGAAAGGTGAGGCTTTGATATTCCGCGTAAAACCTTCCACGAGATCCTTCACTTAGTTGAAGCTTGATTGTAAGTTCATTCACCCTGCTTTCAAAATGATCGGGCAAAGGGCTCCCGTTCTGGCAATAATTCACATCAATATTCTTTCCATCGTCATCCATCTATAAAGATAAGCATTTCATGATTTTGCAATCTTTGTATTCATTACACAGGGCATTTCAACTATTTAACATAATACATTAATGAAAATCATGATTTAAAGATTACCATTTTAATATTTTTTACACAATTAAAGAATATATCAGCGACAATATATTAGTAATATAAATAAACGAACATTGTTAGATATTATAAATTGCTCTTTCCCATTATAGCCACTCGACCAACGGCATAGATTGCTAATCTATAAATAGTCAACAATTTCCCGGAATTTAACAATTTTTAAAAAAATTTTTAAAAATCATTTGTATATATTTTCTTTTGAATAAACCTGGCTAATTGATGTAACTTTTTTTATTCAATGTTTAAGTGTATGAAATGTAGGTATGTATTCTCACATTCCGATACACTTAATTAAATTTGTGTTTGTTTACCTATAAAACGTCTCCAGATAATTTTCTGCACACTACATAAGTAGAAAAAATATCTCCCTCTTCCTTAAATAAATATTAACTGCGAAATGATTCTTACTAAAATACAATCTTAATAGGTAATGGAGGTAAACTTATTTATAAAATTTTATATCTGAACATTAAATTTTTGCATATTTCGATGAAATAATACTTTGTCTATATAATATCTTTAATTTACTCAAACACCAGGTTATTACGTATCTGTAATAATAATGTTCTCATCCGCTTCCCTTTTTTCACACAAAAGGAAATAGATGCATCCCCATAGAACTTTTGAATACTTTTGTTATTACCTCTTTTATATTTAAGAAGTTCGGACACTCGTGGTCTCCCGAGTCGCTATTTGTTTCATCAAAGTCGAGAATAAAATTGTCAACTTTAATGTAGGTGTAACGTGCAGTGAGTATCTTCCACTCGTTTGGATGCTTTTCATAATTTGGGTAATACATGGTTGCTATAACACCAGATGGTTGGTCGCATGTTATCTTACGATCATCTTCCCATTCGGGATCCAGAACGTATCCAACTCCACATCCAGGTTTTTCTATATTTGTAAGATAACACAATTCAGATCATATAAAAATATATAAATAAGTAAATAGAAAAGAAAAAAAAAAAGATAAAAGAGAGGGGACTCAGCCCCTTAGGTCCCTGAATCCAGTCACACTACTTATAAAAAACGCCTCACACACAATCACAAACACACATACACACTTGCACCAAATCATTTTATCTTTAAATTCTTATAGTCATTCTGCATGAGGTTATTGCATAAACTGAGGCATGATCGACGATAAACAATTTTGAAAATAAGACTTGCACATTTTACCTGAGAAGCTATAATTTGCTATGAAGCCCTGAGAAACTGACTGCAGTCCAGTAGAGACGATGACTCTGACGGTTCGCCATTTTGTAACCTGAAGAGCAGGTGTTACATCACAATGGAAGACCCGTTGATCACGACCAATTGATAATGAGTCCGCCAGCGTAACCGAGTCGTAACACCTTGATCCGTAACTTCGCATCTGTTGCGAATGCAATTGATTTTAAAATGGATATACATTCAACACTAATTGATATTATTCAAAATAGGGCTATGTAGTTAAATATCTTATTTGAATTAGAAATGTCTATCCAGTACTCGAAAAATTTGTAAATCAATTGCAATCCCAGACCCCAGTATGAATAGATGAAGATTTGTTAACCCTTTTCAACCACAAACGCCAGTGCTAAGAGGTAATTTTTTTTTAAAATACCTTTTTGATTAAATAAATTTCGCGGTAAAATGTTGCCATTATCAGAAGGTTATGTCCAATCAACCCGACATAAGCTTAGAAGAGAAGATTCCCCCGCCCTCTTTGAACATTGTTATACACTTACACGGTACTCTAAGAACTGTATTACTATGAACAAATCAGGATCCTGGCTGGAAGGTGGGATGATGTCATAATAACAGTAACTATACGGCTGGAATCGAGAAGGATATGGCCAAGTCTGTAGGGTGGTATTACCCTCAATCTCGAGTAGGCTAGTGCTGCCACAGCCCGTAGAGCAAGGTTCATCAGGGTGGGTACAGTCTGGAGGAAGGTGAAGAAGAATATCATGAGATTGAAAGCTAAGCTTTTGAACTTAAAAAATAGAAGAAAAAACTAGATAAGTAAAAAAAAAAAAAAAACAGAAAAAAACCAGAAAAAAATCACTATTTACCACATTAAACAGTAGCTGGGCTTAAGCCTTATTTCAGTAGCCATTTGGTAGCAGTCTAGCAAAAAAATAAAGTACGTTTAATTAAACGGTATGGTCACCCCCCCCCCAATAATCTAACTTTACAAACCCCCGAAATAAACTTGTAGATACCAATTTTGAAAGTGGATAAATGTAAAATAATGATATCCTGAAGTTAAATATTATCGTACTTGTTGCTCAATTAAGCGCTTCTTCAATTATTAATTTATGGCCTGATTCTGACGGATGCATCTAATCCACAAATTTTATTTTATGGATATACAACTGGAAAATAGGCCGTTGAAGGCAATGATTCTCTTTCGACTCACCGATTTCCTCGTACGGTAAGACTAAAGCCGATCTCCTTAATCATTTCACTGCTTAGATTTCAAGTCGAATTTCTTATTTCAACTGAGGTTCAGTGGGTTATCAACACAGAATCTTCTTCTACTTCGCCACAAATCTTCATTCCAATTTCCTCTATGACTCCGAGAGTATCGAAAAGCTCATCGATACAAGCGTCATTATCACGTCGTAGATATATATGGTGGAACGACAACCTGTGCATAAAATGTTATATACATTAGGTTGCATAATTGTGTCAGTTTTTACTTGTCAATGGCATGGGTGTGCATCAATCGCAAAGAAGGGGTATGAAATGTAAACAAAAACATAAGAAGAACGTTAGCAATCCGTCTTTGCATCCCTCTCTTCACATAAAACAAATGATTTCATTTTTTTTTTATTTGTCCCCTTTGGAAATCTCTTGAAAATCCCCACGAGGACAATTCCTCTTTCCATTTGGTTGCTGCATGAGGGTGGGTAGGATGGTGTCTGGGTTGTGTATAAGACCTGTTTTTCAAACAAACGGTCACAAAAGCTATAATAAAACGGCTTATGCTAAAGTGTAGCGTTTTTTGAGCGGCCGGTTGTGTCGAAATTACGCTCAAGTACGAATTCACGGTCACATATATGCACCGAAATCAGTGTAAGCCCAACGCAGATGTTACGATAATAAAATATTAATGTCTTGCCTTACGCCGGTGTCGTTTTTTGCAGATATTTTTCGAATCAATGTCGGGGCCGCCTTGTTGGTGCCATACCAAGGGGCGTATGCAAAGAGTTCAATGTACCCGTATGGTTTGACGACGTCCTGTTCTATCAGCCGATCTTCAGTCTGAAGGTCGTTGACTTCCCAAACCTCATCCAGATCTAATAGCTCATATTCTGATATAAATGTAACAGTAGGTTTATTTATCAAGCATTTCTTGTTTTTTAGACGCAATGTTTAAATTATCTTACATTTTTTGAACACCGTTCAGAGGCCCATTACCCTAAAATGGCGTTCTGGCGTATAGATTATTATTTTTTTTTCTTGAATATACCCTTTTATTATACCCTTGTCTTTTTCCTGGAAATAAAATAAATAAATCAATAAATATCCGTTTACTTCGCCTGGGTCGAGAGTGGTACATACTAATTAATGGCTTCCCAGGATAAAAGTGATGTACCCTTTTCTCGAACACACAAATATTTATATCGTCAATAATGGGACACATTAACTAGACCACGATACCTCTATCCTACATGAATTATAATGAATTTAATTCAGGTTCCTACAATAATATGAACTTTAATAATACATATTTGGTAATGCTCCATGTTTATTAAAAAAAAACAACGACGGCTGATGAAATCAAAATCTATATACTCATCTCCCGATAGATCTGAATAATATTCAACCTATCGCGTCACAACTGCGTGTTAAAAACTATTTAAAAGAAGGAAACAGTTGAACAATCAGTAAACGTTACTAACCCAACTGGAATTCATTTGACGAGGTATTTTTTAATGAAAAAATACAAATATATATAAGAGTTTAACCTGTGATGCCAACGAAAGAAAAAGAAAGAAGAAAAAAAAATAATAAGAAATATTAACACATTAAATTACTTATATTATAATAATACTTAGCTTTTTTGAACTTTTTCCATCGCATTTCCTTTTTTGAAATAAAGTGTCACCGACTACAGTAATATAGTTTCGAATACCTCCCCCCCCCCAAAAAAAAAAAACAAAACAAAACAAAACAAAACAAAACAAGACAAACCAAACCAAAAAACAAAAGCTTTGAAATACCTGTGATGCAGAAAGAAGACAATTTCATGTTACAAGAAAGGTTTTGAACTTGGATATTATCAATGGATGTCAAATTGGCAACCTGGCATTCTTGTGGAGTGTTGTCAGTTCGGTTATTCAACCAGATTAGTGGCCAGCTGGATATGTCGGCTGAACGTTGCAGTATGAGAGTAGCCTGCGATTTGATAGGAATTATAACTATTTATTTGTAAATACAATAACAATGATAATACCAACATAATGAAAGGGTTATAATGCACAAAGTTGAGAGGGTCCCGGCGTGTGAGGGTAAAAAGAGGGTGATGGCGAGTAAAAGGTCGAGGGCGATAGTATTTGAGGGTGACGGTGAGAGAAGGAGATGATGTGTGAGGTGAAGAGAGGGTTGTGGTGGGTGAGAAGGAGGGGGTAATGGTGTGTGTGGGTTAGGAGAGGGTGATGGTGGATGAGGTTCATGGTGTGTGAAGGTTTGTGATGAAGAGAGAGTGAAATTGTGTGTGGGTTAGGAGAGGATGATGGTATGTGGGGGTGACGAGAGGATGATGGTTTGTAGGGGTAATGTTTGTGAGGATGTGATAGTGATGGGCGAAGAAATAGTGAAGGTGTGTACAGATGAAAAGAGGGTGATGGTTTTTAGGGTGAAAAAAAGGTGCTTACGTGTGATGCTGTGGAGTGAGGAGAGAGTTCAGGTGTGTGAGAGTGTTGGGTGAAAATAGGGTGATGGTGAAGAGAGGTTGAGGGTTGGAGGGTTTTGTCGTAGTCGGATCTCGGGACGAAGAGTGTAGGATGTGTCTGTGTGCGTGTGTGGTATGAGTACAAGTGTACGAGGGGGAATGGTAACTGAATGAAAATACGAAAACCTTCTTGTGGAATTATTCGATTTGATGATTATTTAATTTAGTTATCCATCCTAATCCTTTTAAGTTTTTGATCTTATTTCGGCAAATTCGAAAATATATGTTCATTTATTTATTCATGTATTAGTATTAGTATTATTATTATTTTTTTTTTTATACATGTGTGTATCATAACAGTCTATTATGTAGCAATATAATTTCTTGAAATCCCATTACAATTATCCAATGCTGACTTGGTATCTGATATCGTAACTCACCAAATTCTCGTGTACAGCAGATGTTTTGCCTGGAAGATGCTTATTATGCCTCAGGCATCTTTGGTTGGCTTCATTCCATGTTAAATTTACATCACGATTTTGACCGAGACATATGCCAGAATATCTTTCTAAGTGAACAGCTGTTGCGTTTGTGATGCTACATATATCTGTGCAAGGAAATATAGTTTTATAGGATCATTTTACACGAGAAAATTTCGAATAAAATATCCGTAAATCGTCTTTTGCACAAATTTAAATGTTTTCATTGTGGATCATAGTATTGTAGCAAAATATAAACGATGTAAATCGTTAGGAAATTCATAATTTCAGCATATCACCTGTATAATTATTTCGTTTGAAATGACGTCCATTCCGGCCCCCGTTGCATTCTATTTTTGTCAACTTATTCACTCAATATATGCCCTTTTTCTTTTTTTAGATTTTGGGACTTCAAGAGGTTATTTACCTTTTTCGTTTTGCTTTTAAAATACTTATGGAATCGTTACGTTTAACGAACGCTCCTCTCCGAAAAAAAAAATACAAGAAAACTTGACTTTATTTTTTTCCATTTTTCTTTCCTGCTTTTTGTTTGTTTGTTTGTTTTTGTTTTTTTTTGAGGAGGGTAATTATTCGAAACAAAAAAAAAAGGTATTCAGATAAATTACCTATGCACCGGTTTTCAGTATCACGTCTCATGCCCGGTTGGCATACACAAAAGTAGCTGCCTGGGGTATTTCCGCATTCATATGTACATCCATGTTGGGTACCTAGGCACTCGTTTATATCTGGAGAGAGAAAAAATAACTGGTAGAAACTTTATCTCGTCATTCAATAAATTATTCAATACTCCGTGAAAATTTCGCCTTTCCGGACAATTACACGACCTCATTGAGGGCAAGACAATGAAGTTATATTACAAGTATGAACGAGCATACAACTAGTAGGCCAGAATATGACAGAATGTACTCATCCTCGCCCCCAACCACCACCAATTTTCAATCATTTCGGAAAATACTGTTTAAGATAAACAATCATTTAAACAGTAAATAAAGAAAATTAATAAAGAAATTAAAAGTTTATTTGGATCACTGCCTAGTGACTTCATTTTGGAATTATTGCTTTGATGTGTCAATATGTATTCCACTGCCAAACCCTTTAATAACAGAGGGATCAGTTATATTTCGATTTATTAGCATAGTTTGCACAATGTGCTCTTACCATATTGGCAAATCACAGCTCTTTTTTTAGGGGTGCAATCATACGCTTTCCAAGTAAAGCAAGAGTATGCGTCCATGTATACACACGCTTTGGTGTTTGATGTATCCATTTCAAAACCAGTAGGAACCAGTTCTGAGTAGTCTAAAGGGGTTCCATCTGTCCATTTATACTCATCTTCTCCCTCTTTCTGAAATAGAAAATGGCAAAAAAAAAAAAAAAAAAAAAAAAAAAAAAAAAAAAAAAAAAATTATAAACCGAGTTAGGTGTAATGGCTGTTGTTTAGATTTTTAGATTATTTTGTCTTTTCTTGGAATTTTTACGTTACTTATAAATATTGCATGTATTTTTACATTTTTGTTAGAATAAAACCTAAAAAGGGATAACAGTTAGATTTGTTATTTAATGAAAGCTCATTTTCATTATAATCGCATAAAATTTGAATAAGTGAAACAAAAATTAATGACAGCTTGAACCGATGAAAATAAATCAGAATTCGATGTAGAGTGAAAATGGCAGTGGAGGATTCAGGAGGGGAACAGGTGACACGCACCCCCTATAATTTGAAAATAACAAAGTGCCACTCCCTAACGGGGCTGCACCCCGATGCTAAAATGCTCCGATCCACTACTGCGTAGCTCCTATTTGAGTTGAAATTTAGATTCACGTCATTGTAACTTTAAAAAAAAGAAGAAAAAGTAAACTTCAGGCTTAATCTAGAATAGATTTAATGCAATGAATACTTAAATTATCAATACACGTTAGATTACATACCTCATTTAATTACATAACTGTTAAAATAACTTATAATCTATATGACCTTCTTTCCATTTTTATGCTTTCAGTTTGCATTATAAAAATAAAATCAAATAAACATTATCTTAATATTCCATACAAGTGATATACCCTTCCCCGTCTTAAGCTTTTACGGTTTTACCTCCTTCGAATCGTTTATGCCGAATCAGTATTTGTACCCGCATAAAATCTATATATTTTTAAGGGAAATATATGTGATATGCAATCCTATTCAGCCAAAAACATATAGATAGAAAAGACCGTTTTAAAAAACAGTTTTGAACACTCACCCTTAGGTCCAATAACAAACGATCGGCCTTGTCATAAAGCAGACTCTCACTGTTGTTAGTAATAAATGTCTAAAAAGGAGGGAAAAGACAAAATAATTATAATTGTGAAGGCGTTTAAGTCCCTCCACTGACTTATTCCCATGTTGCGGTTATTTCAGAGTTGATTTGAATGTGTGCGTTTATAATACATACACGTTTACCTTGTCGTAATATTGCATCCTATTATTGTGGGTCGACAATTTACTTTTCCCTATGGCAAACATCAGGAGAGAAAATTTGAAAAATGAAAGAACCTGAACGATGAATCACAAGCACAAGGAAGAATGAGGATTAATTAGTAAAACTACAAGTGTGATCCAAGCAAAACTGTAGTGTTTAAATAAGACTTTTAATCACTTTGAAAGAGAAACACAGTGCTTATTGCACGTGTGTACTGCACAATCTCTTAGGATTAACGCAGAGGAGTGAGGTCTCAGTGGCCCGTATTCACAAAGGTGTCCTAAAGTTAAGGCCAGCTTAAAATCTTTGGTTGATATAAAGTAACAAAATGTGACGCAATTTGTCAACGTTGATAAATGTTCTTACACGTTTACCAAGTTTGGGGGTTTGGAATCGTGCTTTAATGGTAAGCCGAAAAACTTTTTTTTTTTACTTAAACATTAAACAATTAAACAATTACCCAACATGAATATGATAAATCACAAAAATTACAATAAAACAAAAATGTCTAGTAGGCCATCTGTGTCATTGGAAAAAGGTTGAAAAATAAATTTCATTCGTCATAGGAGTATTATGCTACCTGAATTGATGGAGACTTGATGTTAGCCGGATGGCTGCCAGGAATGAAAATATCATCACATGCCGTTTGGTCTTCCTCATCTACGACACCATAGCAGAAGCCTTCGTGCAGGAACTGTCTATCGCCACATACTTTATTCGGGTCTGTCGAAAGTGATTCAGAAATTGCATAGTAAGGATTTTATAAAGTTAAGTTGCATCTGATGGTTTGATAAGATATAAGGCAGTATAGGCCTCAAGAGAGAATCGTCGATATTTTGCAACATCCATAATTGCAAAAAGGAACATATGTGTAATCATGACTGTAAACGGACAAGCAAATGTGGCGTCACCGTCAGATCATAGATGACCCAGTGGCGGATCTAGGCGGGGACGCAGGGGATGCGTGCCCCCTCTATAATTCGAAAACCACTCATTGACTGTACATGTTAAAATTGTGAAAAATCAAGGGCTCATCCCCCTATCGGGCCTGGCACCCCCTCTATTTTCAAATCCGGGATCAGCTACTGTCAGATGACACGCCATTTGCTTTGGCCACAATTGCTCCACGCTATAAGTTCTGTATAAGTTGTAGGGTTAGTGTTAGGGTTGCAAAAAGTGTTGAGGTTAATAATTGTAGTGAATTTACCGCGGAGGAATTGTCGCCGAGGAAGTGCTATGGAGTCAGATCATACTGGCTTTAAAATAAGAAACAATTCAACGATCTTACCATCCAGCTGACAACCAAAGATTTCTAGTCGCATGACACCTGGTTTTGTCATGTCAGCATCAGGATAGATCCGTACGGCGTGGGTGAAAAAAGCCCTCTCAAAGCGATGGATATTAACCGTGTAAGGGTCTCGAACATTTATGAAGTACTGAAATATGATAGAAATATGTACATCACCGAAAGTATAGCCCAGAATCATATTTAGGTTTTATATGTTTTTTAAACACTAAGGATCCGAAGCTTCCCAATGATAATCAAATACAATAATTGTTCTGGACATAGCATTGTAATGCGGATGACACTGTGCTTTGGAAAGATTGGTTATAGCAATTCATATCAGATTTATTGTGCGCTGCAAGTTTTTTTTTTATCAGATGGTAACAAAAATGTGCATAATTAGAAATAAATATCCGAAAATAGTTTTCCAATTACGAAACCTAAGTATGGTTCAACCATATTTTATTATCTGGGTCAAAGAACGTGCTTAGTACCGATTTGAAACCGTTTCAAGTCCTTTTGAACTCGAACTAACATTTATAGCGAAAGTGAAATAATTGATAGAAGGCAAGGTCAACTACTTGTGGCAAAGTTAGATTAAGGTAAGTATTACCTTTGTTTCTCCAATGTCGTTTTTGTATTCCCTCCATTCCTCATTTACTGTGTCCAGTAGTTTGTACTCTACTTTGAACCTGGTAATTAACGTCTTCTTGCCGTTCACAAAGCCCCCTTGGTTCATTATAGCATTCAATACATGGACGTCGTCGAATGTGATTTGGAACCAGATATCATGGACTTCAGTGGTTGGTAGCACACATCCAGTAAAACCTGGAAGAAGAAGAACAAAAAGAAGAAGAAGGAGACGAAAAAGACGAAGAAGAAGAAGAAGAAGAAGAAGAAGAAGAAGAAGAAGAAGAAGAAGAAGAAGAAGAAGAAAAAGAAGAAGAAGAAGAAAGAAGAAGAAATAATTGTTTCTTGATAAGTAAATTCTTAAAATGAAAAACAAGCTTGTTTCCAATTTACGGTTATAGACCTTAAAATTGTTGAAAACGGGATTTTCGCCTCCTACCAATATGATTTGTGAAAAAAAAAACAGTTTAATGCTAATAACGTTAATGTTTATCTGAATTCATTTGAAAAAAAAATTTAAAAAAATGATCATTTGATACAATAATATGGTATGGTTTTATTTTACTATGAAACGTAAAAATATGTAAATAAATCAATACTATTAAATAAAAATAATAATAATGGAGATATCCAAAAAGAAAATAAAAGGGGAAGAAAGAAAAGAGAATTTGCGTTATGTTCATATACAAACAGCAAGCCGAATGTGGGCATACGCTTCTTCGCTTCGGTGTGGGTGAGGGTGGGTATGCATAGGTGGGTGTTTGTGTGCGGATGCGTGTTTGCTTGTGTGTTTGTGTGCGCCCGGGTGTGAAAGTGCCAAGGGGCAGGAGGCAGGCCTGGGGAATTATGCACCGTCACATAATTATAAGCGCCCTTTTCTGACAAACTTTAGAGATTACCTGCAGAGTCAAAGTGATGAAGGCGACCTTGATCAATTGTTGTTTCATTACAGCCTTTACAGGTCAGCTTACTTCTGTTTATCTTCCTAGACTCCATACCCAATCGTTGATTGCATGCTGAAAAAAAAAATGCTTTCGTGTTAAGGACAATTCTATTCTCTTTATTCAAATAAGAAAGTTTATTATGGTAGATACTTATTTTATATTTTTAATCAAGAGTCTATGTAGACCTTTATATGTTTGTACATATTTTTGATATGACAACAGAAGTGAGCAAATTCATAATGTGTCTCTTACATATATTTCGAAAGAGGAAAGCTCAGTATTTCGTTCAATTCAGATCAATTTGCATTCCTATATATATATTTCTTTAAAATAAGCGGATTATTCATACGAAATTGTTAAAAATACATTGTTTTCTACGAAAAAATACGATAAAAAGCAAAATATTTTGGATATAATTACTTTATTCATGAAATGTATACATAAACATAAACAAATTCAACGTATCTCGAAAGATGTAAATCCAAAATCGGCTGCTACACTACAATTGCATAGTAACACCTGGAAATGTATGTGAATGTGTAAGGCAAATCCAAGGATCGTATACCTCTAAATGGAGCTTGCTTACCTGAGTGGTTACATCCCACTAGCTCAAGTCTTAGGCACACATTTTCGGCTGCATTCATGAGGTAAAACCGGGCTAACTCTAGAATCTGAAACGGCTTTGCAAAATCCACCTTCGAGAGGCTGGTGTTGCGGTAGTTGGGATAAAACTGTGAATGAAATGATAGAATTTTTTTTTACCGAATATATTTTTTACATTAAAAACAGGCTAATTACGCACATGGGGTTATAATGGACACACAGGGTTGTTACTTCAATGTCAATAACTGGTTTGACATAATGGCTAGCCATGCATCCGGTGATTTACCTTGGTCGTTAATTACCGGCCTCATGGTCATGATGGTTAAAAAAAGCAAGTCGCTATTCTATTAATCAGATAATGGACTTGTTTTTCGTGTGTTGGAATGAATTGTGAACACAAGTATGGAAACTAGTCTAATGGGTTAAACAATTTCATACACTGTTCGTCATAAAGGTGGAATATTTTTTTCTGTCTCAAACGACATTATGTTCCTCCGTTATTAAAGGGGAAGTTCACCCTAGAATTTTGTTGGTCTTAAAAAATGAAGAACAATAATTAAAAAATATTAGTGCAAGTTTGATGAAAATCGATCAAAAAATATCGAAGTTATGAATATTTAAAGTTTTGATTCTGTGACGTCACGTGCGAGCAGCTCTCCCATTGGTTGTGTATGTAAATTCCATTAATTTGTCTTTTTGTCATGTTTCTTGATGAAGGAATGGGCCAATTTGATAAAGTCATTTATATGAACATATGTTTGATGGTATATCGACGGCACAGGTGACATAATTAATTTCTTCTGAAAAAAAAAGACATTTTATGGAATTTACACTACATAACACATAGGAGACCTGCTCGCATATGACGTCACAGAATCAAAACTTTGAATATTAATAACTTCATCACCTTTTGGTCGATTTTCTCCAAACCTTCATTCATATTTTTCTTTTATTTTTCTGCATTTTTTAGAACCAATAAATTTCCAGGGTGAACCTCCCCTTTAATTTCATGAATGTGTTTGTCACCGCTTTCACTTTCTGGGATCCTGGGTATATCTTGGACGTTCCCTCAACCCTTCCCGTGGATTTTTCTTCAAAAAAGTTTGTCAACCCCAGAAGATGGCCATTTTTGTCATTGTTTTCTAATTTTTGGGCCCTTTTTTGTTCACGCGACCCACCAAGGCCCCCTCAGTCCTACCCCAAGGAAACACGTCTGAGGTGGAGATTTGTTTTTGTTCTTTATATTAAACTTAGATTTATGGTTACAGGCTAGACTCTTTTGTCTAGGGGAGGGGTCAAAATATATTTTGATTGGGGTTCAACGTTCATTCTATTCATCTTTACACCATGGAAATTTCTATCTTCCCTAAATTGTATTGTAAAATCTTAACTAAACATAAATCAAAATAAAATATTATCAATAATGACTATTTACAGCCTTGTCATCAAGGCTAAACTAAATTTAAGGGGAAAATGATGATATTTGGGGGAAAAAATTGGTTTTTCATTTCTTTTGTTTTCAGCATAAAGATGGAATAAAATATTCCGAATTTTCACCAATCTTGTTTTTTTTTTACTTCAACCCCTCCCCTAGACAAGAGACCTTAGCCTGTCCCCAGATATATAGATTTAACTTAAAGAACAATATAAAACAGTACACCTCAGTCGCGTTTCCTGGGGATAGGACTGAGGGGGGCTTGATCGACCGGGAAAACAAAAAGGGGCCCCAAAATGAGAAAAAATGACAAAAACGGGCATCACGGGGGTTGACAAAACCTTTTTGGAAAAAGGTCCACGTAAAGGGTTGGGAGAATGTCCAAGATATAGCCAGGGTCTCAAAAAGTAAAAAGCAGGGACAAACATATTCAAGAAATTAAAGTCAGAGCAAAATCATGTCGCTATAGCGGAAAAAATATTCCACCTTTATGACGGACAGTGTAGTTACCTTATGACCACAATTCCTACCAACCCACTCTTATATGCATCATCTGTATACTGTACAACTAGCCATCCTGGGTTGCATTATATAAATATATTCCGGACATCTCAAAAATGTGCTTTAGATTGTAGTGGCCCTGTTTCTAGCTCTCATGGGATTAGTTTTACATTTATTTTTTTATAATAAAATATAATTTTTAATTTTCAGTTTATCATGTGTGAGAACATTTGCAAAATAAGTAAATATTGGATAGATAATTCACCTAAAGAAGAAGAAGAACAAGAAAAAAGATATTCGAAAAAAAAAAGAGATTAATCTCTAAGTAAAGCTTCATAATAGCGAAAATTGATGTTAACGAATTAATTCTCACCGATGGAATACTTACGGTATCTGTTAAATTCAGCTGACCAGCTGCAATCATCTCTTTAGACCCAAACCAAAGCTTGAAGGAGTCAATCCAACCATGGGGGTCGATACACTTTCGAAGGATCAGCGCAGAAAGATCAAAAGGTTCACTTACTGACATCTGTATGTTAAAAAAAAATAATTACAAGACTATATATATATATATATATATATATATATATATATATATATATATATATATATATACGGGCTTTAATTTTAATAAAAGTAACGATATAAGAGATAAAGCGAAAAAGATCTTTTACTTTTCTTCTTGACTACCCCAAACGTTACTTAAATTCGAAAAAAAAAGGAGAGAGAAAAAAAAAATTCCATCTTTCAGATTGTTTAAAAGCGGAGGACAGTTTTTACACTGGGAACAAATTTAAACGTACTAGTAGTTGAAAAAGGCACAAAATATACACTTTGAACTGTGCCCCCAGTTGTAAAGGTATAAAAGTTGTACCTTAAAGATCCTGGACGGAGTAAATGCAACCTTACATCGATTGAGAGCTAAGTAGGTATATAAATAATATACAAAAATATTCGTAACAGTATTCATAATAAGATGATCGAACCTCAACCAGGCCATCCATCCCAAATACTCGAAAAATTACCCCTTAGTTAATGGTGCGGCTGATGACGTCAAAGGATGTTAATGGAATGCTATAGCCGCCCGGCGGCCAGGCATGATTGGGTTTTGCCTTTAGAAAACACGTTTGTATTGCTATGTCAGGACAATAGACCACGTGTGTGCTAGAATTCTATTTTTATGAAATGAAAGGGCAAATTCGATCATGCCTGGCTACCAGGTGGCTGTATCATTCCGTTAAAAATCCTTTGACGTCATCACTCGCGCCATTCAAACATGGGTAATTTTTTCAGTATTTGGGAGAGGTGACCTGGTTGAGATTCGCTTATCTTTTTAATGAAATTCTTTCTAGATGAATAATAAAAACGCTTAAATTTGGAATTGTTGTATCATGTCGCGTATTAGCTTTCGTTTTATATGTAATTTGGCTATTTCATATGTCTGTCCGGTTGGGGACTTTGAAGGGATTTCCAGTTTGAAATCTTAAAAGGGCAAAGTTCATTTATATATTTTAAGTTTTCCGACTAAATACACTACTTATTTAAAGAACACTTAATATAAAAAAAAACTTACTTGGATCCAAGCAATCTCTTTTTGGGGTATCCACCCTAAAGACTGATAATCAAATGCTCTTAGAGCGGCTGAAATAGCATGGTGTGACGTGACGTCATCAGAGTTTTCGAATGACAAACCTTCTACCGTTCCTTGACCTCGCATGAAACCGAATTCTTTATCACATTCTGTATAATATCAACAATTCAAAACATCTCATATCAACATAAAAACATATGCCATCTAATTAAAGTATACAAATGCAGAAGCGTTTACGACATTTAGAACTTTCCTCCGCGGAAAACTGCAATCCTGACCCTTCCCGAAAACCCAACATGAAAAACCCATTAGAATCTTAACAATTCCTTCAATGAGGATCGGGGTAACTGTCCCCGCATAAGCTTGGTAAAATCGGTCCGCACAATACAACAGCAGAGGATAATGGGGCTCTAATGACTAATGTTTTCTGATACAGAAATGTTTTCGTTAAAAATCGTAATGTGTTGTTGGACCTGTAATTGAAGCTTCTTCCCATGAGTACCATTTTTGTAAAAATGAATATAAAAACATTGATTCAAACTAGTCCTTTACTAGGACGTGAACGGGGATATTTAGTCATTTAATTGAAATATTAATATCACTTCACTTGCCATTATCTCGGCATCCTAGTATTTCTAGCCTTAGACTAACTGGATGGGTCGATTTGGAGATTGGTTTGATTCGAAGGCTGAATGTCCAGATAGGTGGATCGAAGAAAACAGGCTGCGGGCAGTCACTATAGAAGATTCCTGGTAACACCTAGAAATGTGACAAGTAATGTATTTATCACTAGGTTTAGGTTCACGAATGTACTAAAATTGTAAATGGTCTATCTTTGGTCCAGGTTTTCCATTGAAAGCCGTGTTAAACAGTAAACAATTTTTGTCTACGATTTCTAATCAAAATAATCCACGGACAAGGAGTGTCTACTGTTAAACACAGCTAGGGTTCTGTTTAAAACATCACAATACAAAAATCATGGATGACACAAGGAAGTATCTTATAACGGTACTGTGATATCGACGTCATTGTTTACTATGAGTTGTTTTAGTATGGCCACCTTGAACAATTTGGGGTGCTTGCTTGCAACGTGGAACTTACTTTAGCATTATCGCCTTCTCCCATGTATGTAATACTAGGATCCCTGGAGTTCTCAGGACGAGGATCAAAGTCGACGGTGAAGTTAGAAAGCAGGCCAACCTGGTGTTTAATGTGGCTTCCAGTTTGCAGAACAACACCAGTCACTATCATTCTCTCTGTAAGAGTTATCTAAAGTGAAAATAAGTTAACGTGAGCAACTTTGAAAATGGAACGGTACACTCTAATGCTAATTTATGGGTGCTCGTATATCGACTGAACTTGAAGAGCTAAATCAGCACCTGAAGCGCTGTTTTTGCACTTACCCAAGTGCTTATTTATCAACAAAAAATGTTCAATGTCGGTATGGCTTTCAAACCGGGTTCACCTAGACATCGAAGAGTACCGCTGACGTTACCAATAGACCAACGGATATCTCCCTAACTTGCTTCAATATCTCCCTAACTTGCTTGAATTATGAAAGCATAGTAGATAATTATAGCAACTTTGAAGAAAGTTCATCATGAAACAATATGATCTGCTAGCAATCGTGAGATGTGAATTGATCTAACGTGCTCGTAAGCGCTTCTCATCCAGGGGACCCAGGTTCGAAGCCTTACGAGGTTAGGCCATTTTTTGCCCATTTTTTCTGAAAGTTCAGCTCACGTGAACGTGTTAAAACAGCACTTTGAATGCAGTTAAACAGCAGTTTGTGTGCAGTCACTATACAAGCTCTTAAAAAGTGCTGATTTCAGCCACTGAAGGGCTAAAAAGACCACTTCAGTTTTTAGAGTGTGATAGTGACAACACAATTTATGCAAAGTAAAAAAAATAAATATATATATAAAAATAATAACAAATGTATAATATATATCTCACAGATTAATGGGGTCAATGCAATATAATGTCATATACTTTGGGGAAAGGACCCCCCCCCCAAAAAAAAAAAAGAAAAAAAAGAAAGAAAAAATACAAAAAAAAAAACACAAAAAACAAAAATAATGATGTATAAAAAAAAAAAAAAAAAAAAAAAAAAAAAAAACATAATACCAATGATCTAGCAGTAAAATAATATTACACAATATTTTGCCAAACGAAAGTTTTTGTGTGTATTTTTGTGTCTTTCTGATATAAGGTCCGGAATTCCTAACCATGTATTGTGCTGTCATGGTCAGCCTCAGACTATAAACAGTAGACCTTCTGTTCCATATGACCGTTTAAAATGTCTACTTACTGTAATAGCAGGTTGAAGATCATCAATATCCGGGACCCATGCTGACGGACCATTCAGCCTGACATTCTACCACCATGATGTGCATCTATACTGACTGGTTACACTGATTTGACCGTCTTCAATCCACTTTCCCTCCATACCAAGGGTAACATACAGTGATCTTAACGGAATAAACAAGATACGACAGATGCGTCGATCCGCTGTGAGAAATTCAGAGCATTGGTTGGCTCTCCCACCAATGCTTTGAATTCTCACAGCGGATCGACGCCTCTGGGGATAATACGTCGTAAATATTATTTCCATGTGATTAAAATTTTTATCGGTGATCACAGATACGGAGTGGAAAAAGCTCGAAAAAAAAAAAAAAAAACTCGAGAAGCTTTTCTTACGCCGATATGCATGAATCCATATATCAATAATGTATGCACAATGACACACACACTCCCTCTCTCTCTCTCTCTCTCTCTCTCACACACACACCACACACACACACACCACGCACGCACAAACACCCACACACAGACACCCCAATGGTGCATCTAAGCTTTTATAAAATATCGGCGCATAAACCAAATTTTAGAATACAGTATCGAAATAATTTTTAGAGGGCCATGTTCCCACCTCGTCATATACCTCCTTAAGCTCACTTCACATTGTTCTGAAAATTTCTCGTAACAATCATTAGAATGGTAATGAGTTGCACTTGACAGTGATATACATTAATATTAATCATCACTGTAATATTTTTGAAATTATTGATGATCTATTAAATTTGGATTCTCTTTTCGATGCACCCAGTACCATGCCATGGCCAGCAGGGAGAGCATTCACTCAGGCTTCTTTCATTTTTTTGCAAAAAGTGCAAAAATGGATTCTGTACCGTCACCTTCATTTGCAATTTACTCACTAATGAGTTACATTTATGATATAAGGAAGGAATCATTGCGAAGGTAAATGGGTCGTCTTAAATTATGTGATACATGTGAATACCCAACATCGATGAACTTTAATGTCCCTCTAAAAACTTTTGTTGATAAGCACTGCATAGTGTGCACAAAAAGGAATTTTCTAAATATAATTTCATTAAAGTGTATGCTCATTATGTGATTCTAAATAAATAGTTTTTCTAATTTCCTCAATAAAGACCATCCAACAATCATAATAACATAATCTTGTTAACTTATAATCTTATAAACATTCTAGCCGTTTCAAATATTTACGCTACGTTTGAGAATCATTCGCAGTCTGTATATACTAAAACACACACACCCACACACACACACACACCCACACAAACAACCAACACCCCCAAAAAAAAAAACAACAAACAAACCAAACAAAATAAAACACACCACTTGTTTATACTCCTATCCATATAAGTATAATAGCAATATCTTTTCTAAAAATAAAGAGAGAAACAAAACAAATTATAAAATCACTGAGCGTAGTTTCTTACCTGGATATTTAAGTGGAATAACTTCGTGACAGCCTGGCCAGTGTAATAAGAAAGACAATAGACAATATGCATATTGATACAAGTCTGGGCAGCATATTGATAAGAAAGGCCGGTCACTAAAATTTGTAACTAAAGCCTTGTATTAAACTTTGTACAGTTTACATGTAAATCATAATGATGTAAAACAAACAGAGTTAAATACGGACGACGCTCTTCATCTTTTTAAAAATTGAATAGTTCATTAAAAATAACCCCCGCCCTCCTGTGTAAGGTATTCATTCATTTCTGGATGTTTCTGTACGATAAACTTTCCTTATTTGTCACCGAAAATGTCAGTGTTTATAAACGGACATAAAATGAATCTTGAATCTTTAAACTTGAACAGTCGATTCATAAAAATTATGATCAATAATTTACATAAACCCTTTTGCGGTCGTATAGACTACATCATGTAATGGGGTTCGAAAGCATATTACTATGTTTTCGAGACCTCTTAATTAGGTTGAAGCTCATTGATTCCGTTTTGAAGACATCCTTTTTAAGGTTTTATGTTGCCTTATCGTTGAATCCAATCAGTATAAGCCGACCTGTATTAAAAATGTCCTTGAATAGGTACACAAATTAGTATTATTGAAGTTATTATTTATGAACAATTATTCATAAATAATAACTGCGTTAATACTAATTGGTATATTCGACGCAATAATCATCGTCTAGTAGACTTTTTCCCCGTCGACATTTGCTCGGGGTTTAATTCCGTCTACATCACCTAAATATTACAATATTTATGCTACTGTGTGTAAGACAAGGGGTGATTCACTAACGTCTAAAATCAATACAAACCGTGATAAAATCATTTTGAGGATCTATCGCCATGATGTACTTCCATATGCCCATATCTAGAATCAATTTTAAATCTTAGTGAATCAACCCCCAGCATACTCAACTACTTACGTGTAGATTGTCGGTAAAACAAATCTCCCCCTGAGTTTGAATACTCATCAGTATATTTGCCATCATGGATAGCTCCCGCAGCAGAGAGAAGGCAATAGCCAGTGGGCCCCACAAAGAAACTGCGACACTCAAAACTGGTCTCTTCAATGCATTTCTAGAGAAATACAGTTTGATTATAACAACCAAAAGATAAAAAGAGACAGGTGATAAATTATGCCATGATTGAGCTTAGGAACAAAAGATTTGCTTGGGTTGTTGATAATGAATTTATGTCTCAAGAATCACGTAGGCCCTAAGCTGCGTTTTGTCACATTAACGCGAGCGATGTTACAAAACAACTTTTAACTACACTGTAAAAATGCTGTTTAAAATATTTAAACAACTAAAATATTGTGTAAGCCGGTCACGCTAACAAATTATGTTCAAAGTTTTAAAGAAGGTTTGTAAAAAAATTTAGCAACCGATGCTAGAAATTCAGTTTAAAGCCCGATTTTCAACGATGGCTATTTAATTGTTCTAAACGTTGCTTAAAATTTTAACAACGTTATTAAAAATTTAAACATAACTTGATCGGCTTAAACAACACTTTTAGTTGCTTAGCATTTTTTAAAACAGCGTTTTTACAGTGTATGTAGCAATTTTTAAACATTTGATTTGTCCCTTGCTCCATTTTCCGGAGGTGATAGTAAAAGACAGGTTTAACCCTATAACAGACCTGAGCGCATTGTTCTTCAACATCTAAGACAAGCAAACCCAAATCCTCGTAAGACTCTGTAGTACCCCCACGTATTGGATACGTATCTTCCTTTCGTCTAAAGTCAGAGAGGATGTCCGAAGTACCTACCCATCAAATTGGATGTAAAAAACAGAAAGAAATAATACACCATTACTAGAAATGTGATCCTTAAAACCATTGCATGATATTGTGCCATTATATAACTTATCTCTCTATAATACAAAAGACAAATGTAAAAGATAAGTTGAAAAATATCATTAAGAAAATACAAACATATCCAATATAATTCAATATAAATTTTATTCAAATTTCAGGCATAAACAACGACGATTAGTTTATTGAAAAGTTGAATACTCTTGGTATTTATTATGTAATGAATTGTTAAAGGAGCAAATAAGCAACATTATAAGATATATATGTTTTTGGCGTATCTGGAACATCCACAATATTTTTCTTCACATGTTGGTTCCTGTTTGTAGAGAAAAGCGTTTTGTAAGAAACTGTTAAAATGTTCACAACAAAACCAAATACAAATTTCTTCTTTAAAAAAAAAAAAAAAAAAAATCAATGAACTTAAATGTAAAGGCTTAAATAATAACAAATTATATAGGTTACTTAAAGACTACTAAGTATATCTCACAGGCTGGTATGACGCAGTAGTCCCTTCCCTGGTTTGGTGGTAGCCTGTAGAAACACCACGGTCTCTCACTGTAATCAGGATTGCGACATTGGTTGCCTCTCTAACCCTGATAAATAAAAAGCCCCAACATATTATATTTTTGGTCTAAACATAATGTCAAGAAATCTTAATTTTCCTAACGTTGTATATATATAATATATATTATATATTACATTATCATAACTGAAATATAAGAACCTGTATAATAACAAACATGCTTCTTGTCGTGAAGATGCATGCATTCCATATCATTTCAAAGCTACTATCAAAAGAACAGGACATATATGAGCAACAAAGTACAAGTTGAATAAATATATATCGTTCAAAAATAATGTGCCATATACAATGAGCGCGTGGCCAATTGCTGTTATCACTACCTGGCTTTACACCTTTTTAAAAGCCTTGTATAATATGTTTCTGAATATCTATCTAGCTTGTAAATACATGCACAATTTGCCTGAGTGAGATGCATACCGGTTAATATTATATCATCACGATTATAACGTTTCTGCAATGTATAATGTATCCTTAAAGTGCCATTAGTTATCTTAAATTAATTTTCATCCATATTTATTCTTTCTATTAACCACATTAATAATTAATTTATACTATACTCCTTTGAGATATGTAATGTAAAGTATTTTCACATCACACTGTTATATGCTACTGTAGGGCCTAACACATGTTTATTCAGCTTTGGCTGCGACGCTCATGTTGTTTGTGAATAAACCATCTGAATTAAATTAAACTGAATTGCTAGACCTACCGTTCTAACGTCCAACACTATTTGAGGACGGATAGAATAATTATACCTGGCCTAGCTCATACCATCTGAATAAGTTAATGAGCTCCGAAATCGTCGACGAATTCTTGGAACAGACAGGTATTCGTTTATTTGATACAAAAGCACATCTATTTTAGTTTTCTTCATCATTGCTAATCGCATGCAGAAAAGAATGTTTATATCTATTAGGGAAACTTCATTGAGTAAACATTCAGTTTCTCTTTTGCTCCTTTTCTTATAGTCAATCTCTTATTCTTAAAATCAAATGAAAGCTTATTTATTAGAAAATTAGAATAAATAAAGTAAATACAAACGGAAATATATATATATCTATAATAATTATAATTAATATACATATTTAGTACAATACCAGGTTGTGGCAGAAATTGAACAAGTGGTGTTAGACAAGAGGCATTTAGTCGAAATTGACATAAATACCAAATGGGAATTAACAAAAGAAAGTAAATGAGGCTAAGTTGTAATTCGATTAACTGACTGTAGACGAAATGGAATATTAACTTTGTGGGATGAAGACTTAAATGGGTTAGAAAAAATGCAATTATCATTTATCACCTTTACAGTTTTCATTAAAGGGATAGGACTTCAGACCAAAGAACAAATCGTAGCCACTCTCTGTGTAATGAAGCCATTCCCTGTAGTCCCGTACATTTTTCGTTGTTGTACACCCAGCATGTTCTACAAGAAAATGTAAATGATAATGTGTTTGCTTTGTATATGGGGTTAACGTATTTTATATCCGAGGTGCGCTATTTGAATCTCTGTGGGTATTTTATGAAAAACGCATTTCGATACGTGTCAGGGGTGCAACATTGTGCAATGGTTATGTGCATAAACCACAGAGCAGCCTGCCCTTACCATAATAGATGACTGCTTATGCAGCAGTCCATAAGCCTTCGAAGACATTTGCATGCTTCACAGCATTTGGCGAGAAGCATTCATATTCCGTCCATAGACATTCACAAGCCATTTCGTATTCAAACCGTCGAGACATAAAAATGCACTGCCTAGCATAAGCATGTGCTATAGAAATAATATAGACAGTCGCATTTGGAATTTCCATAAGCCATCGTAAGCACGCTAGACATGAAAGCATAAAGCACTCCAAAGAAAGCAGTCAAGCTTTGAAGCGCTACCGTAAATAGGCAGATCGAAGACGAAACTTATAAGCTGTCACATATCTACGGCTTCGCATTTAGACAAGTTCGAGAGCGGTAGTGGTCAAGAGCTAGTGAACACAAAAAACAGAGCCTATGCGAAGGTTATGAAGGCAAACAGTTTCGGGCATTTGTTATCAAAATGGCGGGAGAAATCCTCATGGCAGGACCGAGTTATCTTCACGAGAAACTTAGTGCACGATACTGAATTTTAAATTTTAACCATGGAATTTATGGCGGTACTGCTACACTAGAATCACTTATCAACACTGAAGAACTCTGTAGCAAGTCGGATAAAAACTAAGATTCTAGTAGAAAATCATTACCAATGATCCGAAAATTATGTGTTAACAGACAGATTTAGGATCATTTGAGGTCGAGGCAACAGCTGGATATGATTGACTTGAGGTCCCAAATGTCAGCTGTCTCATATTTCATCATGCCAAAAAACATGCACTGATATGTGAACGATACAGGGGACTGAATAAATGTCCATGACTTTAAACATGTTTTAAGACAAATATAGATAGTAAACATGTCATACAGTTATATTCAATTTTAAAGGCTTTATGATATCTATATTTGATGAGAATCTATCTTGATTCAGATCTATTGAGTTTTCTTATAACTGTAGAGCTTTATTTCAGGCAGTGTAATTACGTTGCTTGCCCAAACATTTCTCATTATGTATTTCATTTCATTTGCTTCCTTTGGTATTCAGGTACTATGCGATTGTATATTTTTTTTTTCTTCTGATTCCTTGAAGAGTGAAAAAGATAGCAGTTCGGTTGAACAGGACAAATACACATTTGAATTCCCATTCAATGAAGGGTTAAACCTAATGTGAGCCAGTCGGAAAACAAGCAGTCGGTTGGTGAAGGTCTAGGCAAGCTAATTCTAAATAGCATTCCAAAAAAAGCAGTCAGTCAATGAAACAAATGACTGAAGTGGACTTTAATCCTATACAGCAGTCTGAAATAGGCAGCATAGTTTGAAGGTTAGCTAATTTGCATATTAACTTGGGCTGTGGCATAAGGACTAGACTGCTATAAGCTCTCGACGGACTAAGAGCCGTATATAACGACGCAGCTAATTTTAGAGCTGTCAAACTAGGTAGTCGAAGCCTGTATAATAGAGACTTCCATGTTCATAAGCAGTCCAAAGCGATATTAGCAGCTTCTGATAAAGCGTCCGAAGCCTTTATTAGAGCTTACGATTGATATAGCGCAGTCGAAGCCTTATTTAGAGCTTATCATGATACCAGCCAGCTATAATCTATCCTTGTGGATATACATGCTCTGGCTATGTGGAACGGGCTATGGAGACTTGCCGTATAAGCCCTAATCGAAGGTCACAGCCAGCCTGATTTGACATGTCCCATGCCGCAGATGAAGTCATGTCGACTAGCTTGGCGCTTCGACTGCTTAGTGACTGCGCTTACATAGAAGCATGCTGACTTCAGTGATGTACTACACTGCCTTCAGTACGGGTAAGTCGACCATACCGCTTAGTACGTACTATCAAAAAGCTTTACTACAACCCAAGATACTGTAATATCCTTGTATGTTCCCTAATATAACATATATTAATATCAATAATTACAAGTATGAATATACATAAATCAAATTTAAAAAATAATAAAATAACCTTCAGAATTCACTTTAGAACTGAGTTCATTCTATCCATTCTATTCGAAATCATTATCATTATTTTGTGAATAAAATGTGATTAAAACCCTGGAGTACCATCATTTCACAAAAAAGTAAATAAAATAAAATAAGAACCTAAAAATAAATAAATGAAATAAAGGAAAGTCTCGCATCATCAGTTGTAAATCATTAGTCGCTAAATGCCATGTTAGATTATTAAGGCGGTTAATTTGAGGGTTTTAAGATATCCACACCATGACGTAATTGAAACATCGCACTGCACGAAGAAGCCAAAGTATGCTGCTGGAAGCAGACCTGTGGTGCAATCTATAACTTGACACACTGACCCGGTATTTCTAGTGGTAGAAAAATAAAACAAGCTATTTTATTATAATCAGATTTTGAATTCCCCGTGCCTATCGTGTAGCGATTTTTTTAAAGCCCAGGCAAGTCAAAGAGTCATAAACCTTATGAACTTGAAAAACACAAAAAAAAAAAAAAAAAGCACAAAAACACAAAAACAACACAAAAAAAAACCAACAACCAGATAAATATCTCTCAAAATGTCAATACACAAATGGAATAAAAGATGGAATCTATCATTAAATTAAGTAGTCAACGTCAGCGATTTATGTTCAGAAATCTGGAAATTCAACTTTAAACATTATTACGCAAGCCTATATTAAACACATCGATACGTGCTCCAAATCCGAGAACCAATAGGCATTCTTACTGCATTGCAATATTCGTTGATTATTCCAATTATTTTTTTTTGTTTTTAAATTATTATTATTTTTATTTTTATAACTTGGGGTAGGAAACTATTGTATATATCCTTGTCAGCTTAATTCATAATCTTCTAATTAATGTCATTAAAAAAAAAAAAAAAACAAAAAAACAAAAAAACAGATACACACAACGCCATAAAACGTGTAGTTCAAGAGCACCATATGCTTAAGTCAATGTAAATTGCCTAACCTGTATGGTTGTGAATGTAATCATCATAATAGTATGGTAGCATTTCACTGCCATAGTCCGGGTCTCCAGGGGACGGACAAGTATCACAATTATTGTCCCAAAAGCAGAAAGTGTCATGCGTTCCGTACCATTCATATGGTTTCAAAATGTTATAGCAGTCATACTGTCCATTGCCTGTAAGAAACATTATGGAAAAGAGTGAAAAGAAGGGAGATGCGTTAAAACCTTTCTTTGTGATAAATATCATTTGCAGCATTTCGAATCTGACACGAAATTTTCGGATTTTGAAAGGAATTATTGACAGGGTTATAATGAAAATGAAAAAATACAAAGTAAAGAAAAAAAAAACAAGAAAAGAAAAGGAGAACAGGGAAACTGGTAGCATTTAATCAGATAAAAAGAGTCACATTCGTTTGATAAGGCCTCCCTTTTCAAAAGAGCAAACCCTTCCTTTTATTCATTAATATTGATTTAGAATCTTCAGTCGAGCCATTTATCTTTTAGTAGATAAAAGACCTTCTAAACTTGGTATTTTTATTCACCTAATAAGAAAAAACGTGTAAACCTTTTTTTTTCCGGTTGCACATCCTGTTTAGAATTGTACGATAAATGATCCCTACATGACTAAATGTACCAATGTAAAGTTGCCTTATATAGGAAACGACGCCATAATCCGTAAAGTTTATTTTACTATTTACTCATTTAGTGTCAGTAATGGATCATGAACTGCAACAATCTTGTTCTTAGTATAGAATATTTTTGTGCCATATCATTAAGTTGGCATATTCGTGATTTGTATTTTTGGGGTGTTTTAGAGGAGTCGCCTATAGGCTCTACCCTTTTTAACTTCGTTATGAATATGTTGTAATATTATCAAACAGTAATGGGGCATACAGCACGTTCAAGATGTTATTTTGTTGTTATCAGTTTGTTGTAGTATAATCATCATCACCACCATTATTATCATCATCGTTATTATTATTGTCATTTTCATTAGTATTGATATTACTATTCTCATTGTTACATTATTATTTGCATTGTAATAATTTTTATTGATATCATCATCAAGAAATTTAATCATTATTATCCGTATCATCATTACATTATCATCATTATTCTTTTCATTACTATACATTATCAAGCTTAGGCATTGTGTTATCCCATTACCAATCTGCGCACTTGTAGTGGCCAACAAACATGTATCTGCTGAGCAGCAATTAAGCGCGAATTACATAAAGTGGAAGTACATTTAAAACACTGTTGTAATACCGGGTTCGGAGTTATGTTTCCATTTAATAAAGTAAGCCGATGTCAATCAGTGCTCAACATGATTAATATATGTCCATCACGAGATGCTTTTGATGCGTTTGTTAATGTCAATAACAAACGCTGGCTTGATTCGCTCATTGACATCTTTAGTAATAAAGCACGATTTATTGCAACTGAGCCATTAATTTTGATATTAAACGGGTTTCAGGGTGAAATAGAGCAAATATAATAAGCACACGACTGAAGTATTTAATGGGTTTCAATTCCGTTTCATAATTTCATCTTTTAAAGAGATATTACGAAAAAGACTAAATAACATCGTTTTAATGGATTCTCTTTTCCATTTTTGTATTCAAGTGGCATCTTGATCTTCTTTATTGGAAAACTTATCCTTGTTCTATTTTGAATGACACAATATAAACGTTAGATATTCAGCTGGAATAATTAGAGTAGTCACTTGACATCATCAATGGAAAATAAAAAGATCATTTTTGTAAAGGAAAATATTTTGTGAATTTGAGGAAAATATGTGGTTTATTCAAGTGAGTTTTATGTTTTAAAAAAATCCCCCCCCCTTTTTTTAAAGGCCTATTCTTCAAAATTTCTTGATAAGTTTTTTTTTCTTTTTAAATCATGAAATAAATAATTTATTCCGAATAGAGGGCACAAACAATCAAATTTAGATCAGGAACAACTAACTGCGAACCACGAACATATTTATAAGAGATTTTTTTTCTCTCTTTTTGAGTTTTTTACCAGCCATAAAGAAAATCACTTTGCTCTCTTAATCCCACCCTGGACAGCGGTCAACGTAGCTTTTTTGGGTGCAACAATTCAAGATTCAAGAATAATCAATTGGTAATTAAATTACTTTTTGAAGGCACATAAAAATTCATCAAATTAAACACCTAGAAAATTGTCAATAAAAAGAAATTCAATTAATGAACCCCAAATCATAATGTATATTTTTAAAAAAGTAACTCTTCCCGAATCTTTTGGTACCAGGTTTGTGTGTTATATCTTTACGCTTCAATGAACACGACGCACGACACGAATTGTGCAAGAGTGGGGATGAGATTGAAACAACAAAAGCGGACGAAAAAGCAACTCCATCCAGAATAACATAGCATAATTCCTTTAGGAAATTGTTTTGAGCCAAATAACTTGGCAAGGGTGTTGATACAGTTGTCGACTAGATTCTGTGTAAAAATTATATTGATTCGTCAAGTAATCCACGAATGAGTACACATCAAAGAGTAACTTGTCACTGACAGACCTAAAAAGGCCTCTTAATACTTTTAAAAAGTGATTATTTTGTCTTTGACGTGTGCTCACTCGTGCCTGACTCTACAGATCTATCTCATTTTCACACAAAATTTAGTCAATATGGGTAATAACACCCCTGCCAAGTTATTAAGCGCATGACAAGTAGTTAAAAATTAAAAACAAAATTGGTACTAAACGATGCAGGACGAGTTTAATACTCTTTCGGAATATGTAGAATAATTTGGGGTTTATACATCGGTTTTCTTTTTATTGACATTTTTCTAGGTGTCTAGTTTTTTTCTGACTCACTCGGTATATTCTGAGGAAATAACCCTTCCAGCATGTTTTGGTACTTCTTTTTGTACGGTATGTGTTCAAGCTTGGATAAAGACGGCATGGAACATGTTAGATTTGAATTGTGGCAAAGTGGGGGGGGGGGGGGGGGGGGGGGGTACAGACCTAACGACAAAAGCTAACAAAAAGCAACTGTATCCTGAATTAATATAGCATGACTCTTTAACTATTTGTGTTGAGCCAACTAATTTCAGGGGTGTTGTTACTTCTACAGAGTACTTTCTATGTGAAAATGATCTAGACTTGTAAAGTCGGGCAGGAGTGAAAACACATCATAGAGTAAATGGTCACTTACAGACCTCAAAAAGGCCCCGTAATACTTTTGAAAAGTTATCATGTTTGTCTTTGACATGTGCGTATACCACGAAAAAATAGTACCAAAATATGCAGGGGAAGTTATTCTTTCAAAATGTGTATGATAATTTAGGGTCAATAAATGAATATTCTTTTTAATGACAATATGTAGGTGTTCGGTTTATTATCTTACTCACTTGGTAGCCTATACAGGTCATGCGGCGGTCACAACTCGCCCTAGGCTACGGGGCACGTGCATGCAACGTAGCCTGCGTTGCATGCACAATGCATGCACAGGTCGAGGGTCAATTTCTGCGATTCCTGCGTTTCTGTAGTAAGGGTATTGGAAAAACTTCCTGCACGTCGTATGGTGGTGTAACCATAATTCGCGCAGAACCTTAATTCACGCACGACGGATATCTCAAAAAGTATTCAATATCGTGAAAATCTGATAGCACCATCAGATAGAGGGACCAAAAATTGTTTAAGATCCAAACTTTCGTCACGATATGGTGTATCGAATTGTGAAATTATTGACCAAACATCGAAAAATTGCGTGTCCGTTGCGAAAATTCCGAGCTTTTTGACAAGGGTCTGGAAATCATCATTTTCCGAGTTAATGTCATAAAATTATGAGATGATATTAATATCATCTTATTCCATGAAATTTTGACTTACATTTACTGTTATTCCCTTTCCTTAGACCGATGGAAGTTCTTGATAAATCTTTGTCAAACGCCCGTGCGGAAATTAAGGTCACACTGTTTTGTTGACTTTTTCAGCAGAATTCGCGATCGTTCGATCGACATAGAATTTTGAAATCGCGATATCGTCGAAGCCCCTTGACCTAGTTCACTCTTCGTTCGGCGATTCGAAGTTTAGAATTTTGCCGTTTATTTGGTAATCATAGTTTCCGTTGATTTTGAGTAAAACATGAAATACTGTTGATTGAATGTCACATTTTGTATAATTTTTTAAATTTGCGCGAACTATGGTCTCCCCATCATACATGCAACGTGCTTGCATGGTACGTGTGCTGCACGAATTTTCTACGAAATCCATTGTAAGGAGTTTCACGACGAAGTTACGGCGAGTTGTGACCGCTGCATAACTAAACACAACACAAAGAGAAAGTTCCCCCTATTTCAGATATCAATTTTTTTTTTTTAACTAGGAGGAATTTTAAAAATCAAATTATATGTCCATGTAGGGAATTTAATTAGCTACCAGGGGAGCGAATTTTAGGAAAAATCTTCAAGTCATGCTTCAGTGATTGATGGTTGAATGCAAAAATGCCATTTGTTTAAGTTCACAAGCCTAAAATCACAACTTTGATTCAATGGCCCACATTCTGATAGCAGTAAAAGTTAACCCTGGGCTAAAGTTAACCCTAGGTTAGCCAATCCACACCTAACCCACACCTCTGGTTTAAGTCCTATTGGTATTCTGATAGCCTAGTTTAATGGGTTAAACACATTACGCATGCTCAGTAGAGCTCATCTCGAGCTGCGCTCCCAGGTCAGGGTCGCGCAGCAGTGCAACGCACCTCATGAAACAATGCAATACGCGCCTTGCAATCGTGCGCACCGCGCTGGTCTAGGGGCGGGGCAGGTTTGGTTGATTGATGATTTTTTATTTATTTTTGTCAGGTAATGCATCCATTTAGTATGAGAATTGGACGTATTTTATCATGACAGATTTATCAATCTGGATTATTTTCATTTTTAAATTGTATTTATAATCCTCCCCGCCCCGTTATCACAAAAGTTAACTTAATTGTGTTGTTTTTAAGGTGCAAATGGCTGTAGTAACGATGATGCCCAAAAAATTAAACCAGGCTTAAAACTACCCTGGGGTAGTTTAAATTTTGGAGGATTTATTACCATACTTAACCCTGGGTTAAGCTAAACTTTGCTATCAGAATATATGAAATTTAACCCAGGGTAAATTGAGGAGTGAGACTAGAGTTAAACTACCCTAACCCTTGGTTAAGCTAAACCAGTTTCTATCAGAATATGGGCCAATGATATCGGACCCATTTTCACATTTTAAACATTTCACTCCGTCAGAATGTACGAAAAAGTGCTTTACAATATACGGAAGAGAAATTTGCGTCAAATTTCAACGGTTGAGTGAGCATTCAGCTAAAATTGCCGCAAACTGCCATTTTTATCTTTGCCATGGTTAATATCGATTAAAATAAGATGGAATCCCTGTGTGGAAGTGTATGCAGCCTATATCCATTTATTCACGGTTGAATAAACCCATCAAACAAACAAAAAATAGGTCAATTTTAGAATTACGAATAGTCATTGTAGTAATTTATTGAACTAGAAAGCATCTTAATAACAGTTTTTGATTTGTACTTATATTCTTTGGGCACGTGCCAATGATCCTATGGCTTTATTTACAAATTCATGCTTCTGAGCACGTGAGACTGGAACAGCCCTTTTCTACACGTAGGACTAAATTCAAATTCTTACTTTTGATTGAATATACCAATTCTTTTCAGGAAGTACCCTTTGATTTTATTTTCATAAAAATCCGAGTTTCACGCCTCAGTGGGCACAAGATATAAGAAAATCATGAAAATGAGAAGAATGTTGGAACTCCGTCATGGTTAAGTGACTTTTCCAATACGTAATTTTGAATAAGATCATTTTAGTTAGAGACCAGTTGAAGCTATTGTGCAAAGTTTCATAAAATAATTCACTGTCAAATGGACAAAAACTGACAATTAAAATATGCCAAATTTACTTTTGTTAACTAGTGTTAAACCTCTGTACATAAAGTCAATGGAGGAGGAAATCAAATACCTGACTTGGTGAAATTCGGCCAATTCATTGATGATTATTGTTAATTCTAATGTGAGTTATGTCACGAAACTTGGCACACGGCTTCAACTGATCTCTAACTAACATGATCTTGATTCAAATTACGTATTTGAAAAGTCACTGAACCATGACGAAGCCACAAACTTTTTTTTTCATTTGCATGATTTCTTGGTATCTTGTGCCCACTGAGGGCGTGAAACATCGGGTTTCGTGAAAATAAAATCAAAAGTTCTCCCCCAAAAGAATTGTTATATTCTTATCAAAGTAAAAATTTGAATTTTTAGTCCGTACGTGAGAAAAGGGTTTTCCAGTCTCACGTGCTAACTGAAGCATGAATTTGTAAATAAATGCCATAGGATCATTAACACGTGCCCAAAGAATATAAATACAAGCCAAAAAAATGTATTGAGATGCTTCCTAGTGCATAGAATTACTGCAATGCATTTTCGTAATTCTAAAATGGCCTATTTTTTATTGTTTGATGGGATCATTCAACCTTGAATGAATGAATATTGTTGCATACACTTCCAAAACAGGAATTCATTCATATTTGATCGATTATATATGGCAAAGAAGTAAAAATCGCAGTTTGGGCAATTTTTGCTGCATGCTCACATCAACCGTAAAAGTTGACGCACATTTCGTTTCCGTATATTGGGAACACATTTGCATACATTATGACGTGTAAATGTTTAAAATGTGAAATGGGTCCGTTATATTAATTCAAGTTGCCATTTTAAGCTTGCGAACTTCAAAGAATGACATTTTGCATTCAACCATCAATCACTGAAGCATGACTTGATGATTGCTCCGAAAATTCGCTCCCATTGTGGCTAATTAAAATCCCTACATGGACACATAATTAGATTTTTAAAATTCCTCCTGGTTAAAAAATTATTGATATCTGATATAGTGGGAACTTTCTTTTTGTGTTGTGTTTATATCACCAGGGGCGTAGACAGCGGGGGGGGGGGGGGGGGGGGGGGGATGCATCCCCCCAACTCAAAAGGTGGGGGGATGGCATGTACAATCATCCCCCCCCCCACTTTTCACGGGTGATATGCATTTTTTTTTAAAGGCTGAAATGGGCCTTGCACACTCCTTTTTCTTCCACGGAGCTCTAGAAATTTTCGCTCGCGCTTCGCGCTCGCATATTTTTATTATTATTATTTTTATTATTATTATCATTATTAAATGTAGATTAAATATTTTTATATCTATTAAATATTTATTTATTATTTAGGCCTAGGCGTATACTTATTTTATTATTTCCAGGGAAATTACTTTGTTTTTCTTTATAGAGCTCTGTTTCTATTAGTCTATTTACCCTATATTTTTATTTTAATTGTATTCATACTTATGTATCTTTAATATAATGATATTTGCAGAGATATTTGTATTACAGGTGTAGGCCTATGCAGCTCTCGGTATATTTTGCAGAATAACCCCTTACGAAATACGAAATCGGGCTCAGGCCCCTAAATAAAAAACATCCCTCCTTTTAAAAAAAATATAATAATAGTATAAAATAAAAATAAAATAAAATGCCCGGAGACCCCTACACTCTAAAAACTGAGATGCTAATTTATGGGTGCTCGTATAGTGACTGCACTTGAAGTGCTAAATCAGCACCTGAAGTGCTGTTTTAGCACTTACCAAATGCTAATTTATCAACAAAAAAATGTTCATGGTTGGTATGGGATTCGAACCGGGGTTGAGTACCGCTGACGTTACCAATAGACCAAAGGAGATCTCCCTAACTGAATTATGAAAGCATATTAGATCATTATGGCAACTTTGAAGAAAGTTCACCATGAAACAATAGGCCTATGATCTGCTTGCAATCGTGAGATGTGAATTTTTCTAACGTGCTCGTAAGCTCTTCTCATCCAGGGGACCCAGGTTCGAGCTCACGTGAACGTGCTAAAACACACTTTGAGTGCAGTTAAACAGCACTTTAAGTGCAGTTTGATTTTGTATCACTTTCGTATATCTTCAACAAGGAAATAGTATAAACATATACATATAAAATAATTGCACATAAACAAACATTATAAGAGTAATAGTAAAGTCCAGGACACGCATATTACTGCCAATGCAGGACATGCAATACAAAACTTAAATTATAACAACTGAAAGATCTAATAGGTCATATTGTTATAGAAGAAAATGCGATAGATATTTCATCTAATTAAAACTGTTGTATTTTAAGTATTATTTTAATTTATGTTTAAGGCCTATTGCGACTCGACTTACAATCAAGCATATAACCTGTATCCATATTATTGCCATGAATTTTCAACTTTTGTCTTTTTATTATTACAAATGTTATTCATCATTATAATGTAATCATATCATGCTATTAATATCTTTATTTTTTTAATAGTTACTATTAGGCCAAACACTATGATTATAATTAAAGTATCCTAAACATAAGTATAGTAATATCATCATTATCGTTATCATGTTATTCTGTCACTATTATGAGCATCTGACTTATTGAATTCTCAAACTGTATATAACTTACAAGTTATTATAATCTTGCCAGGTAGGTTCGTAATTGGCGCGAGTAAATTGCAAAGGACGAGACAAGGGCCATTTTACTGAGCTTGTCCCGAAATTCAGCGGCCTATTCCGTCCATGAAGGTATCTCAACAAGCTCTTAAAAGTGCTGATTTCAGCCTCTGAGTGCTAAAAACAGCACTTCCGTTTTTAGAGTATATATATATATTATAATATATATATAATATTATATATATACAAACATATAATGTGTGTGTGTGTGTGTGTGTGTGTGGGTGTGAAGGGGAGGGTACCTACTAATTACTTACCCGATCTTTGCCAAAAAAAAAAATCGCTTTATCCATCAAAATATTACTTCTTCGAATGTATTTATTTTTATTTATTTTTTTTTTTAACTTTATTGACCATTCAGTGCTTTAAGGAGCATAGTTAAAACAGGGAATTACGTAAATTTGCTTTAAGTCACCAGAATAAAAATTATAAGCATTTTATGATTTCCTCGGTTGTAATGTGTAAGGCTTTAAATATGAATATTCTTGCCTTGACTACTAATAGAGTCGCTAGTGCCTGTGCAAAGACTTGATTCCTAATGGCTTTGTAATTTTTGAATTGACTAATGACAATTTGCTTTTAAAGCGAATGGCTTTAGACATTAATGTTTACAAGACACATTTGTGGCCATTGATACTATTCCTGTTCATATAGCAAGATTGATAAAATACGTGCCTCTTTTTTTTCTCCAGCATTAAAAAAAAAAAAGTTTTTGTGTGTTCATACCCAATGTGTTTTTGAACATTTTGGAGGAGAAAATGCTCCATTCTATTCCCAAGTACAAGATATGACTAGACGTGGGAGAAAATGGAACAGATTCATATTTTTTTCCACTCAAAATCACACCTTTAGAAATTTTGAATTTGGAGCCTTTTTCATTTGTCTTTCCCTATGAATAACCATGTTGTGGCCATCGTTATCAGGAATAAAAAACGACAAACATAATGATCGAAAAGCTATGGTAATAAATCAAATATAACAGTGGTACCTTAATACGAAGTGTGATGTGTTCGATTAGTGTCACGTGTCGTTCAACATTCTGGTATATTGAACGATTTTTGTGATATTGCATGTATATCTAACCTGTGTTAAGATTAACAGCGAATGAATCACGTGTATGAGACTATTTTAGATATTTGATTTTCAAAGGTGGCATGCTTTTTTTTTGGGTATATTATGTGGAGCAAATTTGCTCAAAATTTCTTTAAGATTTTAATGTGTTGTGGTGTGTGGGGGCGGTGGGGGTGGGGAATCGAATATCGGATACATTTACTGTAAAAAATCTCCCATGTTAATGCATCATGAACTAAAAATACGAGATGATCTTCGGGCAGGTCTACTTCGTGTCGGCCTATGTGAAACAAACATTCAGTCGGGAAAATTCACTCCAATTGTCCAGCACATGTTGCTTTGCCTTTTCAGTAATATTTTTAATTTGATAGTGAAATGTTGAATTCGAATTAAAAAAAAAAAAAAAAAAAAAAAAAAAAAAAATTAAAAATCTATAAAAAATCACGATTTTAGTACACTAATCCGTGAATGCCGGGGCAAATATAAATTAACCTGGTATGAGGTTGCAACATACGACTAGCAGCATGCACCAGAATGACGAATAGAACATGTTTTTTGCTGTAAAGTCTCATCAATGAAACACTCTATTCAGTTTCGTCCTGTTCCGTTATACTTCTTAAATATGTAGTGAGTCTAAAAAGTTAAAACCAGGAGATACTTATTACGTAGGCTACAGCATGATTCTGTAAAAGAAAACCTCAATAAGAGTACTGGTAACGGTGCCGACAACATGGAATCAAAACTGATGCGACTGCATTAATGAAAATGGAATGCTCGTCACAAACAAACATATCGCATGGGAAAGCTTTTTGCCGCCCTCACTACAAACTCGCACTTTTCACGTCACTCTTTTTTTCTTCCCACTCTCGTTCCTCCTCTCAACATATACATCTCTCTGTTTGTCTTTCTTTCTTTTATTCAATATCCTTCACTCCTGTTACACATTCTTTCTTTCTTTCTCAATAAATCTAGGGAGGTTGTGCTTTGGATACTTAAATAATTTGACATTTTTATATATCATTATCTTTGATCGGTGATAATTGAATATTTTCACGGCTTATTTGAGCAAGTCTGATTCAGAAATGGCTGAAACATGGAGAAAAGAAAATTTGTTTCAATGGGCGTTGTTCATTTTGATCATTGTTTAGAACATGCTTGTAAAATCATTTTAAATTCCACTGGCCCCGTGATGCACAAAGGAAAGGCGATGTCTTCTAATGCCCAGTCCGTGTAGGCATAGAGGTATAGTTGGCAGATCACTGAGTTTGACCGTTAAAACGTCCCTCTCTCCATCTCCTGGCCAATTCCTTACACTAATCACATACCTAACTTCAGCCGTTGATGTGCCAAACCCAAACCTTAAACATGATCATATCGCAAATCTTACCCTAACGTTATACTATTTTATGCGATAATAAGGCTGGAGCATCCGCACTGGATTATCTTCGGGTACCCACCAGAAGAAATTGCGATTTTTAACTCTCTGTCTTTCGTCTCTATTAACTTTATTTGTTAAACGAATCAAGTTTTATGGTGACATTATTGAATTTAATAATATCTTTTTTAAATACTCACTTTATATACTTTATATTCCTGGTCTTTAATATTATTCTATTTTTAACCCTCATTGCAATATTTTTTTTTTTCATCGTTCCTCGTCAACAGTCAAATGTTCCTTAAAAGCATAGTATTAAGTGTACAATGTAATTTATCTTTCTTTTAATTGTCAGACTGGCGCGTGAGACACGACTATGAATTTACTGTCCCATCTTTTTTTATAACCGGAATTTTCTTTTCACAAAAATATATTTAATCATGTTGTCAGATCGATGAGTAGCTGACAGTGATTATAATGAAGACCGATATCTGTGAATAGACAGCGGGTGAGATAGAGATGAAAAGAAAAAAAAGAGTGTGGTATGAGAGAGAAAGTTGGATGGGTCAAAGCGATTACTGTGCTTTGAAAATTATGTCTCGATGTCATTTTTTTTAAAAAATAGTAAGTTACATGTATATAATAAATCAAGTAAGCTATAAATATGTTTTAAGTGACGTCTCGTGGCATCTTGTCTTTTTGTTTTTCGATTATACAGGGTGTATCAATAAAAACGGGACAGATTTGAAAAGTCTGCCAAAATTTCATTTCAAATTATGGTGTTTATATTTTGATGTTAATAGATGCTCTGAAGTCTTATCTTTCAAATGCAATTTGAAACAATAAGTTTCGTTCAAGCTTGAGCGCACACAGAACGTCTTTGTCGGGGGCCCAAAAAAAGGCTTGCGCACAAATTAAAAAAAAATGAGAAATACGATCATCAGACTTCTTGCTTACCAGCAGACTTACTTTTAACCTTTTCATTATCTTTGCCATTAGTTTTCGAAATATGCTTTTCAAAATACTTTACAAAGCATTATTTACTTGAATGGCTTTTGTTTTGTTTTGTTGTTGTTGTTTTTCACTTAACTATGTTATCTTTTTTAGCACTTGAATATTCCCTCAAACTAAGAAAAAATAAATAAGAAATGTTATCAAACCCAAGGAAGGGGATTTGGTTTGGGTTGGAAGATTATTTTGATTGCATTGACTGCTTTGTTTGTTCGTTTGTTTATATTATTGATTGATTGATTGTTTGATTGATGGATTGATAGATTGACCATTTTGGATGATTGATCGTTTGATTATTCAGTGTTTCTTTAAATGATTGATTGAATTGATTGAGATTACTTTTTTGTTATTGATTGTTTTCAAATGATTGATTAAATCGTTGGAAGAATCATAGAAAATCACCTCATTAGACTAACATAATCATTTATCAGTGTAAAGTAACAATCAATCCGAATGTAGTACACCGATAAAATTAAATAATACCTCCCTTTTTAACCTTAGACAAAAACTTTCCGTGTTCGGTTCAAGCATGACACAAAACAACAAAGCAATCAATCAATCAATCAATCAATCAATCAATTAAACAAGCATGGAAATCCACTTTCTTGGGTTGACAAAAAAAGGTATTTAAGTTGGAATGAAAAATTCATTGCAAAAAGATTACATATTAAAATGACCCCCAAAAAACAAACAAAACAAAAACAATTAAAGTCAATAAAAAGCTTTGTAAATGAATTTCAAATCAAAATTCGAAAATATTGGCAAAGAAAACGAAAAAGTTTAGAAGAAGACTGCTGATTAGCAGAAGTCTGCATGATCAATATTATCGTTTTTTTCCATTTTGTGCGCAGCCTTTTTTTGAGCCCGATAAAATGTTTCTGTGTGTTCTCAAGCATGACGAAACTTTTTTTAAAATTACATTTGAAAGATAAGACTTCAGAGCATCTCATTAACATAAAATATAGACATCATGATTTGAAATACAATTTTGCAGACTTTTCAAAACTGTTCCCGTTTTATTGATACGCACTGTATATATAATTATGTTACGGCATGTACGGCTTTCGAATAAATTATTATTATTTTTGTTGAATTAAGCTCCCAAACGGTTTGGTCTAAAGATTACACCTTATATATGTAAATCACAAGCACACACACACACACACACACACAATATATGAAGAGTATATATGCAAAAGGGACTAAACCCAGTTTTGCTCATTCTTCATAAAAAAAAGTTTTGTATTTCACCCAAATGTATGTTTCAATTCAGAAAGTTCTTCTACTAAGTTTAAGAGTCATCAATAGGCCGATAGGTAACGAAAAAAAAAACTAACAAACAAACAACAAAAAAAGCAAAAAAAAAAAAAAAAAAAAAAAAAAAAAACCTTCAGATGTCTTTTATTTTATATTTTATATATTTATCATTTTTATGGATTTAGTCCCTTTTGCATGAAAACTAATTTCAAGTTGTTGCTATATCAGGCAAAGGTAATACATGTAACTAGTAGGCAGAACAGTAAATAATTTCAACATCTAAACTGACAATAGGAAGGGTAGGGGAAGATAAACTTTTAAAAATTATTAATTATGTCGGAATTTGCAATCTGGAAGAGTATTTTAAACAATATCAATCAATTCACGGTTGAGTGAACACTTAATAAAAACAAAAAATAATATTTTCAAATTTATTACGTAAGTATTGTTCCCTTTTGTGTAATGAAAATCATTTTATTAACATTTTTTTGTTATATGTATGTCAAATTTTTTTTTTCTTCATATCATGCTATGGCATTTTATCAACAATTCATGTTTCAATGAACACGTGATACGTGAACAGCCATTTTTTTCCTTTGTGGACTAAAATTAAATTGCCTACTTTGGATAACTGTTTCAGACCTTCTTGGATAGTTCATTTGATTTGAGTTTAACGAGAATTCCAGTGTTTTACGCTTCAGTGAACAGAAGATGTTTAAAAAATATACTAATAAGAAGAAATTTCAGAGCTTTGGCCCCACTCCGTACCTAATCAGATTTCAATTTAGCGTTTGTTCCTGTTAGTTAGTACCACCATGAAGTTGTGTGCCAAGTTTCGTGAAAAAAAACTCTAAGTAGAATTACCAAAAATTATTAATGAAATTAAGCCGAATTTCAATTTTGTTGAAATTTTGTTTTTCTCTCCATTGACATTGGGTACAATCTCGAGGCAAAAACAAACCCTAATTCAACATGCTTGAAATTTTTAACAAAAAGGTGTTGAGTAATATCATTTGGCAGTTATGTCTATAAACTTATCGACTAATTTATGTGCGAATATGATATAAAACCGTTGCGAAATGCATGGAAAAACACACATTAAAGGTAAATTTGTCATGACAAAAGTCACAAAACTCACATTTAAAGTGTGCTCGCTCGTCCATGGCACGACGAATAGTGCTCATGTTCTCACAAAAATGTGTGGATGATGTTGATAATAATATCTGATGGCAATTCTTCAAATAAAATCGTTGTATTTTACCATTTTTAGAGGCGTGAACATAATTCTTGAAATTGTGCTCACTCATCCATGAAAAATAGTGAAATGTATCGGGATTGGTGTTGGATGGTCAAATTTTGGATGATAAAACCACCAAAACAATTCAGCACAATGTAAAAAGAACATTTTGCAAAACTGTTATTTTTACAGACCAAAAAATGACCCTTGTGACTTTTTAAAATGTCCATTTTTTCTTTAAACGTTGATCACTCTTGCATGTCTCAGGGGATCGATGTCATTATTTCACAGAAGGTACTCAATAAGTTTTTGTGCTCAAAACAGGCCCGTTCAAAAGTTACACCATTTTGATTAGGGGGGGGGGGGGCTTACTTTTGTTGTTGTGTATATTATATGTACATGTAAGAAACTTTTCCCCAAGAACCATATAACCATATACATGTACATTTTATTTGGTAGTCATTAAAAAAGGGTATAGTTTTTATTGGGTCGCACTGTATATATTTTACGATATGACATCAATAACAATTTAACGTCGATCAGCCCGATGATCTAAATGGCAGTGAACACTTAACATCACAACTTTTCAATAGGACTTGGAGCTACACGCATGTTTGCCTTCCTAATGGCGGAAAATATTATACGCAAACACAATTATTCCATGTCCCGTAATTCTGGGTTTTGTTCGAGTATATAGTGAGTAAACAGGCAAATGGTTACTCTGTCCGACAAATAGTAAGAATGAATATCGGATGTTACAACTGTCTACATGTTTCCTTTTAAAAAGCTGTGCTGTTCGTGCTGTAGTGTCATAATTGCAAACGGCAGATTGGCACCACAAATGAAAAATTGCCCTTTATTATCGGGGAATTAAGCTTGTCTAAACTTTTTGATATTCAAAATCCTGTGTAGGACAATTAAAATGGAAGGATTGATGCTTATAACATTACACATTTTGCCATCGGCAGACTTAATGAGACGACGTACTAAAAAGATTTATTATTATTATTAAAAAAAAAAATATATTTCAAGTTCCGACTTTGTTTGCTTTGTGAAAATGATTGTAATCATAGGAAAAGGTGTAAGAATTTGACCATTTCATTTAAAAAAAAGCTATTTTACCTGGAACATAAAATGAAAGCCCATTACTCCAACCTGCTTTAGCGTTTAAAATCCTCCCCTCGCCGAGCCCTCACCCCAGCCAAAAAGTCGAGTCCAAAGTTTAAACCTCCTGGATGCTTCAGTCTTTTGACTCAATTAAAGTAAAACTTAAAAAAATACAAAAGTGGGTATCCGCCAATTACTTATGCATCATGTATGTAAGAGGAGTAGAAACATATGTATTTCTTAGTAACAGTTAATGTATTTTGAAGTAAAATACATTAACACCCACAGATGTATAAATTATATATATCAAATGAATTATATGAATCCAAACTAAGGTGTCGTCTCCAATCACAAGGCGTCAGTTTCCCTCGGCTTCCTGGGAAAGATTCGGCTTTCAGCTTTTAACATGTTTCACGTGTTTAAGCCGTAAAAAGATTTCGGGATTCTATTCCAAAGCCGATAAATCTGCTTTTTGAACAAAAGCCGTGGGAAACTGACGCCGTTTGATTGGAGAAGACGCCTAATTGGTTGTCATGCAAGGGTATTAAAATATTTGTTTTTTTCTTCTGAAAATATCTTTTTTAGCTAAATATGAAAAAAAAAAAATCCGAAGTTAAAGGGAAACACATAATTAATACACACAAAAATGTCAAAGATACGAGCCCCGTTTATTGCATGTTTAAATATTTTTAAATTAGATATGTGATTAGGTGGTTTCGGCATGCTTGGCACTAGGCCTATTTTCAATATTAGGTTAATATCATGCATGATTGTGTACCGATTAAGAAAAGGTAACGTTTATTTAAAAAAAATAACTTCAAAATAAAATATTGCAAATAATTATAAATAGAATCAGGGGGTGGGGGCGCCGACGAAATTTTTGGATCTTAAAAAGGTACGGTCAATGAGTGGTTTTCAAATAATAGGGGGGGGGGGGGTGGGTATTCCCTGCGCCCCGCCTGGATCCGCCACTGATTATTCATGAAATGATACGCAATCTTCAAATAACGTTCTATATTGAAATCATATTTACATAAGCATAATCTATCTAAGTCGTACACCTGTTGATCTTTATGGTTTTATTTAAATATTTCATTGGTGAATACCGTGTTGATCTGGGCCTTTAATGCAGTTGTATAGATCTATAGGCTGTATAGATGAAAACTTTCGAACCATTTGATGTGCCTATTTTGTTTCCTTATTAATACTATTTGTCAAAGTGAGTGTCTTAGTTTAAAGATACATGGTTCTGAACAAAAAAAACGGGGGTTGTTTGTATTAAAATTTTATGAATATTCCAAAAGTAAAGACGGATTGCATAAACGTAACTTAAATTAACGTAACCCAAATTAAGCCTGGCACAGACATATTTTCATGAAATTGTACTTGTCGTCTATACAATCGTAATACTCTAAATAATTAATTAATTTCTCTTCAATGCTGGAAGTATAGGATTTTTCAAAAGAACAATATTGATTCTTTTGTATCTGTAGGTTAATTGCTAGTAATTTGCACCAAGCGATATTCATTATCATCTTAAACATTACAAAAAGAGAGAAAGTCTATTTCTTTCAATACAAGTTAATGTGGCATGTTAAGAGTTTAAAAAAAAAAGTATAATTATGTCACTGACACACACTGTGGCTAATTATCCAAATCGAATTGCATTTCTGCTTAAAAGAATGCATGAATGTGATTATCCATTTTAACATCACTTCCCCCTTTTTTGTAATGAAAATAAATGACTGTAAATCACATCCTTGCTTTAATGCAGATTATTTTCTTGTGACATATATGTTATTCCTTTTTGCAAGATTTACAAGTCATAAATAACGAAGTGTTTACATTGTAATAGAAGTTAAGTTTATATGGTATGGTTACATAGGAGGCTCCTAAAACATGCAGAGGTCTGTTTATATACTGTTAAACATTGACACCTTGCCTCACCTGTAAAATGTTAACAAGTAAGTAATAATAATGAGAAAAAAAAAACAACAACTAATAACCGAGTAATATAATAACTTGACATAAAATACATTAAACAAATATTGACAAAAGAGCAGAAAGTATAATTTGTGGGGAAGAAATATCCGTTGGGATTGAATAATTGCTCTTATATATTATCACTTAATCGAACGACAACCTTAATACCGGTCTCCGTTGATTTCCAATTTTGCATGGTTTCCACTATTAGGTGAACAAAATATTCTGATCCCCCCCCACGAAATTCTGGGATAACTATTTACATCCGTTTTGATGCGAAGTGTCAATGAATTTGGTTACCATAACACAAAATGATATCTTTAAAAAAAAAAAAAAAAAAAAAAAAAAAAAAAAAAAAAAAAAAAAAAAAAAAAAAAAAAAAAAAAAAAAAAAAAAAAAAAAAAAAAAAATCGAATTCCCCGACTTTTCCGGGTTTTATGCATTTTCTTGTATTGTCGGACTTTTCCCTATAAATTGGAACCCTGTTTTGTCTCTAACAAGAATCACATTAAAAACAATTTCCATAATAGCTTGTGAATAAAACATCTATAAACAGAAAAGCTCGTAAAAGTTCAATAATGAATTTTTAATAAACCCCTATGGAATACACACCAATTTTTTCTAAGAGGTCAAATCATTAAAAGTTCGTATAATATAAATAATAATAATAATGATATAATTATAACGTAAACTTCTAAATCCAAATTCTGTCCAAGGACGCTCATTTCACTTAAGAAGATTAATAAATTAGCCGATTATTATAAAAAGTGAAGCTTGTTCTCATCGTCTCAAGAAAATAAAGGAGTAAAAATTCACCTACAGACAATGAAATATGCTCTCCGGAATGCTGAGAGTAGAAGATCCTTTTAGGAAAAAAAACACATCGTCGAAGGATTTTCCTTTCGCCCTGTTAATCTCTCATTATCATCCGATATACCACCAATGGATCATAAATTTAAAAATAGAGAGGGCGATACACAAAGAACACCTCTGTTTAAAATAAATTTCTACTCAATTTACAACAACAAATTGGAAGAAAACTGATTTTTCAATAATTTTCACACACCATAATTTCACAGCTTATATCAGATTAGCAAAAATCTTAAATCCAGTCAATGAAAAAGGAAAGATAATTATTGAGGAACTTAATTCCGTTGACAGTTACCAGGTTATGATAAAACCACCACCAGTAAAGGCTAGCACTGAATTGATCATCCAGTATATTTATTTGTCGAATACGACTAAAAGGATTACAAAAAATAACCGTCTATTATATGTATGAATTATTTAAATCCGCGTTATCCTCTATCGCACGTTGATAAAAGTAGAAATAGGGATGCATCATAGTTGACATCTGTTCCCGCATGTGCAAGTTGTTTTAGTAGTAGATAGGGTTGCGTTCCACAGACTGCTGTTGAGTTAATAGGTAATAACAAAAGGGAACTTATATGGGTCTAGATTTGCCTTTGACAGGCCTTGCCTTTGTTAAATTCCAACATTTGTATATTTGTATTCTTTATTTTGGCCATGTGTAATTATGTATTTATGCTTTTTGCCATTGTAATTGTATGTATTTGTCTTTTTTAATGCAAATCTGAAAATAAATGAATTGAATTGAATTGAGTATCACATTAGTCTAATACATTTACATTACATGCATATATACCATTAACTCAGTCCTGAAATACTTACCTATGCATTTCCAGTAAGAACCTTATACCCCCGTCACACTGAGCTCGTTCTACTACGTCCTTGCAATTTTGCCGAACGGCATAGTGGTGTTGTAACTGAGTGACTAGTAAATACTTCTTACGATCTGTTTACGACTCATGGACTAGCTCGCGTCGGATTTCAAAAAGTGTTCAAAAATCGGGCGCCATCTCCGTCTGAATTTAACGGGGTGCAACGTGCCTGAACAGATGGACGTACTACAAACGAAATTGCCGTACTTAAATCGTTCTAAAGATGTGGTAGGACGTCGTACAACGAGCATTGTATATTAATTATTCAATCTAAATTAAACGTAGTGACAACGTTCCTTAAACGGGTAGGACTACTCTGAACGAGAAGGACGTACTACGAACATACGTTTCAATTTTAACAGAACGGCATGTCATAATTCCGTCACACTGAGCTAGTTCTCACTGCGTTCTAGGTAGTTCTTGGTGAACGGGCTCAATCTGTTTACACACGGACTGAACGTAGTGCAGACCTTTAAATCTAGTACAGACCGTTTACAATCTGTTTACGAACTGGCGAACGGGCCCGAACGGAGGAACGGAAAGGCATTCCGATTTTTTGAACATGTTCAAAAAAATCGTACTGGCTTCAAGTTCTAAAATAAACGTAGTGACAACGTTCCTTAAACGGTAGGACTTACTCTGAACGAGAAGGACGTACTACGAACGTGGGTACTAACTTATCATGCTGCAATAGGCACTTTAGTGACCGTTTGGACGTGCTACGACGGTTATGAGTGAACGAGCAAGTTTACTCGTTCTGAAACTGCGATAAAACGTATTGCGGACGGCGATAAGACGAATTGACGTAACGAAACTATTTATGACTGCCTAGCATGTAAATTCAAGAAAATTTCAGTTATAAGTTCCAACCCGACCAAAGCCCGTTCAGCATTTTTTTTTAAACGGGCAAAAACGGGCAAGAACGTTATAGAACGACCTCAGTGTGACGGCCCCCTTACATGAGCGATAGGCCTAAGTGGTAGTTCATACTTTACTTATTAATGAACACAAAATATCCTACTCTTTACAATATCTATTCCACAACATAATAAAGTAAGTAATTTTTTCTTTCCAATTTTCATAGGCTTTTATATGAATTACAATTCTCATTTATCAGTGTTTGTGCCGAAGATAGTCATTGAAATATGTTCTTAGCCTGTTTGTTTAGTTAGTCTCTCCTTAAAGGGCCTGTCCCACAGGAGGCGATCGTTGTGGTGACAACCCGAGAATGTCAAAACCGTAAGAAGATTGGATAAAAACGGCGAGTATAGACATATCTACGACTTTACATACGATCGCCTTTTGTTGGACAGGCCCTTAAGTCATTATTTGTTATGATCACTTTTTAAATTGTCTGAAAACATTAAATTAAGAGCGATTCTCAACCAAAAATGTAAATAAAAACTGATAATAAAAGTACACAATTTTTAATAAGTAGTTGAAATAATTTTATGATCTTTTCGAGGTAACAATATTCGTGTTCATACTTACAACACTATCACTACCTGCAATGTACGGTGTCTTGAAATTTTCGTGACCGTTTGCACGCTTCTGGAGAATAAAGGAGATTGGATGGAAAAAATGTAGGAAAATATTTTGTATCCCTCGAGTGAAATTTAGCCCTAAATTTACAATTAACATTTGAAATGATTGATATGATTATTACAATGGACATTTTTCTGTAAATTTATAAAGCAGATCAATAAATATTTGGAAATAATAATAGCACAAAAATATTCATATTTCATGTATTATAACACAGATTCCTTAAATGAATCAAAATTCTGTATAACGTAAAACAAGAAATCACATATCAATATTACTACTGAGATGCAGAAGGAAATTTTAAACAGTCTTTTTGGGATTTGGTAAGGTGCGCACAGTGAATCTTTGAATATAAACTCACGAGGTGAAACTGGGGGGGGCGGGGGGGGGGGGGGTTGACTTCGAAACACTTTCCAGAAAAGTATTTTACTTGACTATAGAAGCGGGAAATCAAAGACATAAAAAAAGAAAGAAATATATATCCCTAAAGTTATGAACAGAAACACGAATAGTAAAATGATATATCAAATTTGCTATTTATTATATAATTAACAATCAATGATTATTAAATAAAATGAATAATATATCTAAATCCTAAAATGCATACACATCAAAAGGCATTAATGCTATAATGAAGAAAAATTGAAATAACGAAGGATAAAAAACATAGATCAAACACAAATTCGAATAAGAAAAGATGAAGAAAAGTTTTTGAATGCTTCTTGGATGAAGTTAGACTTGGGCAGTTCCTTAGGAGAGAGCGAAGTTCTACGTATTTTGTAATTAATATATTATGTATCTATTCAATATATATATATATTTTTCTGGTTCTTTTTAGTTTTACGGCATTTGAATAACTACGCCATGTCAGATAAATTTTCCCCTCTCTTTAATTTTGCCTCGATATTTTATGTCCTCCCATATAAATCTAAATTGAAAAAAAAAAAAAAGCTAGAAAAGCGTTATTTTAGTGGAATCCTTGCAAAATGTATAAGAAAGATTAATTGGTAGAACATGTTACATCATAGTCGCATTAAAAAAGACCGGATTTTCAAAATATTACCTTGCTCTCAACTGTCTGAAATGGGATCTTTCTCATCTCCATGCCTTAGACTGAAATTTAATCACTCTTATTTTTGTATTGCGTTCTTGTAAACTATTTTCATTTTTCTTGAAAAGTTTCCCATTTGTTTTTACTCACGTTGGATTGTCGATAACCTTCACCATATATACCACGTTCTGTGGTGAGTCTGCCTACGGCTTGGCCTGCAGCGAATTCACGACGGCCTGCTTGATCATCACTGATGAATACGGGGCCCTTTCTGGCGTATGTGCCTCGGTAAGCCTCCCTGTCAGTAATTAATTCGGTTTGATTGATAAATGATGTATAACGCACAATTAATATATATATATATATATATATATATCTGTATTCTTACAGCAAAACGCTGTTAGCAGCGTTGCCATATCTTGTGTGTAAAATTACAGGAATGTTGTTTATTTTTCTTCTGCAAATATTTACCTAAGAGATATAAAATATACATTAGGACTAACACATGTTTTACCTAAATATGTAGGCCTACGCTAGAGAAACTCTGATTTTTATCATTGTTTCTTTATAATTCATAGAGAAAATTTACAGCAATACTGTTAAAAAAACAACACATTTTATGGTGACTCTGCTGACATCAATGTGCTGTAAAATTACAATTTTTTTTGCAGTGTAGATTGGGTAATTCCGTGATTAGAAACCTTAGACGTAGCCTATAGTCAGTTGAGTGCTTATACATAAATATGCCTTGAACATGTTGATATAAATTTTATGATTTTTTGGCAGTGTCAGTACTAACAGACACAAACTACTTCACACAATCAAAGAGACTAGTGAGACATGTTTAGTAAGCGATAACGGGAACTTTAAAGTCAAGGGTTTTGGGGGACAGATTCTGTCCTAAGGTTTCCGCCAAATAGGTTCAACTAGACTAAAATTTGACGTTCTTTTTATTGCTAATGAGTTGGTATTTTTTAAAAAAATATATAATTGTATATATATATATTGTATGAATAACGTCATATTTTGCTATATATAATAACGATAACACGCTTAAACTTAAGTGAATTTTTTTATTTTTGCAACCAAAGTAATACCGACTAACAGAAACATAGTAAACCTCCATACTGATCTTACCCAATGGCGAGCTTAGCTGAGTTGTCTCGCGACGCCTTTTGAAGCAGAACACAACACGAACATACAGTAAAGAGAATGACAGCTGCCACCACACCAAAAACTATTGCGATGATCGCACCCGTTGAAATTCCTTGTGTCTCTTCTGCATCGATAATTATGAAAATAATAACGATGCTATACCGTTTATTCTATATTCAGGAAATGCTATATTTTCAACAAACATCATGAAATATTATGATATATATATGAATGGTAACAATTATAATTATTGTGGTTCAAATTCATTATTGGGAAATAAGCTAGAAATTTAGGCCACTTGATATCAGGGAAATATCAATGAATATAATGCAATAATTTTCTATGAGCAAATTTTTGAAGAAAAGAAACATTTTTATGCTTCACATAGCTGAGATCGACTAAAGGCAAACATAATTTTTATATTAAACTCCTCTTCTTTGTACTATCAGAACAACGACGTACATGGACGACGTGTCATATTGCTGTCAAAGGAAAGACCATAACAATATGTTTCAAAATGAGCCTCCGTAATGATGGGTAACGTTTATTTTATTTTTAAAAAACTTTAACTTTATCATAGCTCAATCGGTTAGCGCGCCCGTAAAAAGGTAGCTTTTCTTCCTTTCATGGACGGGAGGTCGTGAGTTCGAAACCCGGCTGAGTCATACCAAAGACTTACGAAAATGGTACCTAAAAGGTGCCTTTTAACAAGGAGCTTGGGGGTAATAACAACTTCATGCAGGGCCCGCTGGGAGAAGAGTTGTCAGCACTGAAGTGGCTACCCTGGGTAAATAAAACGATGTTATTATTATTATTATTATTATCATGGTAACGCTGTTCCTATCCATTGGAGTTTGAAATGAATTATATTTACGTCTTGGGGCGAGCGTGAGGATGTCGTTGCCAGACATCAATTGTTCATTAAGTGTTGAAATGTCGGCGGCAGCTTGGGCAATTGCATTTGCCTGATCGTCCGTGGGCGCGGAAATGTCTATCTGCAAATTACCGATAACGCTTCCAGGGCTGAATGATAGAGCGATGCAGGATAACGTACTTAAAGTAGCAGACCTTCCTCTGAGATAAGTATTCACCTGGGCAATAAATTGAATATAAAATAAAAAGGTTATGATTGTGATATGTATACTCACCACCATGCAGCAACATAATGTTGACCTGTCTTTGCTTTGATTAATGCCTTTAATACAGTTGTCATCATGCGGGGTCCTATCTCAAACTGCACAACTTTCCCGGAATATGTTGGAAGGGGAGGGGGAAGGGGTACGATGCCTATCGGTATTGTAAGTTAACACCTTATGGTAGTTCACTTGGGGAAGACCGAGGCATTCCTGTTTTTCTTATCACTAAAAATGTTGTTATATTTTAACGGAGTCTAAGCTAAGGCATTTTTATAACAGCACCTAATCCAAGAAAATGATTTTCAGTGTCTTTCAAAAAAAAAAAAAAAAAAAAAAAAAAAAAAAAAAAAAAAAAAAAAAAAAAAAAAAAAGAAAAAAGGATAAACAAAAAAAGCCTGTCATAATTTTTTTTTTCAGAATTTGAAATATTACACTTTGAGTGTCTGAAAAAAAATTCCCTATATGTGAGGTAAACAAGTCATTCGTTATTCCCCTTCTGGATTCTTTCAACGAATTATCTTTATCATGGGAAATTTTCTATACGAAGTATGGGTCTTTTGGAACAACTTACCCCATTACACAATAGCAGTTGCAGTTCTTGGAAATAAGACGAGGCAGGGTTTGTAAGATCACTTCTGTACTCGAGTGGTTCTCCGTTTCTTGCTACCACTCTTACATTTATCCTCAATCGACGAGTCACCAGAGCTAAGGAATGAAACGGATCATGTGCATGAATAATTTTTCCCGAAAAGCGAAATCCTTGGTTCCAAACCAAACAAAATAGATTTTGTAAATGCATTGATGTTTTTAGTATAATTTTTACAGGTTATTTCATTTTAATCGAGTTTAAGTAATAAAAGCATGATGTATTATGGAATTTGCTTTACTCTTCTACTACACTCCTGTAAGACAGACAATTAAAGCTTGGTTACAGTCTTGGTAAGAATAGATAGCATCACTTATGTAATTTATAAAGTGATCGTTTAACCAATGATATTTACACATTAATTTTATAAGTCAAATGGAGCCTGAGCTTTCGATCCTAGCAAAATCTTCGTCGGAGACAAATGACCTTTTTTCTCTGACGAAGATTCTGCTAGGATCGAAAGCTCAGGATCATTTTGACTTAATTTGACTTTACTAGCTATTCTTTATTGGATAAGCAGTTTAAGCAGTTCTCTTATTTTACATTAGTTCTTTGTAAAAATTTGGATTTGATCATTAGAAGAGATCTGGCGCTCTCTACTGCCATTGATAATACGTCCCTTCAAATATAACTTAAAGGCCGAGGCTCTGTACCCAAAATAAGTTGCTTTTATAAAAGGCAAAAAAAAAAAAAAAAAAAAAAAAAAAATTAAAAAAATAGAAAAACAGAATAAAAAAGTTTGACAAAAATCGGACTAATAATAAGAAAATTATGAATATCTTTACGATGCACAAAAAATTGACCGCTATACTAACTTGGCAACACTGTCAAAAAGCTGTGATGTCACAGGGTCACAACTTTCCATGCATTTTCTAAATGGCGTATCAATTCTACTCTATGTAAAATGTAAAGTTAACGTATACCAATGTGTGGCATTAAACATGTTAAATCGTAATTAAACAAGGCGCGTCCATTATCTAAGAGGCCAGACGCAACGAAGTGACGTTGGAAATACGGCTAAGAAGCGCAGAAATCTATACAGCTGGCTGCAATAAGAAATTAGCTCACAAAAACTCGCGTAAGAAGACTTTCCTCCAGTTGAATGGTATTGTCCGTTCGGTTGAGCAATCTACTCGAGGAGATGAAAGAAATTGATGAACTTTTATCATGTTGTTAGTTAATAGATTCTCCAGACCAGATGGAGGAAATACACATTTGGGCAAGCTTATAACATTATTGTGCTGAAGTTGTAATCAGAATATTCAATTCATATAAATTGATGCTCCAAACAATGACATAGATTGTGAACTTGTCACAAGTCTTGTGAAGACGCCGTTCACATGTTTCTATGTGATATGCATGTGATAAGCGTAAATATTGACTAGTCGAGGAAAGAACCTCTTATGATTATGTTCAAAGTGACAGGACTTTTTTTCCTTTGCAATAAGTTATTCCTATTTATGAAAAATTCTGACTCTTAGCGTAAACACAAACAACCAAACAAACACACACACACACACACACACACTAATATCAGTTGGGATCTTGCAGCTTAGAGTTTTTAGAAGTCAAATCGTTTTTAACCAAGGTCAATGGCCAGAATTCACAAAGGTGGATTCTGCAAAACCTACGGATCCGGGAATCCGTGGATTTGAGAGTCCACGGATCCATCCAGTTTATGAATCACCAACAGTTGACTAAAAAATCCGCGGATTCATTTGAGTCAACAGTTTCAGACCCCCAAACAGTTGACCCAAATTATGACGTATTATGACGCTGTGGATCCGTGGATTAAGTCGAGTCCATCTTTGTGAATACCAGCTTGAAAACCGTAGGTTCAACCCTAGGTTAAACAAAGGGTTGAAACCATGGACCATGGAGTCAGAATAGCCTTAACATGATCTACCTGTTGATGTCTCTGGTGCAGCCGCCGCCATCGTGGTATCGCCAACTGATGGAGTAACAATGGAACCTATGAAAAGTAAAAGATGCAATCCGAATATAAATACTAAAGCATTTTGTTGGAAGGCCGTTTAAAGTGAAAGCAGATACTATATAGGCCCCGCAAGCCTTATGGTATCATAGCTGATTGTGGAATACAGGTTGGGCAAATGAAAAAGCCCATATTTTTATATATATATGTCATGTTGCTTTCGAAATCTTGTGAATATTCAAATCGCAGATGAATCTAAACAAGGTAAACAAATTATTTGTACCTGTTGATGTATCCGGAGTAACCGCTGTCATGGTGGTACTGTCAGCTCCTTGAAAATGAACACAAATACATCATTGTTAAATGTGGAGGAAACTCGGCAGATTCAACGCTGAAATCATAATTTATTACAAGAAACATTAAACCAAAAAATAGTTATATATATATATATATATTTAAAAAAAAAATGTTATTAAAAAAAAAAAAAAAAAAAAAAAAAAAATAGTACAACTCTTTCTATGTTCAAAAAGTTATCCAAAACTTACTTTCTTGAAAGATTATGATGATTTTCCTTCACTTTGTATTCTAATACTTTTTTACATCAATGTGAAGAATGTGTGTGTGTGTGTGTGTGCATGTGTTTTTGTGTTTGCATACGTGTCTCTTTGTAAATAATTACTAGTTTAGCTTAGCTTTTTGACCTTAAATAATCATGTCTATTTATCACTGTTTATTTTGTTTTCTGTAGATTAGTATCTTCTATATAGTTATGTTATTAATTTTATTTTCTCAAGGGCCCCGCTAACAAGCCTAGCTTCCAAAGGGGTCCTAAAATCAATTCATATATGCTGTACTCTAATTTGATAAGTGCTAATGTACTTATATATATTTTATATGTATACCAATATGATATGTTGTGATGATTTTGGTTTTAAATAAACTTGAACTTGTATCGCTGATATGTTTTTTTTTTGTTTGAAACTATCAACATATACTGACGTATGCAATTTAGATGCTTTTTAATAAAATCGTTAATATTATTTCATTAATAAACATAGTTATGAAGCTCAAATCTTTTCTTAAAGTTGCTGAGTACCATAAGCAACAATATAAAAATGATAAATTCAGAAATTTCAAATTAATTCTTTTGTATTCTGTTTTGTGAATTTCTTATGTATGCTATTGTTTTTATTTCTTATGTATTTCTTTGTTTTTGTAATTTTTTATGCGTGAGAAATGTTTTTTAATAAATATAAAGAAAATTTAATCAATCAAAAGGCTCTGAAAGCACAATTGTCAGTGTTACAAGGCAATTTTAATAGGTAAAGCAGTATTTTGTACTCAAACGCATGCAAAATGACGTTTTTTGTTCAATTTTGGCCTGACATGCCATTACATAATGTTGCGTAACGCGACAACGGAGTGTCCGATTTTTCCGAACTTTGAGTCAAAAGTTGCGGGACACTTAAACATGTTAAAAGAAGAAAGTCAGAGAGCGCCGGGTCGTGATTTGCAGCGGTTGCGCGGAAGTCGCGGATTTCGTATAAGGGGGGGGGGGGTCAAATTGACCCCCCCCCCGTCAGAATAGGGTTAATCACAGACAGAAGGTATAACGGACCCCAATCCTAGTCAGAATGTAGTTAATATGATCTACCTGTTGATATCTCTGGTGTAGGCGATGGCATCGTGCTATCGTCAGCTGATTGAGTAACAATTGACCCTAAGAAAAAGGAATACAAGGATAATCCCTGATTACATTATCAACTATAAGTTATTTGGCTTGAATGACATTTAAATGAAGCGTGATATTTTGGAGGTAATTAAATTACAGATAAAACTTAATATTGGTGAAATATATAAATGATATTATGGTTTCAAGAAAATGGACACACACAATTACACACCCTCACACAAAACACAAATAACCGAACACACATACACACACACACACACACACACATACACGCACATACACGCACACTAATATCAGTTGGGATCTTGCATCTTAGAGTTTTTAGAAGTCAAATCGTTGTTAACCAAGGTCAATTGGCCGAATTCACAAAGCTGGATTCTGCAAAATCTACGGATCCGTGGATTTAAGAGTCCACGGATCGAGTTTATGAATCACCAACAGTCGACTAAAGAATCCGCGGATTCATTTGAGTCAACAGTTTGAGACTACCCCAAACAGTTGACCCAAATTATGACGTATTATGACGCTGTGGATCCGTGAATTCAGTCGAGTCCACCTTTGTAAATACCAACTTGAAAAATTTAGGTTCAACCCTAGGTTAAACGCAGGGTTGAAACCATGGATTATTCAGAATCCACCTTTGTGAATTCGGGCCACCAGCCATGTCCCCATCCTAGTCAGAATAGCCTTAACATGATCTACCTGTTGATGTCTCTGGTGTAGCCGCCGCCATCGTGGTATCGCCAACTGATGGAGTAACAATGGAACCTATGAAAAGTATAAGATGCAATCCGAATATAAATACTAAAGCATTTTGTTGGAAGGCCGTTTAAAGTGAAAGCAGATACTATATAGGCCCCGCAAGCCTTATGGTATCATAGCGGATTGTGGAATACAGGTTGGGCAAATGCAAAAGCCCATATATATATATATATATATATATATATATATATATATGTCATGTTGCTTCCGAAATCTTGTGAATAATCAAATCGCAAATGAATCTAAACAAGGTAAACAAATTATTTGTACCTGTTGATGTATCCGGAGTAACCGCTGTCATGGTGGTACTGTCAGCTCCTTGAGAAGGAATACAAATATATCATTGTTAAATGTGGAGGAAAATCGGCAAATTCAACTCTGAAATCATAATCTATTACAAAAAACATTAAACCAAAAAATAGTTTATATATTTTTTTTTATTAGACTGAAATGAAATGTCTTACATAATCCCTGCAACATTTAATCAGTTTAATCTGCCAACTTATTAATCTTCTTATAGATACCACAGACATTTACATCTGGTTATTTTTAAGATGAAATGGCTGCTACACTCTGCTTTCGGAAGATCACTTTTGATGATCACTATTGCTATAAGACCAGAAAATAACAATAAAAACAAGACTGTTTTTTTGTGAATACGTAGAGTTCGCAGATCATAAATGTAGCTAAAAAGACAAGACAAAAACAAACCTAACGACGTCGAACTTAACGTATTTACTAAATACCCTGAATACTTTTTTCTATCTTCTAATTAGAAACGAAAATAAGGTCTTACTTAAAAATTATAAAAGGAAATTTACAAACCTGTTCCTCCATTCATAGTGGAAGTTGATTCAATGGCGTTGTTTATAATTGAAACTATCGAAACAAATCAACACATAATATGTTATTGTATATATAAATACATAATACACTGAATACATGAAGAAATAAATATATTGAATAAGGAGTAATGTCGGGCATAGACATCTGTCCCCCATTTAACGTTATGTCCAGAAAAAACAGTTGCTTTGCTTGTACGGTGTGTTTTTCGTGACAAAACGTGAATGACCAATAATACTATTGTCCCTATAATTTCGAGTAAAAATATTTCGTCAATTGTTTCGTTGACACGTTCAAGAGGGTTTTAATGCAATAAAGGTTTTATTCTAAACAAACATGTTTCATGCATGGGCGACAATGTAATCATCGTAAAAAATTTTAAAGAGTAATAAATAAAAATTTTCATATTGCTTAATTATTCATTTCTGCATCAATGTGATAGAATTACTGCAGTCTGTGGACATTATTCAAACGTATATGCTTTTATTTTGTGCATCGCTTTATTGAGAACTGATAACTAAACAATACAAGAACAAAAACTAGATATCAAATTAAGAGCATTCACATTGAGAACACTCTAAATTCAACAAAAAGAATTGGAGTAAGAAAAGCCCAGGAACAGACCCGATCAGTGGTCTATGCAGGGATATTATTATGGTACAATAATATCGTAATTAAAAAAACTTTTATTTTAAGTATCTAAATTATCCCTTGAAGTTTATACCATTTCCGTTGAAGGCGTTGACGTTGTACAGCCACGTATTATTCGCATCTGTAAGGTTCCCGACATCCATTGCAGAGATGTTCTGGGCAAGATTCATGATGGCTACCGCCTCGGAAGTACTGTTGGCAGGTACGTTTATTTCAACATCTGCGTTTACGCTGCCTGACGTGAACCGTAGCACTACGCATACAATCTCACCGTCAGTCAGTCTTCTGTAGAGACGTATCAACTGTGAGATCGGTAAAAAATTAAATTTATTCAAGCCAAAAACACGGGTCACAATGTATAAACTTTGGGATGTACATGTAGGGAGAAAGGAGATTTATCTTTTCATAATATTCTGAATATTGGGAAGAAAAAACGGGAAAATAAGCTAGAGAATGGGGAAAATCCAAAAATTGATCTTTTAATTCAGCAAATCAGTTTCAATTATAGGAACTTATTTCACAACAGCTACTTTGGGATTATTCATCTGCATTATGACTACTCAATAATGATATGACAATGCGTGAGAGATAATAATGAATCTTTATAAGCAAATCATGATTGAATCTTATAAACTAGTTTTAGGGCTTCAAGCAAAATGCTCGGGACTCCAACTGTTGTTTGAGTGTGCGTGGATGAGGATGGGTGTGTGTGTGTGTGTGCAGATGGGTTTGTGTGTGTTTGTGTGTGAGAGAGAGAGACAGAGAGAAAACAGAAATGCAATGAAACTTACAAAATTGCAAATTGCGTTTGCAAGATTGATAAAGGAAGAACTCGAACTCGTTTGAAGATCAGCGGAGAAGGAAGTATCAAGAGTGATGTCAATTGCAATTAGCACATCTGAAATAGACAAAGAACAATACCAAAATGACAATATCAATGTTGTTACAAGTTCATCAATGTAGAATACAGGTTAGTACACTGTAAAAAAAAAAAAAATAAAAAAAAATACACGACTTGTTATTATAGGAAAATGCATCGTTTCTTGGACCATACACTTAGAAACATGAAAGGTAAGCTATTAGAAGGCCCTACACCGTTAAATAATATTCATATTCTTCCAATACAAAAAAACAACAAAACAAAACAAAACGATCCGTGAACGTTCGAATTACTACACCTATTCTGGTGAGTGGATAATTAATGGCGACTCTGCAGTTACCAGATTTTTTTTGCAGCTTATCTTGAATTGAAGATGATTATATTTAATATCGAAACTAAAGTGATAAGTTAGATATTCGGATTCTGCTAAAAATTGTCATGATTAATTGTTATCAATGACCGTGATCAAGATTGGTGTGCACTGTAATAAGTAAGACAAAAATTTCCGTTCCAAATGTAGGAGGTAGAACAACACTTCAAATTGAAAGCTTACAAGCGTTATTTGTATAGATAAAAAGGACTTTAAATAAAATGGTTTACTTATTTGGGGAGCCATCGTAGCTGCCGGTTCTGTGACTGAGACATCGGTTGCAGTGGATTGTGGATCTGTTGCTGCAATATGGGTTGCAGAGGACTGTGTATCAGTGGCTGCAATATGGGTTGCAGAGGACTGTGTATCAGTGGCTGCAATATGGGTTGCAGAGGACTGTGTATCAGTGGCTGTATTATCGGTTGCATTCGATAACGGATCTGTGGTTGACGAAGCCGATGTTCCAGTCTCCATTGTCGTATTGTTTATTACAACTATAATTTCGAAAACAGTCATTTCCATTATACAGTGCGTATCAAAATAAACGCAACAAGATTTAATTTCAAAGTTGTGAAGATTCTGTTAGTTTTACACCAAAGTGAGTAGTAACACTTGAAAGCCACATATCTCCTCTTTCCAACGATGTCTTATTTATTTATACATGGTCAGGGATGGCTGAGTAATAATTCTGTTTGTACAATGGGACATGGGGCCAAGTTTTAGGCACGGCTTCGACCATCAAACTCATAAATTATTCTTTGTCGGAGAGTTGCAATGTCAAGTGGAGGGGTAATAAACACTCTGCTCTTGAGATAACCCCAAAGAAAACAGTCTTAACAAGTCAGGTCCGGAGATCGCGATGGCCACACCACATCATGACACAAGGCAATCACTCCATGCCTAAAAACGTCAGTCAATCTGTTTCTTACTGCAACTTTTGGACATCGAGTAATTGCCTTGTATCATGATGTAGAGTGGTCACCGCGATCTCCGGATCTGACTTGTTGTGAATTTTTTCTTTCTTAAGAGCAAAGTGTTTATTACCCCTCCACCTGACATTGCAACTCTCCGACAAAGAATCATTGATGAGTTTGATGCTCTACGCCACCAAGCCCCAATGATCCGCAGGGCTGTGCGTAAGATGGAGAAACGAGCTAATCTCTAGGTGGACTCATGGGGGCCATGTTAAGGGGCATGGGATGTAATATTTAGAGAGAGACATCTTCAATAAGACAATGGGAAGTTGTGATTATCAATTCCATTATTCCATTTCGTTGAGTTAATTTCTAGTAAGATGCCTTGATTCTTGCTGTGTCTAAAACTTTGCCCCAAGTCCACTTTGTCCCATTGTCCAAAAACTCAGCCATCCATGACATTGTATGAATAAATAAAATATCATTGGAAAGAGGAGATATGTGGCTTTAACATGTTACTACTAATTTGGTGTACAACTAACACAATCTTCACAAATTTGAAATTAAATCTCATTGTGCATATTTTGATATTCACTGTATATCACATACAGTTTTGCCGATATCATATCTGAACTGATTCACATCGATCACCTGTCTTCAATATTGTCATGATTGTTGAATCTTACCCCGATGAATTTAAAAGATATTTAATTGATTTATCGATATTTTAGTAGGTCAAAAACGGAATTCTAGTCATCATGTTGCCTGTAATGTCTAAATTATGTTGGTGTTGTCTTAAAGGCTAAATCAATCGTTACATCGTTAACCTTACTTGTATAATTATTCTTATTTATCCATTGATTTTACAATTGACATTCCAATAGCATTTTTATGTGCTCTGTGGTTAATTTTATACAGGCAACACTCTGGATGTAATTCTTTAATAAATCTAAACCCTGATTTAAAACAAAATAACCATCCATCCATCCTATTACATTGATTTTTGAAGGAAAGAAACATGTTTCTGTTTGCTTGATATAGTAACAAAATTAAATTCAACTTAATAAAGCCCTTAAACTACAAAAAAATCTTGAAAACATTTGCAATTTCTTGAAAGATTGCCCTTTACCATTACACGTGGTATTATCATCAGCCAGTTCATATCCGTCGCTACACGAACAGATGTACGAGCCAATAGAGTTATTGCACATTCCGTTCATAGAATCACAGACAGAAACGTTTCCAGAGCATTCGTCGATATCTAAAAGAATTGAAAATGTCGCAAAGAACATGGGTTGGTAATACATGTATGATGAATTACCAGCTTTAACTAATTACAAACAACAATAATAAATGGTAAAGGGAGATCAGTTGTGGTAAATTGACAATTGGTCTACACCCACTTTGACTAATGACCGTTTGGCCTCATCTCACATGGTCTATTTCCATTTCGTCTATAACCAGTTTGTCTAATTACCGTTTGGTCTAATTGTCAGTTCGCCTATTTACCATTCCATTTAATTCCTATTTAACATATTATCTATTTCGTCTAATGTCCAATTGGGCTAACACCACTTGGTCTCCGGTAACAAACTGGAAATATACCAAATATTCATTTGGGAATTAAAGAAAAGGCAATTGGACCAAGTGGTCATTAGACCAAGTGACAAGTATACCAAATGGAAGTTAGACCAAAATGTTAGTAGACCAAAAAGGTTTAGCCCATTTGGTATTAGACAATCAGAGAACTAGACCAACTGCTGTTAGACCAAGTGGATATAAACCGCAGTTGTATAGTCCATAATTATACATGGGTCTGATTAAGCAACGTGTCCGTCTTAAAGGTGGAATATTTTTTTTTTGCCGCTATAGCGACATGATTTTGCTCTGACTTTAATTTCTTGAATATGTTTGTCCCTGCTTTTACTTTTTGGGACCCTGGCTATATCTTGGACATTCTCCCAACCCTTCATGTGGACCTTTTTCCCCAAAAGTTTTGTCAACCCCCGTTATGCCCATTTTTGTCATTTTTTCTCATTTTGGGGCCCCTTGTTTTCCCGGCCGATCAAGCCCCCCCCCCCCTCAGTCCCACCCCCAGGAAACGCGACTGAGGTGTACTTTTTTTTATATTGTTCTTTAAGTTAAATCTATATTTCTTGGGACAGGCTTAAGTCTCTTGTCTAGGGGAGGGGTTGAAGTAAAAAACGAGATTGGTGAAAATTCGAAATATTTTATTCCATCTTTATGCTGAAAACAAAAGAAATGAAAAACCACCTTTAACCCTTAAATATCATAATTTTTCCCTGAAATTTTGTTTAGCCTTGATGACAAGGCTGTAAATAGTCATTATTGATAATATTTTATTTTGATTTATGTTTGGTTGAGATTTTACAATACAATTTAGGGAAGATAGAAATTTCCATGGTGTAAAAGTGAATAAAATCAATGTTGAACCTTAATCAAAATAAATTTTGACCCCTCCCCTAGACAAAAGAGATGAGCCTGTAACCATAAATCTAGATTTAATTTAAAGAACAATAACAAATCTACACCTCCGACGTGTTTCCTTGGGGTAGGACTGAGGGGGCCTTGGTGGGTCGCGTGAACAAAAAAGGGCCCCCAAAATAAGAAAAAATGACGAAAATGGCCATCTTCTGGGGGTGACAAACGTTTTTGAAGAAAAATCCCCGGAAAGGGTTGAGGGGGCGTCCAAGATATACCCAGGATCCCAGAAAATGAAAGCGGTGACAAGAACATAAAAGAAATTAATATAAACAGAGCAACATAATGTCGCTTGAGCCAGAAAAAATATTCCACCTTTATGACGAACAGTGTATATTTCAAAATTTTCAAATTCAAATTTCAGGTTGAAGATATAGACTAAAGTCGGGTTCAAAAAAGGATTAGCAAACTGAAAGTAAAATATGAATACGAAGATTGTTTTTTTAAGAATCAGTTGATCGATGCATCTTTGTCATAATAAGCTCATAATACAAACGTACTTGGCTCTTCATCCGAAACCATGCTTGAACATACCTATGCAAATGTACCCTCCGCCGTCTAATTCATATCCTTCGGAACATGCGCACGAGTATCCTCCTTCTTCGTTGTTACAAATGTCACGGCAGTCAGTCATACCAAGACATTCATTAATATCTATTCATCAAATGAAATATAACCGTAAATTTCCTGAGACAACGGCAATTAATCAAGGTATGTAATAATTCAAATTATTTTGCTCTTAAAATATCATTTCTATTATGTGGCTTTTCCCCAGAAAAAAAAATAATACAAACGCAATGGGTTAAAAGACAGGCTGGACATATAATCTGGAGAAATTTTCTTGCACTACGATTTTGTTAAACACACATATATAAACACGCACACGCACACACACACACACACACACACACATCATATCTCGATCGGCTTTAAAGGTAGTGTCAGCTTTTTTCACAAATTGCGAAAACTAATGCAACTTGGCATAACTTTAGAACATGATCAACCTATACTGTCTATTCAATCTTACTGTCATAGGTTGCCTAGATCAGTAATATAAAACGAAAATCTGACTACCAATCTAGACCAGCTCTTCATCAACATCGTGGATATTACAGCGCGTGCAGAAAGGACCACACACATCAATATACACACGGCGCATCAGCGTGCATTATTCTCTGCGCTAACGGTCAACGGTTCGCACCGTACGGTATATTTTTCGAGGTTCGAAAAAATAGGAATGAATTTTGATAATCGCAATATAATGACAAATATACACAATTGAGCTTAATCATGTTGTGGGAAGATATAGTCATTGATATACTACAATATCCTCTCAAAAAATAGAAATTTAATATTTTTGCCTGCAAAAGGCTCACACTACCTTTAAATATCGGCATGTATTGTATACGTCACTTGTATCTTAATACCTGTGCAAGAGTCTGTTCCATCTCCTTCGTAGCCTGTGTTACACGTGCAGTAGAAACTTCCATCAGTATTGGTACAATTTCCATTGCTGCACGCAGCTTCATACTCGATGCATTCGTTCACGTCTAAAACAGGAATTTCATATAAAGAGGTATTGCGAATTGATGACCATGTAACATATGGTCAGTCAAAGATTATTTAGTTTAAAAGATTTGTTGACGCTTTTAGGGGAGCGTTTCATGAAAGGACTTGATGGATATTTTATTTGACAAATCTTGTTTTATCCCACAATTACGATAGTCAAAATGCTTCTCAGCCAATCAAAATCAAGTAAAGATGTCAGATCTGACAACTTAATTGTCAAACAAGAAAACTGATATTGAGGGATAAAGAGAGTTATGACTCTTTTATTTTTCAAATGTTAATAATGTGTTATCATAACATGTTATAAATATGCGTGAATCGGAATGTTATGTAATCAGATTAACACGTCATTAGTAAAGACTCTCCATTAATAGAATTTTATTTAAAATGATAAAGCCACTACTAGTTAGGGTTCTTCCATATTTAAAGTCTGACCTGGTTCAGCAATGCGATTATTTGAACCAAATGTTCGCGAAGACGGAAGAGCGTCGGTGAAGACTTCTTTTACGAAGGACGAGTTTACACCCTCTTGAAACGTGTCGACCCTGAACTCAACGACGACGGATAGGCCGATGGCGGTGTAGTTTGTCACAAGAACGGCCACCAGGTTACCATTATCATATAGCACCGTATCATTTAGCAAAGCAAAGACCTGCATTATTGGGAGGTAATATCATTAATCATAGGCTTCGGAAGATTTTCAGGATTGGGGGGGCTCAATTTTTCACGAACTATTTGGCATTTTTTTTTTAATTACCCCCCCCCCCCCCACTTACGTTTACTGAGTTTTTGAAAATGCCGAAGTCTTCTTTCATTTTTTTTTTTCTTTTTTTTATATAAAAAATATACTATTCCCACTTTAGGAGGATTATTATTAAATTCGAAAAAAAACAAATCTCTTGGATGTGTTGAAAACTTTTGATATATCAAACTAAAAACAATGCGTTTTTGTGCTAGAACATATAACAAGATGCTTATTTCATCAAACGATCGAGCGCGAAGCGCGAGCTGATTTTCTTTTTTCAACCTGAAGACAGTGCATTTTAAGCGTTTATGTTACAAAGAAGATATCTATTTCAATTAACAATCAACCTGAAAAACAGTGCATTTTAAACGTTTATGTTTATAAAGAAGATATCTATTTCAATTAACAATGCGAGCGCGAAGCGCGAGCTGAAAATTTTTAAGAGTGTTCATTCTAAGCGCTTTTTTGTGCTATGGTTATAAAAGAGACAAGATATATATTTCATTAAATAATGCGAGCGCGAACGCGGCGGCTGAACTTTTTTGATATATCAACCTAAAAGCAGTGCATTTTTGGCGTTTTTCGCTATACTTATAAAGAAGATATTCATCTCGTTTAATAATGCGAGCGCGAAGCGCGAGCTGAAATTTTTTAATATATCAACCTGAGAACAATGGATTTTAAGCGTTCGCTATGTTTATAAAAGAAGATATCTATCTTATTAAACAATGCGAGCGCGAAGCGCGAGCTGAAAAATTTTAAGATTGCAACCTGAAAAGTGTGCATTCTAAGCGCTTTTTGTGCTATGGTTATAAAGGAGATATCTATCTCGTTAAACAATACGAGCGCGAAGCGCGAGCTGCAAATTTTGAATATATCAAACTGAAAACAGTGCATTTAATTATTATTTTTCGCCATGTACAAAAAAGATATTATCTCATTAAACAATGCGAGCGCGAAGCGCGAGCTTAAAAAAATTTGATATAGCAACCTGAAAATTGTGCATTCTAAGCGCTTCTTGTGATATGGTTATAAAGGAGATATTTATCTTGCAATACGAGCGCGAAGTGCGGGCTGAAAATTTTGAATATATCAACCTGAAAACAATGCAATTTAAGGTTTTTTTCGCTATGTTTACAAAAAAGATATTTATCTCATTAAACAATGCAATGCGAAGCGCGAGCTGAAAATTTTTGATATAGCAACCTGAAAAGTGTGCATTCTAAGCCCTTCTTGTGCTATGCTTATAAAGAAGATATTTATCTCATTAAACAATGCGAGCGCGAAGCGTGAGCTGAAAACTTTTGATATAGCAATCTGAAAAGTGTGCATTCTAAGCGCTTCTTGTAATATGGTTATAAAGGAGATATTAAATCTCGTTAAACAATGTGAGCGCGAAGCGCGAGCTGAAAATTTTGAATATATCAACCTGAAAACAGTGCATTTTAAGCTTTTTTTCGCTACGTTTACAAAAAAAGATATTTATCTCATTAAACAATGCGAGTGCGAAGCGCGGGCTGAAAATTGTTGATATATCAACCTGAAAAGTGTGCATTCTAAGCGCATCCTAAGCGCTAATTGTTTGAGCCCCAACCAATAAATTTGGAACCCCTTGTCATAATGAAAAACAAAGGTCCAACAGAAAGACATGCGATCTGATCCGGAGAGCGAGCAGCATGAGCTAAAATTTTGTCAAGAGAAATTTGCAATATGAGCATTTCAAAACAAATTATGAGCAGAAGGGTGGGGGGGGGGGGCTAAAACATATCATAGCCCCTCTCAAACACCAGGGGGGCTCAATGGCTGAGCTCCAACCTAGATAGTAGTTCTTATGTTCCTATAAAATAAAATAATATACTAAAAAAAATGATATGCGAGCGCGCAGCGCGAGCCAAAAATTTCGTCAATAGAGACCTGAAATATAAACTTTTTATCTAAAAAGATTGGTGGGGAGCCCAATGATATCCTCAGTAAGATTTTGTGAGAGGCTAAATGATGTCTGAGTCCCCGTCACAAATAAAAACAAAAGAATAATGATACAAATCATCTGAGTCAATTGATATTTTATTATATAGGGCGATCGCCGATATCTGTACGGCATCAAAAATATTGGGGGGGGGGGGGCTCAACGATATCTGAGCCCCTCCAATGTTAATATACCAATTAAACAATTTTAACGTTTTTGTAGAAAAAAAATAGTGATAAGCGAAAACTCTCACAATAGTTCAGACGGTTGAACTTTGAGATCCAAGGTTTTGAAGGAAAACAAAATGGACGAGAGCCCTTTCGTAAGGCATAACGTCACCAAGTGCTTCGGATATGATTCGTATATGAGTCGTATGTTCCATCGTCACTAAACGAATGTAATCGATTTCAATATAATGGCGGCCTGTTTATATACAATCGATTAGTCGATATTAATGATTGTTGGCGCATTTTGTATCCAAAATCCAATTTTAAGCCCAAGATAAACAAAAAACATTGATTTTCGGAATTGGGGACATTTACCCTATATTACCAAATACGGCTCTAATTCTAGGGGTAATTTTTCAGGGGGAGGGGACAACTCTCCTGATACACCACTGCTCAAAACGAAACCCACCCCAATACACATATAAAAGCAGGCCGCATACAAATATAATACAAAAATGAAATCAAATACAAATTTATACAATTAAACGACACGACCAGTCTTTCTTATATGGTTTACAACATACTATTTTCCGTTTTTTAACTACAACCAGATAGCAGAAAGGGAATATTTATTTCTTAAAGGCTATTGCGCTTTTTACAAACCTCTTCGGCCAGTCGCTCCCTATTTGGTCCCAACTCGAGGGTGTTGGGGTAGTCAGCCACAGCTAGCCCGTTGATGAAGTCAAACCGCTCTTCAAAAACTACCGTTGTGGCAGCTGTTGGTTTTTGCATCATTTTTTTTTGTTTCACAGAATGGGAGTCGAAACAAAACATTAAAATTAATTTGATATGTTAAATATTGATCGGGGATGTTAACATGATATGATGTGGCAACGTGTAATGTGGGGTAATCTATTAAAGTTGCGGAAATTGTCAGGTATATAGTTGAAACATTACAAAAGAAAGAAGAAAAAAAGTGATGCTCTGAATCAATATTAGATTTCATGTCTTTTAAAATTACGAAATAATTTTTTTTCACATTTACACCGTCATAAATAGTACGTTTTTAGAGCTGATTTGGTTATTGGGAAACATGATGAAGTTAAAAAAAAAAATGATGCCATTTTTTTTGGATAGAGGATCCCCGTTTGAACTTTTCAATCCAGCACTTTATGAAGGTGCATCTAGTGTGTTTAAGAATCATTATAGAAATAGAAACGCTACCACTTAAATGACATTGATACATTATAATTTATATACTTTAGCATGCATCTCTCTATTTTTTTTGGAAGACTGGAATGGAAAACAATTTAACCACGCTACTTTTTTCTTTAATTGTTTTTCTTCCTGATTTTGAAGGTGGCATATATTTTTACAACGTTATGTTATACACTCTTTTAGTATTTTGAAAAAAAAAATCAGATTAAAACTTTCTTTAATTCAATAATAATAAAAGCAAAACAAAAACAGAAGCAGGTTTTATTTACGTTTTAGTCTAATGTAGAAAATGGACCCAAGCCTCAAATAAGGTGTCACGTCTTAAAAAGGGAAAGCTCACCTATACAAATTCCATCTGAATTCTCAGCAAAATCTACTCGACAAACACAAGTAAAGTTCCCGTCTGTATTCATGCACATGCGATTCATAGATGTACTGCAGTTACCAGTGCTAGTGGCACATTCATCGATATCTTGTGAGGAAAATATGGAAACGAGAATATTTATAAATTTATTCATTACGTTATCTATAAGGATATTCTGCAATATCATTGTGGAGTAGCATGAGCGTGCTTCATACATGAAAATAATGATTATTTGCTTAACATAGCAGAGGGATACGTTTAAATTTGGCACATGAAATATTTCAACGACTTAATTATTATAAATGACACCTAAACAAATTATGTGGGTATGAAGTGTGTAATGGCCGTGCAATTAACTTGATAATTACAATTGAATATTATTTAGAGTAATAGTGAAATAAACACGTTGGATACTAGCTTTTAACTTTTTAAGAAGTGTGCATAGAAAAAAAGCCAGAAAAACAATTCAAACTCTTGATTAGAATCAACAAGCAGCAATAAAAAATATGAAAAGAACAATAACAAGTAAGACAAAATTCTTCATCTAACAAAATTAGACGGGATCAATTACATCTTCTTTTCCATTTGGCCCCAGGCATGGGTCTTACCTTCACATGTCTTAGTTTCATTATTCGTATTATAACCCTCTGTGCAGTCACAGAAGTAATCTCCATCTGTATTGATGCAGGTTGATGTCGCTGGGCACGGGTCGACTCCATTGGAACATTCGTCGAAATCTGCATAGACGTAAAAATAACGAAAATATGTTATGCACAATCCCATGCAATCCATCACATTTTAATCACAGTGCAACAAGACTGTGTAAACGAAAAAGAGGAGAAATTAAAAGCGAACATGACAAATTTTCCAATGTCTCTTGTATGCCATGTATCCTTGACCCCAAATGTTTTGCCTCGTTACTCAAAAGGCATAGTTAACTTGCTTTCTATGAAAACTACATCATATATACAAATCAGGGTTCTATAGAGGTACCTTTAACTGAAACTTAAACTTTCATATATTGTGTTTTGTGACCCTTGACTTTATTCTCTAAAATATAATAAAATTATTTTCAAGTGGGAATACATAGGCCTATTATACTGAATTTTGAAGCACCTCAACTGAGATATAGGAATATGGAGTCTACAGAGTAAAAAATAATGTTCCAACATTTTGAAGATGTCTAATTTGAAGCATGAACATTTCATCATGGGTTTCATGATATGTCTTGGTGGACTCATGCTCCCAACATTTGTTCGTACCCTTATCATTTGGATTTTGGACGAATGACTGAGTAACAGACAATCTTCAGAAGATAGCAGTATTTCAATTGTGCCAAAAAGATGGATTAGGATTAAAAACAAATGTTGACAGAATGTGAGTTTACACACACACACACACACACACCCACCAACCCACACACACATACACCCGTCCTCCCTCACACACACTCACATCACCACACATGCACCCACACATTCAGTAAACAATTTGCAATATCATTTCAATCACTGAAAGTTAATGACGTAGTAATTCACTAACAACTGTTTGTAAGTGTGAGTGAGGGTGTGTATGTGTGTGTGCTGGCATGGATGAGATAGGGTATGTGTGTGAGCTTTGTGTGTGTGTGTGTGTTGTGTGCTGGTATGGAAAAGATAGGGTATGCGTGTGTATGTGTGTATGGGTGTATGTGTGATGAGGGGTGGGTGTGTATGTGAATGACGTTACATGTTGGTGTGTGTCTTTGTGTCTACAAACTTAGATCCAAATGAAAAGGGTACAAACATATGCTGGGAGGATGACTCTACCAAAACATATCATGAAACCCATTATCAAATGCTCAGGTAAAATTTGAAACATTCTGAAAGACGTGTTAGCACGCTTGAATTAAACTAATAAGACAATTCAAAGCATTTTCAATACAATCATGACTACAGTCTAACCTCATTATAATCGTGGTTTGAATTCAGGCCTTCTAAGTAAGGTAAGAAACATGCAATTAACAGGCATCGCACAATATAGGAACCTGCTACACCTTACCTGAACATGTCGTATTTTGAAGATCATACCCCGGTGGACATGTGCAGATCGGGGATCCAGTATTGTTCGATGCAATCGGCGTGCATTCTGCATTATCGGTAAAAATAATAATAATAGTAACAATATCATGACAATAGTCATGATAATCATAATAATACAGATGATAACAATAATAATGATGATAATGAATATAAACAACAAGGACATAAGGGAATTGAGAAAGTAAAAACGTGCTTCTTGACATCTTTTAAATTGTTTATTTTGCAATTATTGCTTGCTAAATTTAATATATATTTGGATAAATGCAATCTTCTATTTTTTGTTTGTTTAAAGTTTAAATGTTTACTTAATGACAGAAATAAACAGAAATTTATGGCATCATTATCTTTACTTTGATACGAAGGAAGGAACAATCTGAGGCCACTCTCAAACGATTTTCACTAAAATATCCAATAACCATGCTTGTCTAATAATTTCATATTGTTATGTACTTCATGTACTCACAATTGCTGTTATGAATATGGGCTAGTATCTCATGTAGGTTTATACCTATACAGTCTGTGTCAAATAAAATGGTACAAGTGGAAAACATTTTTTTTAAAGTATGAAAATTAATCACATTCTACAAGTGTTTGGTATTTTTATAAAAAAAGGAAAATAGGGCTTTTTTCTAAATTTTTTTCATCCCACTTGGTGCTGTAGATCGTGAGATATGACCAGTTTTCTATAATCAAGAAAAAAAAAAAAATTTGCGCATGCTTTTCTATTCAGCGCACCGAAACAATAAATGTGTGTAAGTTCGAATAGCTCTTCGCCGCACAAAATTTAGCATAACTTTCGTTTTACAAAAGCAAATCATACAAAACAAAGTGCAGTAGCACAAAGAAATCTTTTGGCTTTTAGTTGGTACCACATTCACACGTCAATTTTTACTTTGAGAAGATTTGATACCTTAATAATTTTTTTCCCGACAGTACCATTTTTTTTTACACAGACTGTACATATCTTCTTTCGTGGTCTTATTCATACAATTAAACGAAATTAAATTAAATGGAATCATACCTATACACGAACGTTGATCCAGGGAGAGTTTAAATCCGTCGTTGCAAGAACACTGATATCCATTGAGGATGTTATGACAGTTCTGATCACATTCATTAGTATCGTTGCTTTCACATTCATTCGGATCTTAGCATAATGATGATATTAATACTAATAAATATAAAGGTTTTGTTTTGTTTTAAAGTTGGTCAAGGTATTAAAGCGAGTCACGTAATGCGACTGAGAGTTTAATAAAGCATTTTTAGTTATTTTTAATTTCTTTTTATCATGCTGGCAACACCCCCTCACTGTAAGTAACCTTTAGCATACATGAATGTATTACTAGAGATCATTGCCTCTAGAATAAGTATAGCAAAGTCCCGTGATATTTGTCAGGTCCAAGGCCTTACAGAACGCCAAAAACATCATTTTGTTGCTAATTGGATCTGATTGCTCTTGGCAGTCGTCTGGACTGTCTCAGTTATTATGATTATTGGTTTAATTACAGGAAAAATTAAATAGCCAACTTACCATAACACGTTTGTCCGTCACCCTCTAAGGTAGGTGGGCAGACACCACACACGTATGGTAGTATATCAGAAGAAGGCGGGTTGTCAGTACAAAGTACACCGCTGAAGCAAGGAGATACGGCGCAGTAATCAAAATCTTCGTCGCAATGGTCGCCTGCCCAACCATTAGTGCAATTGCACGTGACAACCTGAAACAGTAAATCATGGAACAATGAAAGTAAAATACACAAATTCAAAATTCAGTGTTTATATATATATATATATATATATATATATATACATATATATATAAAGAAGATAATCAATTTTTAGAGGGTTCATTTTCCAAGTCCATCTGTCATGTCTGTTATTGCTATTCACATGTAACATAAAATTGAAGAAAAAACATTTCACCTTTCCAATGATACTTTTCGTGATTCATTATTACAAATGAAGATGATAGGTAAAGAATCCATGGCGGGTTTTTAAAAAATGAAACAAGACAGAGTAAATGCTGTTCCGGCTGCCAAGGAGTGAGACACTTTTAAAGTACCCACTCAGTTTCTCATTCTATGACAAAAACTTGGAAAACATGAATTTCGTATCTAACACCTTTTTTTTTTGCAATTTATTCGGTTAGGCGTTACATTTATGATGCGAGAAAGGTATCCCGTATAGAAAAAGAATAAAAAGCTAGGAAAAGGGCTCCTCCAAAAATACATTACCTTTTTTTTCGATACGCACTGTATATGTCAATAAAACTTGATATATGAATCTTTCATAACATGTGATATTTAATTATAAATTCATGATATCCTTTTGGTACAGTTTTTTCAATGTTATATTTAATTACATACATGATATCCATTGCGTGTTTAATATGGCAATTGAGGTTCATGTTTTTTAAAAAAGAAATTATAATAATTAATTAATAATAAGTTGATTTTGCTCCATTGTAACATCATCATGTTGAATTTTCAAGTTTAACTTAAAAACGATTGCTTTTGTGTGTGTGTATTTTAACTGCAGTTATCCCACATGCGGTCTGAAACTTGTTTTGTTGATATCATGGCTGGCATCTGTCTCCTTTTCGATTGTACATGTAAAACAAAAGGGTTTCCTACCGCATATCCATTGGAAACGAGATTCTCGCCGACTGCTTGGTTCTCGAAGTCGCACTCTCCTCCGTTTTCACACTGGCAGATCTTCACCTTAAAGGCCACCGATGTCTGTGCTCCACGGCTGTCGCTGATTAGCACCTCAATCATAGACACGTTCAGAGTGGAAGGGGTCCACTCAAACAGGCCATCTAAAAATAGGTGACGGTTACTAATTAAACACATCGACAAAACTGATATAATCTAGACCCGTCCAAGAAATTAAATTATCCCATCTATCGTGTTGGTGTCAAATCGTGTTAGTATAATTACCATGGTAAGACCATTATTTACTTTTTTTTTACACGCACCTGTTTTATATTATTATTGTGTGTCTATGAAAAGAAAATAGACACACTCCCAATAACTTTTTTTTTTTGGAAAACCTTTTATAAACCACTGGTGATGCAAGTGCAAAGTAAAAATCGCATTATGTCCGAAGGTTAAAGATTTGAATTGTGAAAAGATTTGCAGTGGAATATTATTTGCATTTTTATAGAATATATGACACGCTTATTGAAGTATTTCGCCTCATTAAGGTATTTTTTTGCCTTAACCCCCACCAAAGAAAAAAAAAATGATCTAAGCAAAGGCAAATTATATGCTTACGTATATCACTTACAACCTGTGCATATTATAGGTGAATGTTGTTATACTTTGCTTTTATCTTGAAGCACTTTTTGAATGATTATGTGTGTATTATATACTTGACAGTTTATATTCTTACATTCGTATTTGAATTATTGTAAAATGTATTGATTTTATGTCATATCATATGCTTTGAAAAATGTAATTTTTTTGAGACTGAAAATGAATAAAATCCCTGTGGAGGGAAAAAATTAAAAAAAAAAAAAAAATATTATTTTATGTCGAGTCCCAAGTAACTATGTATTAAAAATACTATGTGTAAAATTTGTATTTACCATTTTGGGAGATGCTGGTACCCTCAGGAGCATTGTCGGATAGTGTAAAATTAATCATATCCCCTGCTTGGCCATCTCATCGGCTTGATCTGAAGCCTCACTGTTTGATTAACTGTAACACAAAGGACGTCGTTATCTTCCTCGAGTGCGTTGGTAGAGGTTATTTCTGAATCGAGGTTACGTTCGGCGGGAAATTTTCTGAAAAACATATAAATTATAAAAAACTAACTAAATGGATGCCCTTCGTGTTTCAAAATCAGCCTTTCTACAGCCTCCATGTTTCGTGAGTACAACGTAGGCTAAGTGATTTGTATCTAATGTTGATAATCAAATATTATAGCTTTAAAATCTGATTATATATATTTTTTTAAAGTTTGACGTTCGCCTAATCGCACGATTTTTTTGGAGTAAAGAAAAATGGCCATATATGCTATAATTCAATTCACTTATATTCACATTCATTAAAATTGGAGTAAAGGAAAATGGCACATATATGCTATAATTCAATTCACTTTAATTCACATTCATTAAAAACAAGTATAACAATTACAAAAAGACTTGCAACAATCAATTTACAACAAATTAAAATGTAGTGGATCACGCTTTGAAAAACTTTGCCACGGTAGCTATTAATATTTCACCATGGCAGCATTAATGAACATATAAGGCCACTTTTAACTAAAGTAACTGAATATAAACAATATCATTCAAAAATCCTTCACATGAAATCGTAAACCTTTGAACAGAAAGGTCCTTGCCACTCCGAAAATTAGTCAACGCAGGTTTACTAAATGGCTACCTATATATATCTGTTTCTATGAATTGCAATGGGGGAAATAACCGAAACAGGATTTTCGACTACCAAATATATAGATATAACATGAAGATGAGATGGCAAAGGTGAAAAGGACACACGAGTAGGTTTGGCGGGTGCAACCATCTTTCTTGAACGCTTATACCTTCTGACCCAATATTTTTTTCAGAGGGACAAATAAAATCGAGAAAGGAATGCAGTCGTCTCCCAGGACTGTCACATGGTGCAAAACCAAACTTTTAAATACTCCCTTCAAAATGGATGGGTTTTCTGTTTTTTTCCGGCCTCAGATCTTTACAATAGGACTAAGATACCGTAGGAATAAACAACGCAATGGTAGCACTTTTGTCTTGAGTGACCCCTCCCCCCCCACTAACACACACACACACACACACACACACACCACACACACAAAGAAAGCAAATCAGGAGGTTGTGTAACTGTCATGTAAACCTACCAAGATTATGCGAGTCAATTGTCGAAGGCGTCACCGTTTCCATGTCTGTTCACCAATTCCCCGTTTACAAGGCGGTATAGCCGAACAAGCACATTTCATCGTGCGCCGCATGCTGCTTCTGCAGCGCGGTCCTTGTTGGGGTTCCTGGCTCTAAGATACACTCAGTGAAGAATGGGTGGAAGTTTGCTGGATAGTTAGAATCATTAATCATTTCGCCAGTGTATTCGAACACGGATTCTGCATGAAATTTTTGCCCTAGATATACAGTTAATGAATAATGGGTGAATCAAATTAATCAGGGACGCCCTTTTGTTAAAGTCGGAACCATATATGAAAGGCTTATGGTTTCATTACAAAACACAATTATGAGAGGTGCAGTGTTATCAGTTTTTCTAGATAACTAAAATAATCGGACAAAACTGTTTAAGCTTATACATAATTCTTCGTCAGTGCTTCACAGACGCGAGGGGGGCAGTGCTTTCAGAATTGGTGGAAACTATTGACGGAAGCTTCTAGTTATATCCTAGGGGGCCTACGCACCCTCCCTATACCTCGCCAACTATAGCCTTCGTGTATCACAAAGTAATCTATTTACGCATTCATAAACCTATTAATTTAAGGTATCATTACAAGTAATACGTGGAATTCGTCTGAATCGCATCTGCAATTTTCAAATTGAACCATGTGCCTCGCACCAACGCAAATTGTGGATAGTGGTTTCCGAAATGTCATGATAAGCAAACTGGATATGTTTTTTCTGCACAATAAAAGCGCCCTTGTTTCGTGCGAAGTCATACGAAAAATATAGTACACCACATTCGTTAAACCAGAATATGTTACTGAAGAGAGTAATATCTTAAGTGTTAATTCGGTCTTATCGCTCGTGCAGATCGTGAAAGTGGCGAAACCGTCAAGGTGGCTACATGGTAACATAAAAGCAACATGACATCAGGAAGAGTAACCCCACCGCCAAAAATATATTTGCAAAGAGGTCAATATATTTGTCAAATATTTAAATTCCGTTTCATCATAATTTAAAACAATTTAATTTAAGTGGACTTGTCCAAATTAATCACCTGGTCCAGATCTAAAGTACAAGTAATTCTTAGGCTAAAGGCCTCTGCAGCAGCCAAACACGAAAACGAAAACGATAACGACACAACCGACACCACACTTTTCTGAAAATCGCTCTAATTGCAAATCTAATCGCATCGTTTCAAACTGCCCTTTGTCGTTAAAACAATGTCTGCCACGATCCGTTTTTGCCCAAAATTTAAAATCGCTCAAGTGAGCGATTCTCGCCAGCACGACAACGACTTTTTTGCATTGACCAATCAGCGTGAAGGATGTCGCACTTGTCTTGACGTATGTAATGATGCTGAAACTTTTTTAATTTCTCAAGCTCAATCTCAGAGGATGTTACGTGTAATAATCATGTCGCACACCGGTACAAAAGGAGTCCAGCCGGATCTAAATCAACATGATCAATATTTTTTACTTGAGTCATTTGAGTTGCTGCAGAAAAACCCTCAATGAACTATGTCGGTAAGTAAAGAAATTTTTAGGTACAGGAATATATTAGACTAGATGTAAAGCTAACCCTAGTAAGATCGAATAACAGGGGACCAAATAAAACGGATAAATATAAACCGTGCTAAAAGTAAACACAAATCGGAGTCCCACACCAAAACTTCGGCGTAGGGCTATGCAGCTAAGTTAGTTGTCCTGTGACCCCTGTGACTAGATCTTGACGAAAAATTTGTCTTTGTCTTAAGAAGTAGCTAGCCCTGAGGCCTCACGTTAGATTTTATGAACCTTTAAATATTCTAGAACTTCTCAGCTCTAGACTCTAGATCTAGGCCTAGATCTAGAGCTAACAGTTAGAGATCTAAAGTTAGACTGAGACTGAGTGATGTCGATAATCTTCTCCCATGACGTCGGACTCTCAGGAGGAGCCAGCCGGCCGCCCAGCGACATGGGAGGAGACAGTAGGCCCTATCATGACATTGGTCTAATCAAACGTGTGAGTAGGCCTAGGACTAGAGTATAGGAACACTATTAATCGATCTAGACCTAGATCTATTTAAGTTAGATTCTAGGCCAAGACCTAAATCTAGTAGATCTAGATCTATTCTATTGACAATGACATCAAAGATGACCCACAACGTAGGTCAAGGCCTTCTTGTAGATCTACGCAACCACAATTAACCCCAAGCTGATTATGTCACTGTGTTTTTTGTCGTTTTTTTATTTTAATCTAGACTAGTCTAACGTTTAATACTAATAGTAGGCCTGAGATTAGATAGATTTAAGCTAACGTTAAGTTAGATCTAGATTTCTAATTTAAGATTTAGATCTAGATCTAGATCTCTATAAAGTTACAGTTACTTTAATTATAGAACTAGGCCTAAAGTTAGAGTCTAGACTCTATAGTTTATACAGACTCAGATAGACCCCCTCTCAACAAAAACAAAGAATGGCATATAACATGTCGCACCCTAGCCTGCTACTATTATAGACCAGTATTACAAGTCTAACGTTAGAGAGGTCTAAAGCATATTAGCCTACAGTAATAAGATAGGCCTCTAGGCTCTAGCTGTGGCCTAGTTAGGCCTAAGGTAGATTACTTGAAGACTTAAGAGTTTTTTTTTTTTTTTAGACTAGAGTCTACTATAGTATAGGCCTATAGCCTAGGCCTGGATCTATAGATCTACCTGTAAGTACTATTCTTGCCTTCGATTGTAGACCTAGACCTATCTAAAGGAAATCTGACGTTACAATTGAATCAGGATTAACGTTGTCGTTGTAACATAGGTAGACCGACCAATCCCAGCTCCCTTTCAGTAAGAAAAAAGTACCAAATAGATCTACCATGCATGTCTTATGGATTTAAACCAGGCCTACCTTGGCTATATTTGAGCATTACAGTTTGTTAAACATTATGATGTTATAGAATCTGTTTGTTTTTAAATTATTATTTTGTTTATGGGGCTAAAAAATTTGAATATATTTGTAGGGCCAATATACTACTAATAATAGGTCATCCCCTCCGCTATCTACACGGGGGGGGGGGGGTCGCTATAAAATTGCTTTTTATTTTATATCCGCAGGTGGGTAGACAGTTGCAGATTTGGAGGGCGGGGTTGAGGCAAGTGGACCCAGACCAAGCCCCCCCCCCCCTTTTTTTTTTTTAAATCCTAAAACCGCAACTAGGAGAATAAATTTTTTTTTGTTTTGTTTTGATGATCAACTGGGCCTACTCAACAAACAAATAATACTACCCCTTGTACACCAATAAACCTTTTTGAATGAGTGGAATTTGATGGCTGTTTTAAGGGCCCCTTTATCTCGTATTTTTGTTTTGTTTCGTTTTTGTTTGTTTTCCTTTTTTTTTCCTGGTTTTGTCTTGTTATCCTTCAAAATTTTGGGTGAAGTGGGAAACCTGCTATGTTGCTTGTCATTTCAGGTTGCTCTGGATTGTACAAATACTGCAATACAGGAATATTTGACACATAAATGTAATTGATCTGACCCCTCAACAAAGTTAATTTCAAATTAATTGCTTGTTTTGTTACCATATTGTGATTAACTTCCATGCCATTCAGTTATTGAAACATGAAACATTCATTTCATATTCTGTATGATAATCATATAAAGTTCTATTTTCTCTTTATTTCTTATTTTGCAGCAAATTGGAACAGCAAGAGATAATGGAAATGCAGCATGTTCAGGCAGATTATTGTAGACCTACAAATGCAATCCATGGATGAGATTAGACATCTTTGACAAGAGATTATCACAAAGAGAAATAAACATGGTAAATATTTTTTTTTTATTCAATTGGGCAAATAGTTAAAGCTTTGGGGAAACAGACTTGGCTGTACTTGAATCAAATTTGAGAAAAAAAGTTCTATTTAATGTATTTTTCAAATGCTTTAATGTAGAAATGTAATACTAGTAGTCTAATGGTCATTTCATGTCACAGGGGATGATGCAAAGGTTTTTGGCTTGATCCCCGCACCACCATTTATATCATTGTAATTTTACCTACTTTAAAAATAATCTGAAGATAATTATGTGTACTATTAGGATGTATACATACTCAGTCTGTAAAGTGGTTTCCAGCATGGAAATGAATCTTGATATGGGGAAATAATAAAGTATAGAGTGTTTCCCGAAAATCGCGATATATAAACAGCAATTATTATTATCATTAGTAAGATCATAATTTGTTGATTTATTATATTGCCCAGAAAAATTATGTTCCAAATATTAGTATTATTTGTAGGATATAGAATGAATGCAAAAAATAATGAATCTATTAAGAATTATTTATTACCAAACTTAATTGTTTTTCCAAAGTACACTGTCCATCATAAAACTGAAATATTTTTTCCGCTATAGCGACATGATTTTGCTCTGACTTTAATTTCTTGAATATGTTTGTCCCTGCTTTTACTTTTTGGGTCCCTGGCTATATCTTGGACAATCTCCCAACCCTTCAAGTGGACCTTTTTCCAAAAAAGTTATGTCAACCCCGTGATGCCCATTTTTGTTATTTTTTCTCATTTTATGGCCCCTTTTTGTTTTCCCGGCCGATCAAGCCCCCCTCAGTCCTACCCCCAGGAAACGCGACTGAGGTGTACTGTTTTATATTATTCTTTAAGTTAAATCTATATTTCTGGGGACAGGCTTAGGTCTCTTGTCTAGGTGAAGGGTTGAAATAAAAAACGAGATTGGTGAAAATTCGGAATATTTTATTCCATCTTTATGCTGAAAACAAAAGAAATGAAAAACCACCTTAACCCTTAAATAGCATCATTTTACCCTTAAATTTTGTTTAGCCTTGATGACAAGGCTGTATATAGTCATTATTGATAATATTCTATTTTGATTTATGTTTGGTTGAGATTTTACAATACAATTTAGGAAATGTAGAAATTTCAAAGGTGTAAAAATGAATAAAATGAATGTTGAACCCCAATCAAAATAAATTTTGACCCCTCCCCTAGACAAAAGAGTCGAGCCTGTAACCATAAATCTAGAATTATTTTAAAGAACATTAACAAATCTCCACCTCAGACGTGTTTCCTTGGGGTAGGACTGAGGGGGCCTTGGTGGGTCGCGTGAACAAAAAGGGGCCCCCAAAATAAGAAAATATGACGAAAATGGGCATCTTCTGGGGTGACAAACTTTTTTGAAGAAAAATTTCCGGGAAGGGTTGAGGGAACGTCCAAATTTTACCCAGGATCCCAGAAAGTGAATGCGGTGACAAACACATTCAAAAAATTAATAACGGAGCAACATAATGTCGCTTGAGCCAGAAAAAAATATTCTACCTTTATGACAAACAGTGTACATTTTATATCGATTCATGTTTTGTTTTTGTTTTTGTTTTTTTAAGGACATGTGCATGAATACTCTTTGCCTGTATTTCTTTTTTCCTTTTAGGACCTTTATGTAACTCTGGACAACAATATAGATGGAGGAGAGAGAACAACTCGGGATGAACAGGAACCCGCAGAGGCCTCAAGAGGAGGAAGACGATGCAGCCCACCTTTTTGTAGACATACAATAACCATGACGATTTAAACGATAAGCCCCCCCCCCCCCCCCAATTCACAACCCTCCGCAGCCCTTTACCAGCCATCAATTTTTTTTTTTTAAGCAATTTTTTTTTTTTTTTTTTTTTTTTTTAATTTCCGTTCCACCTGCTTTCAATATCAAAACAGGCAAATTTCACCCACCCCAACCTATTTTGTCCATTGCTCTCATCTTGCCTACCCCCCCCCTAACAGAAAAAGCAAGAATTCTAAATATCGCATCTATAATTTAATAGACTGAAAATACTAGCGTCCACACTGTCACATATTTTTATTCTTGTATCAATAAATGTTAATTGCTTCAAGGGATTCCAACCTTTGTTTGAATTAAAATCACGGATTAATCTAATTAAGACATAAGGATCAGTAGAAAAGAAAATAAATTAAATACTCTTTATCTGTTTCTAGAGCTGAACAGTGCAAATTCTTATAGTCATAATTTGATGAAGATGAAAATTTATTGACTATACATACAACTTTTTGAATAAGGCATTTCACATGCGGTTACAAAAATGTTTTCAAATGTGAATAAGGATATAATTTATATCCTTTGGATTAGACAAATGAGTTTTTAGTTTTGTTTTAGATTGATGGCTGGTTATCTGTACCTTGTAATTCTAATACAGCTAGTTCTCAGATGAACATGATGACATTTGTTATATGTGTTGTTTTTTTGATTAAGAATTTAATGTTTTCTGTTTAATTTCTCACTTAAGTTAATCCATTTAAATTCATTTTGACAAGACTTCTCATCTTTCTAATTATCAGCCTCCAAATCAGACTGTTCAGAATTACTTCTCTTATCCCATTCACTGTTAAGATCTCTTAATTGCCGCTTTAGCCAGTTTTTGTTTGACTGTTAATATTTTTTTTTTTCTTTTTTAAGGGTGACGTACCAAAAAAATGTATATACAAGTTGTTCAATTTCAATTAAGCCCTGTCAAAAAAACTTTTGGCAATTGGCAAAGGTGTACTATTGTGTTGACATGCATCTTTCATTTCTTATTTTCAATCATACGGTATTAATTGGGTTTATACTCTTAAAATTAGGACTGTGTGATGTTATTCTATATCTAATCATACTTATGGATAAGTCCTGTCTATATATTTTTTTCTACTGATCTATTATTCAAAGAAGGATAATGAAAACATTACATGTTATCGACCTTAAACACGTTTTAGAGTATTGTATAATCTACATTGCAGTCAAAGAACAAGTTATACAAAAATGGACTAGACTGACGTGTAGCCTATTATTATGCAAAATATGATGATTACAAGAATGTTAAACATTTTGTTTTTTAATTAAAAGACATGATGCTATTCATATTCCTGTAATAAATAAAGAACATGAATGTTCATTTTCAATGTTATGCATAGTAGTGTTTCAAATCATTGTTCCTAGCTTAATATTTCCAAAGATGAGTGGAATATGTTATGATTTTTATTTTTGTGTTGATTAAATTGCTGAATAGGCGCTATACCAAAAAGCAGCAAAGATATTTTCAAAATTTAAGATTTGTTTAAATTTCAGGTTGCCTGTCCGATAATGGACGATCTTTTATATGACGTGGATAATACCGACCAAATCTGAATGCGAGAGATTGTGGAAAGCATGTTGCATTAGAGAATGATGTTATCAATCTTGGTTTTCTACTAGAAAACCGACACATGACCATAATAATATATACAAGTTAGCATTAGAAGAAAAACATAATAGGAGAGAGAAGGAGAAAGAGAGTGATAGAGTAGTATCAGATAGAGATAGATAGATAGACAGAGATGGTGAGAGAGAGAGAGAGCGGGGGGGGGGTGGGAGGAGAAGCAGAAAAGAGATTGAGCGAAAAGAGAAGCAGAAATTGACAATGATGAAGACTGAAGAGACTGTTGATCCAATAATGTTCTAAAAAAAGAGTACCGTGAGTCAGCAAATCAATGTACTACCACACTTGCAAGGTGGGGCAGTATAAATCGGAGGGGGGGGGGAGCATGTCCACCCCCAACATTTTTTCAACCGCCACACATAAAATCAATACTGAAAAAGCCCCCCCCCCCTGTTACCTGGGAAAGGACCCTTGTAATGCCTAAAAGAAACCTTTTAACCGTCTTTAAAATCCCACTGACAAATTAATTGAAAATGATGCACTTGATACTAAGAAATACCGGTTTTTCTTCACAAGGCCCCTTATTTCTTTTTAAATTAAAAAAATTCTACGCGGACGCCATGCGAAAACCAAAAAAGTCAACCCGCAAATGAAGCAAATGCAGGAAAATAAGGGGCTTCAAACACAATACCCCCCCCCCCTGCTGAAGACAATATTCTGACAGAATGTTGGAGAGCAAGTTGACATAATGTTGGGGGGGGGGGCTTAGGGCTATCCACTAAAACTCAATTAAATCTAATGTCATGTCATGGCATAAATCAGACTAAACCTGTTTTTCATTTATTTCGTTTTAGACATATAGAGGTACTATTTCGATCTTTTACCTATCAAACTGTTCATTTTCATCCGTCTGGCAAGAGAATTACAAGCCTGTAGACCTACCCATTATATTTAACTCAAGAAAAATGACACAAATGAGCATAGTGGGGGTGGGGGGGGGGGG